>JAFMOD010000400.1:70282-154361 GCA_019802435.1 Corydoras maculifer
AAATTGCCCCATATAGAGTGTGTTTCTGTGAGTGAGCGTGCCTAGTGATAGATTGGCGCCCGAAACGTTCTTCCCTGGATGGGCATGAGAGCCCCCCCGCAACCCTAGTAGAGGATAAAGCTGAAGATAATGGGTGGATGGTTTGCAGAACAGTACAGTACGGAACATCCAGGCTCCTGTAGATTCTAAAAAATTAACTGATAAACTCATTTCCCAAAGTTTCAGATTTTATACAAGATTTTTCATTTATTTATTCATTATCTTCCGCTTTATCCTCTATTAGGGTCGCGGTGGGGTTCCCCATGCCCATCCAGGGGAGAACATCTCGAGCGCTGGGCAAATAGACCCAGGACAGGGCGCCAATCCATCACTGGGCACACACTCACTTACACAGACACACTCTATATGGGGCAATTTGGAGAACTCAATTGACTTGATCCATGTTTTTGGACTGTGGGAGGAAACCGGAGAACCCGGAGGAAACCCACGCGGACACGGGGAGAACATGGAAACTCCACCCAGATTGGGATTCGAAATGGGAACCCCTAGTGCTGAGAGGAGAACATGCCAACCACTAAGCCACCGTGCCGCCCACTACAAGATTTTTATTTTACAAATTTTTTAAATCCTCGTTTTCAAGCTTGTGTTCCTCCAATTAGAACCATCAGAAGCATTGGGTATGGGGAAGTAGAGGATAAAGCGGAGGATAATGGATGGATGGATATATACAGTACTCTCTCGCTACGTCACTGATTCTCACTGTTCATGGGGTTCTCTGGAACGTAAACTTCTGTGATGGGTGAGGGATCACGGTATGCTCCTGCCATCGGAGGAACTCGACTGATTGGCTAAAAGCGCTGGAGTGAGGGATGAAGGGTTTGTTTCGTTTCTAGGTCACATGATCGGGTCAGTGATTACAAACTCAACAATACGTTTTTGTGTGCAGTTCTGTGAATCGTCGTGGGTTCGTCTCTGCTCTGCACAAGATATTCTCTGATGTTCGTCTGATTTTCCCTCTCTCTCTCTCTAAATTTAATGAGTTCTCCCCGAGTCCGCGTGGGTTTCCTCTGGGTTCGCCGGATTCCTCCCACAGCCCAAAAACATGGATCAAGGTCAATTGAATTCTGCCAAATTGGCGCCCTGTCCTGGGTGTATCTACCAACAGTGGGCATGGGGAACCCCCCCCCTCCCCCCGCGACCCTAGTAAAGGATAAAGCGGAGGATGATGGATGGATATATACAGTACTCTCTCGCTACGTCACAGATTCTCACTGTTCATGTGGTTCTCTGGAACGTAAACTTCTGTGATGAGGAACCACTCGACTGATCGGCTAAAAGAAACCCTCATAATAATAAGAAGTCTTAAGTGGGCAGTTTTTAAAACGTCGTCTGGCAGGCGGAGTCGTCTCACCCTCTGTGCTGCTGACCTCTCACATCGTCTTTCATCCCGCCGAATTCTGTTAAACATTCAGAAGCCATTTAATATCATTTTTCTTTTGTTAAAGCACAATCATGGGGTTTCATCTGGCCTCGCTGTCAAAATAAAGCTTTTCGGTCGGTGTGATTGCAGTTTTACGTTTGTGTTGGAACCTTCGGACTGCGCAGTGCGTTTGTGTTTGAATAAAGTCTAACTCGAGCAAAACAACAGATGGAGGGGAACGAGCGCTGGAGTGAGGGATGAAGGGTTTGTTTCCTTTCTAGGTCACATGATCGGGTCAGTGATCAACTCAACAATACGTTGCGTGTTTGTGTGCAGTTCTGTGAATCGTCGTGGGTTCGTCTCTGCTCTGCACTCGTTATTCTGACGTTCGTCTCATTTTCTCTGCACTTCAGTAAATTTAGTTTAATTTTAAAAGTCTGATACGTTGAGATTTTTATTTTACCGGAACTCAAAGCCAACCTTCCCGTCTGTCTGATTTGGTTCTAATGGTTGGCTCATTTCCGCTCAGCTACCATTTGCATGTTCTTCTCTTGCTGTGTTCCTTCTCTCTTGTTTGTCAGACTGTTTTGTCTCAGTTTAGAACCACAGGGATTCCGAACCGCAGCTCTTTGGTGCCAATGTTTCCTATAATCATTCTTAACTCTTGTTCTCTTTGTTACTCTCTCTCTCTCTCTCTCTCTCTCTCTCGCTCGCTCTCTCTTTCTCTCTCCCACACGTTCTTTTGCTCTCCAACATATTCTCTCTCTCCTCTTAACCTTCTCGCTCGCTCGCTCTCTCTCTCTTTTTATTCATTTCTTCCCACTTTCTCACACATTCCAGGTCTTGCTCTGGTACTTTTGCTTTTTCAACACATCATTCTCTTTCTCTTTTCTCTCTCACACAGTGTTCATCTCATACTTTAGATCTCACTGTTTCTCTCTTACAGATTTTGTCTTATTTTTCTGTTCTGATCTTGTTTTGTCTGACATTCTCTTTTACTCTTCCTCTCTTGCTCACTTTACTTTTCGCTCTCTCTCTCACTCTTGCTTGATTTCTCTCGCTCTCTCTCTCTCTTTCATTCTTTATTTTTCATGCTCACTGATTTCACTTTTCAAACCGTTCTGTTTGTTTTATGAATAAATGCAGACTGTTTGTTGATGTAGTGAAATGAGGAACGTTGTGTTATCTGCATCATTATTACTCACTGTTTGCAACACAAAGCTGCTTTATTCAGACATGTTTATTTAAAAGCTTCTGCAATTTCCGTCTTTTTAAGTCATTAGTTTTTCATTCAGGCTTCACCATCACAACTGACTCAATCAGACTGCGTTAAGCATAAAGCCAGAAACCAAGTGACTGACTGACTGACTGAGTGACTGACTCACTGAGTGACTGACTGGGTGACTGACTGACTGAGTGACTGACTAACTGAGTGGGTGACTGACTGACTGACTGAGTGGGTGTCTGACTGACTGACTGAGTGACTGAGTGGGTGACTGACTGACTGACTGACTGAGTGGGTGACTGACTGAGTGACTGACTGAGTGGGTGACTGACTAAGTGACTGACTGACTGACTGAGTGGGTGACTGACTAAGTGACTGACTGACTGACTGAGTGNCTGACTGAGTGGGTGTCTGACTGACTGACTGAGTGACTGAGTGGGTGACTGACTGACTGACTGACTGAGTGGGTGACTGACTGAGTGACTGACTGAGTGGGTGACTGACTAAGTGACTGACTGACTGACTGAGTGGGTGACTGACTAAGTGACTGACTGACTGACTGAGTGGGTGACTGACTGACTGAGTGGGTGACTGACTGACTGAGTGACTGACTGAGTGGGTGACTGACTGACTGAGTGGGTGACGGACTGAGTGACTGACTGACTGAGTGGGTGACTGACTGACTGACTGAGTGACTGACTGACTGACTGAGTGAGTGACTGACTGACTGAGTGGGTGACTGACTGAGTGGGTGAGTGACTGACTGACTGAGTGAGTGAGTGACTGACTGAGTGGGTGACTGACTGAGTGGGTGAGTGACTGACTGACTGAGTGAGTGAGTGACTGACTGAGTGGGTGACTGACTGACTGAGTGGGTGACTGACTGACTGAGTGGGTGACTGACTGACTGAGTGACCTTCTCTTTCTTCTCTGTGGTTAAACCTGGCCAGCACTCGGGTCGGCCCTGTTTTATTGATTGAGTGATTGATTTTATTTTATTGAGTGACGGAGTGAGTGACCGAGTGAATGAGTGACCTTCTCTTTCTTCTCTGGCGAGCGCTCGGGGGGGGGTCTGTGTTCGAGGCGTCTCCTGAAGCAGCGGGTACAGATCCTTCGTCTGAGGGCTTTTGAACAGAAGCCTTACGTAATTTTTCTGAAATTGCAGATTTCTAAAAATACGGTTCTGAATCTTCCACAGAGAGGAACGGAAACTGAAGGCGTGTTTCAGGATCAGATTAATGGAGAGTTGTAGTCAGACAGAACAGGGATTCCTGTGTTTTACAGCCAAACTCAGCTGCAACAGTTTTATGTAGATGAAATTTGAGTTGGGACCATTTTTATCAGTATTTAACCAGGAATCACTGGTGCTGAGAGGAGAACATGCTCACCACTAAGCCACCGTGCTGCCTGTAAGTCACTTTGAATAAAAGCGTCGACTAAATGACTAAATGTAAAGTTACATTTACAGCAGTATTACAAATAAAGTTACTTTGTTTAGTTAAAGGCGGCACGGTGGCTTAGGGGTTGGCATGTTCTCCTCTCAGCACTAGGGATTCCCGGTTCAAATCCCAATCTGGGTGGAGTTTCCATGTTTTCCGCGTGGGTTTCCTCCGGTTTCTCTGGTTTCCTCCCAGAGTCTTAAAACATGGATCAAGGTCACTTGAGTTCTCCAAATTTCCCCATATAGAGTGTGTGTGAGTGAGTGTGTGCCCAGCGATAGATTGGCGCCCTGTCCTGGGTGTATCTGCCCAGCGCCCGAACCTTTCTTCCTTGGATGGGCATGGGGAACCCCCCCCGACCCTGATATAGGATAAAGCGGAAGATAATAGATGGATGGATGTTTAGTTAAAAACACCATGCAGCTGTTGGTGGTGTCTTGGTGGTGGTGTCCAGCATGCTTCTTATTCGGTTTTTAATGAGTGTCTTTGTCTCTTGTGCTCCTCCAGGTCCCCACAAACACCAGAGTGCTGTGACGTGTCTTCAGTTTAATAAGAACTTTGTGATCACCAGTTCGGACGATGGCACGGTAAAGCTGTGGGATTTGCGCTCGGGCGATTTCATCCGTAACCTGGTGAGTTTGGAGAGTGGGGGCAGCGGCGGCGTGGTCTGGAGGATCAGGGCCTCGAACGTCAAGCTGGTGTGTGCAGTGGGCAGCAGGAACGGCACCGAGGAAACCAAATTACTCGTGCTCGACTTTGACGTCGAACTCAAGTGATCTAGACCGGCAAGGTGAGGGGAGGACCAAAACGGGCCTCCTCATACAGCTCCGCCACCGGACCCACCACTGCTCACCACCCCTGCCATGAAATGAGTCACCCCTTTAATGACCGCGAGGCTGCAGTTCGTTCCAATCGAGGGGGGGTCGCGCTTTCATCGACGGAAAGGCATCTTGGTTAGGGAGGGTTCCAGATGCGGGCCTCCTCGTGCTGCTCCGTGTCTGGACCCACTCGATGGCTTCTTGAGAAAAAGCTAGCCAAGAAGTGGGGCTCGTCACGCAGCTCTGCGACCGGACCCAACTCCATCCTTCTGACCGTCTTTTGGGGTTTCATTTCTTTAGAATGTGGGTGAGGCAAGTATGGGGGGGGGGGTGCTTTTGCTGCATAGCATTCTGGGAAAGAAAGGCACATGGAGGAACGGAAAGAAATATCTACCCCCCCCCAACACACCCCTCACTACCTGCAGCCTTCTTGCACAGAGACTTGTTGACTCAAGCCTGCACATCCCAAATGAACACCGAACTTACCACATTGTTTATTTTTCTTTATTATTTTTTTCAATCGAACAAGGTGACACTGTATGCATGACATCAGAGAGGGTGGGATGCCGCGTTGCCCCCGACGCCCATCGGGCCGCGATGCAGGAATGCACGCAGAATGCGACATGAACCAGCTCGAACGGCGCGGAGATGGAAACGTGAGAGCATTTAACCTAAGAATAAAGAAAATGTATGAGTACACACCAGCCTGTACACCCCCCCCCCCCCGTTGGTTCCTGTTTTGCCCCCAACACGCATTTATTTTGTGTTCAACGCACACAACTGTGAATCTGAGTTTGTTTTCACACACATTTCTTGTTCTTTTTTTTTTTTTTCTTCTTCTTCCCATTACCTCCAGCCGGTTTCAGTATTACGTTACGAAGCGACAGTTCAGCCAGAACGGAGGAGAACATGTTCTTCAGCTCACTCCTCGTGTAGTCAAGTCAGCCGGGGCATGTCGGCAGTTCAGGGTTCGAGTCTTTAGTTTTGCTCTGAAGCTAAAGGTTTAGTATTAAACATCTTCACGTCAGAATCATCCAGCGCTCGGTCCTCGGGACACCGCTGTTTAGAACCCATTCAGGTTCTCCAAATTGTCTACCACGTCCATCACACAACAAGCAAGTGATTCACAGAATGGCGAAAACAAAAATAGCTTTCCGTGGTCTGCATGTCCTCCCCGTACCTGTGTGCAGACTCGTCCAAAACGCATTCCAACAACATAATAGGTCAAGTTGAGACACTGAATTTGCTTTATGACAGTTTTTGTCAGAAAATTCAATAATTCTGCGATAAACCAACCAACACGTTACAGTAAACTGATTCATGATTAAATTTACATTTAAAATCTATAAAACAAACTTGTGACCTTGTATATATAGATTTTATAACCACAACAAATAGAGAACAGAAGTTTCTGTCCTCGGCGCTGATTGGTTCACAAGTGATCATCTGGCAGGTTCTCTACAGAACGGCTGTATTAACATCGTGGCTTCAATGCAAACCTCAGAAGCCCGATCCTGACGGCTGAAGTGTTGGCTGATGGAAGTTCATTTGGGGTGAGAGTGAGATGTTCTCTCATGTTTTGGTTGATCTCACTCTGTTGCTGTCTCTCACTCGGTTCTGTTGAGGCTCTTCTCCGTTGGTCTTCTTCCTCCGTGTAAGAACGCTGCGCAAATCCACCTCTTGTTGGTTGCTCTCCGCTCCGGTGCTTTACGTTTGATGGGGATTGTTTTTTTGTTCTTTTCCACGTTCTACCCAAAAACCCACCAGTTGGGAACCTCATCGTTGCCCCCTCGCTGTTCTTGTTCTCCCAGTGGCCAAACTGAACTTAATGCTGCTAGTCACATGGGACTCTTTCACTGGCTGTGACGTTTTAGTCCCAGACTAAATCTAAAGAGTTTGGACTTAAGAATTATTACACAAAAAGACACGTATGATGCGTCCCAGAGCTGAAACCAGACTTTCTTTTTTGTTTCGTTTGTTTTGCCACTGAAACTTGAGCCAAATGTGCCTCTACGAGGCTGAAAGAGCAAGAACGTCTGACGAGAGGCTCGACCCTCCGCGGCGATGGACGGAGTGTGTTTGAGTGTGTGAGTGTGTGCGAGCGAGTGAGCAAATTGTTCACACATTCCTTTGGGTCCGGAGTTTTGCGCGGGATGGATTTGATTTGAGTTGTTTTTACTTGGTTGGGTCAGAAATGCATCAGATTAAAAGGAGACGCTGAACTCAGACTCGCTCTCGTCGCTCTTTCTGAACAGGAGAAAAGAAAAGCTCGTCAACGTAGCCAAACCCGTTCGTCTCATTCTCACGCAGAACTGTGAAGCTGGTTTAACACTGTATAGTACAATTAAAAAAACCTGTTCTTTCTCCTCTTTGAGTTTATTTATGGTCTGGTTTAACGAAATCAGACGATGGAGGTGTTTTACTCTTTTTTCTTTTTTTTTTTCTCCTTTGTTTTTTTTTTTTTCTCCAGTCCGTGTTAAACTGCCTGGTGTAACAGACAGATAAAAAACAGCAAACCTTAAAGGGATTGTCTATTAGAATTTTTATTTTCTTATAACTTAAGTGCAATAAAATGTGGGGTTATTATTATTTTTTTCCCTTTTTCATTTCAAGCTTTGTTTTGTCAGTGTGAAAGTGTCATGTGCCCAATAAAGCTTCTACGGTTTATTGTATGAAGGCTGTATTTTCAGCACTCAGTTAACAACAAAATATCGCTGACACGGCACTTTTCATTTTCCTCTTATACAGTCATCTTTTTTATTTATATAGCACTTTTCTACGACCCAGCATAATTTGGAATCTGAGAAAAAAAACATAAAAATCAAATAAACTTATTAATAAGATATAGTATGATACATAAAATAAAATGAAAACCGATATTTCACATAAAATAAAAACACTGACGGGTATTTCAGCCTCATTTTTATTAAATGACACTTCAACTGCTGGATGTGAGGAGAGCTTATAAGTTTTTTTAAGGGAAAACATTCATTTAGCACAAATGTTATAAAGCTTTGTGACACCAGTCTCTACAAACAAATATATACATATATATATATACATATGTGTATATATATATGTGTGTATATATATACATATATATATATATATATATATATATATATATATATATATATATATATATATATATATATAAAACATACATTTTGGACATCTGTTAGTGTTAACAACTGTGATGAAGCATTATAAATCTTTTATGATGCATTATGAAGACTGGATTCTCTCTACTGTAAAGACATTAAACATGTAAACTTAATTAAATACAAAACTAAATCCCATTACTGTCACATCACGTTACACAGGTGTGAAGGCGAGTCAAAAACAAAAATTTAAAAATTGAGCCTAAAATAGGGCGGCACGGTGGCTTAGTTTTTAGCATGTTCTCCTCTCAGCGCTAGGGATTCCCGGTTCGAATCCCCATCTGGGTGGAGTTTCCATGTTCTCCCCGTGTCCACGTGGGTTTCCTCCGGGTTCTCCGGTTTCCTCCCACAGTCCAAAAACATGGATCAAGGTCAATTGAATTCTCCAAATTGCCCCATATAGAGTGTGTCTGTGTGAGTGAGTGTGTGCCCAGCGATGGATTGCTGTCCTTTCCTGGGTGTAACTGCCCAGCACCCGAAATGTTCTCCCCTGGATGGGCATGGGGAACCACCCCCCCCCAACCCTAATAGAGGATAAAGCGGAAGATAATGGATGAATTAATGAATGAGCCTAATTTAACAACAAACTCAAAAGTGCGAGGATCCCAAAACACAGTCTATCTCCCATGTCTATCTTAAATGCAATTCTGCAGTCTATATGCTAACATGTCATTAGATTATATTAGATAACACTGTTAATCCCAGAGTCAGAGTTCCAGCAGCACACACTGATGCACAGCATACACCCAGATGGAGAATAAGGAAAACAAACTAAGCAGCCAATAAAACTACTAAGAGCCAAATAAATCAAATACAGTAATGGATGATGTGAATGAATCATATAAACAGATAAACAATATGATTTCCACAGCGGAGCTACACAGATGTTTATTTTATCCAAATAAGAAGAAAAAAAGTCAGCGATGGATTGGCGTCCTGTCCTGGGTCTATCTGCCCAGCGCTTGATATGTTCTCCCCTGGATGGGCATGGGGAACCCCACCGCGACCCTAATAGAGGATAAAGCGGGAGATAATGGATGAAAAACAAAAAAAGTTCTGTTATGTGAACAAGCAAACGTTCCCTTAAAGCATCATTATAACCTGCCTGGTCTAAAAAGGTCACCACCTGGATGTGACTGATCTGGGATTGCTGCAGTTGGTCTGGTCTGGGTTCAGCGATGTTATAAGGTCATAAGAATGAGCTCAGCTGACCTGAAAACCCTGAAGCACCAGGTTATTCCAATAGATCTGTTCTTCCGGATGACACAGCCATATTCCCAGATGATGATGATGATGATGATGATGTTGGGATTCATGGAGTTTACATTGTGATAGTGGTTCAGGGAGCATGAGGCATCATTCCCACACATGGATCCAGACCTAACCGGCGTTGAGAATCTGTGCTGGAGAAGACTGTGCAGTGATCCACATCTCATTCAATACGAGATCTTTGTTCGAACTGAATGGGATGCTGGACTGAACTAACTGTGACATTGCAGGAGGTGGAGACGATGTCACAGCGACGGTTCCATTATCAAAGCTAAAGGTTTTTAATCAGATGCTGTATTACAGTGTGAACGATTCTTTTGGTCAGACAGTGTATTGTATGAAAAGAGGTGTGGACCCTGACTTCATGTTCAGTATCATGGGTTTATAATACAATAGGATCTGATGGCTGGGTGTCCAGATCATTTTGGTTTCTTAGAGTGTTAGAGAAATGCTTAATTGTAACTGGTTTCCAAACGTTATAACGACCATTATAACACAACACTGCTCTCAGTCCACTGACTCCTGTGAATAACTGTACATCACTGAGATTACACTCACTCTTCTGTAAATCAAAGCTTGTGCTTCCAGATATGTTTAACATTTTAATTAAAATGACATGGTGCCTCTGTAATGAGAGCTTGAAAATGTGTGATAACATTAATGCACATCGTGTTAGAGCACCTACATAAATCTACTCTGTACTCTACAGTTATGAGACCTGACAGTTATGAGTCTGCCGTCATGCCTCCACCTGGCCCAGATACAGAGGTTCATTCTTCTGTACGGTAAGTTTATCCCCGAAAACCCCTCAGGCTTTAAACCCTCCATACGTTTTCATGAGAGAAGACAAGACTGCAAAGGCTTAAGTGCTTGGTTTTTAAATTACTGCCCAAATGAAATGTACACCTCCACTCCAATGTCAGTTTTCATTATAATTTAGTGGAAGCAGGTCTACAACCGTTCTGTATGTACTCAGGAATAAACACACAGGTGAGGGGGGTGTCTGAGGGACGGTTTATAGGGTTTCACTGGTTTTAACAGGAACTCAAAGCTCATTGCTGAAGTCCGAGCGAAATCAGAGCTGGTTTTCTGATGTTCCTGACGTGCAGTCGTAGGTTTAGTGTTAAGGAACCAGCCTTGTGACCAGAAGCTCCCTGGTTCAACTCCCGTTCCCAGCAAATAGTAAGGCTGAAGTGCCCTTGGGCAAGGCACCAAACCCCCAATTGCCCCACAGGCGACGTGTACAGGACTGCACACTGCTCTGGGCACAGTTCCTGGGTCCTCACTTTACTCAGTGTGTGTATGTATATATATATATATATATATATATATATATATATATATATATATATATATATATATAGGGCGGCACGGTGGCTTAGTGGTTAGCACGTTCGCCTCTCAGCACTAGGGATTCCCGGTTCGAATCCCCATCTGGGTGGAGTTTCCATGTTCTCCCTGTGTCTGCGTGGGTTTCCTCCGGGTTCTCCGGTTTCCTCCCACAGTCCAAAAACATGGATCAAGTTAATTGAATTCTCAAAATTGCCCCATATAGAGTGTGTCTGTGTGAGTGAGTGTGTGTCCAGAGATAGATTGGCGTCCTGTCCTGGGTCTATCTGCCCAGCGCCCGAGACGTTCTCCCCTGGATGGGCATGGGGAACCCCCCCGCGACCCTAATAGAGGATAAAGCGGGAGATAATAATGAATGAATGAATGTGTGTGTGTGTGTGTGTGTGTGTATATATATATATATATGTGTGTATGTGTGTGCGTATATATATATATATATATATATATACAGCACGGATGGGTTATGTGTGGAGGATTTATTCCTCTGTGTGTAAGCACTGTGGGCAAAATAGATCAATCACTCACTCGCTGTAGTTGCTCGGTGACTTTACAGTAAACCGTGAAGGAGGTAATAATAGGTTTGCCACTTTCTATGGAGATGTAAGTGACGACCTCCAACTGATGAAGTCGAAGCACAGAAGGTAAAATCTCAGCTTTTTTATGAATTACGTTTAAAACTTGACAGATTTCAAACTGCAAACCATAAATCACTTCACCTGATTCATACAGTTTATTGATCTGAACTCATACATTAATGCTTGATCTTTATTCTTGTCTGAAATTAATCCACCAAGTAATCGTTCCTCATTTCTCTTTATTTTATTAAATCACAGACGTGATGACACAAGGACACAATGGCCAGTCTTCAGAATTACAGCAAGGTCCAAGGTTTAATTCCTGGTTGGTTCTCTCTGTGTCTGAGTGGATTTACTCTGGATGCTGTGCTTCCCTCCCATATCCCAAAGCCATGCTGATGGAAACGCTGGAGATCTGCATTGTTTGTAACCTGTCAGGAAATAATCAGTGATGCTGTCTTAAAGTTAAACTCAAATGTTTGTAACAATCCTGCAGGAACCATGCTTATGTTTATTATATAGATCTTTTACAATAAAGTGGCTTCACAGTGTTCCAAGCCTGAAACCCCAAAATACGAATCTGATGCGACATTGGAAAGAAAAAACCTCCCTGTTGCTTTTGGTTTTTTAAGGATGAAACCTTGTGAGGACAGAGGTTCATTGGTGGATCCTCCTCCTTAAGCGACCGGGCAGCATCAACAGTGCAGGACACGTTTTCATGTCGACATTACTTTAGATCATAACATTTACATTTGGTCATTTATGGGACACTTTTATCCAAAACGACGTACAAGGTGAACACAGGGTTAATCACAACATCCCTGGAGCAATGAGGTTTAAGGGTCTTGCTCAAGGAGCCACAATGTAACTTCAGTGAACCCCCAACCTTCAGATTGATAACCCAACACCATAACCACTGAGCTACCACTCACTCATAAAACAAACAGTGTAGTGTACTGAGGACTTCTAACAGAACCCAGTATTCTCCTGAAAAATATGACATGTAGCTCACAACTCATTTGAAAGATTAATTAAGTTTAATTTGACTTTTCCTAAGAAAGTTCAGTCCAGAACACCGTGCTTTATTTCTATTAAATACAGAAATATCCTGTAACATTAGTTTTAGTTGTAATTCCAGCACTGCGCTGAGCTCAACGCTGATCTGGTCCAGCGCAGTGAGTGATTATACAGAAGTGCTGGAGATGTTCGAGTGGTCATGGCTCGCTTCACTCTACACACAAATGTGGGATGTAACAAGTGCTCTGCTCTGAGGGTGTAATGATGTGCTGCTCTTAATCAGCACCTCTTTAGTTCTGTTGTTATGAATATTTTAATTCATTGTTCATGGCGGGATGCTTCATATTTAGGTTAGCCACCTGACCCTTACAGTGCAGACTCAGCCTGTATTAGAAAATGAAATCCAGTGCCGCAAATTCACTCGATATGAATAGAACATTGCATTTAATTCACTACTCACTGCTTTAAAGTGCACTATTTCCCATGTCTATATGTTATAAAAATTATAATTTAAAAACAGGATTGACAAACAAATCAATATATATGTCCTATATATATATATATATATATATATATGTGTGTGTGTGTGTGTGTGTGTGTGTATATATATATATATATATATATATATATATATATATATATATATATATATATTCCCGACCAGCAAATAAAAGTCACTTAGAGGTTACCCGCCCACTGACAATCTTTGTAACCCCACATGTATTATACCAGATTTTTTTCTATAAAGCTTTATTTATAAGCCGATGCTGATCCTCGTCCCACACGCACTCAAATATTAGAGTACCATAGTCTCTCAAATGCTGAACCAAAACGTAACATATACCTGTTTGGGCAAAAGTTTTCGGACACATACACTTTGCACATAGTAACCGTTATGACATCTCAGTTTGTTCTATAATGTAGAAAACTATAAAAACATCTCTCCTGAGAAGCGGTTTTATGGACTTTGCTTTGGGCACAGTCAAGCTGGGACAGAACTGGGACTTCCCCACACTGTTCCTATAAACAAAAACAAAAGTCATGACTGGATGTTTGATTTTCTTCTCCTAATTCAATAATTAAAACCTGTGTCCCAAAACTTACCTTAATCGATACCACAACTGTGATAAGAATAAGAAGTTTAGAGTGTAGGTTGTGGTGTGTATCAGAGTTTAATGGCTGTGGTTACTTCAATGTTACTTGTAGTATTTTTGGAGAATTAACTGGGGTGCGTGAGATAGCTTGCTTGAATAGTGTCTGTTTTTTTATACACAGACATCTTCTTAAAGTTACAAAACAAATGTCCAGTTGGGTTACCTCTCTGATGCTCCATGCATCTCATTAACAGACAGATTATTATGATTAGATTTTTTTGCTGTAATGTCATCAGCATGTAATTTATTTAGTTTATTTAGTAAAACCTATTCTGTTCATTATGAATGAAAACAGCTGGATGACTTTAATAAGCAGTTAGATGTATAGTTTAAAAAATGTTAAGTCCTGAATCTGCTTTGTCACCCGCCGCACATCATTAAACGTTGTTTAGAACATTCATTCATTCATTATCTTCCGCTTATCCTCTATTAGGGTCGCGGTGGGGTTCCCCATGCCCATCCAGGGGAGAACGTCTCGGGCGCTGGGCAGATAGACCCAGGACAGGGCGCCAATCCATCGCTGGGCATACACTCACTCACACAGACACACTCTAAACGGGGCAATTTTTGAGAATTCAATTAACTTGTCCGGGTTCTCCGGTTTCCTCCCACAGTCCAAAAACATGGATCAAGTTAATTGAATTCTCCAAATTGCCCCGTTTAGAGTGTGTCTGTGTGAGTGAGTGTGTGCCCAGCGATGGATTGGCGCCTTGTCCTGGGTCTGTCTGCCCAGCGCCCGAGACGTTCTCCCCTGGATGGATTGATCCATGTTTTTGGACTGTGGGAGGAAACCGGAGAACCCGGAGGAAACCCACGCAGACACGGGGAGAACATGGAAACTCCACCCAGATGGGGATTCGAACCGGGAATCCCTAGTGCTGAGAGGAGAACATGTTAAACACTAAGCCACCGTGCCGCCTGTTTAGAATATATCAGTTAATATTCCAGCACTTAAGAAATCTATTTAAACTTTAGACAAAATGTAAAAGTTGTGTTATCTCCAGGTTTTCTGAACCATGAAGAGTGAAAACCTAATTTCTTCCCTTAGAGCTTAGAGAGTAGGGAGGTACAGGATCATGTACATCTTACACCTGAATAATCTGAAGCTGTGTCACAGATTAAAGAGAAAATAAAATCGAAGCAGGATTAGCTGGTAAGTAATGGGTTTAATATACAATCATTATCTTTGAAAACAAAACCAATGCAAGCTTTTCTGTATTATATGACTGAATTCACAGTGAGCAGTATTGTGGATTTTGTTTGATGTGATTGAATGGAAAAAAATCTTTCTGTTTTTAGTTTCTATTTCCACTTTACTTAAAATAGTTAGATGCTGTTTGTAAACATGTACAGAGAGAGAGGGTACAGTGGTAAAGGACAACACATACGCCCAGAAACCAATAACACAAGACTGTGTATGGAGGTTTAGGGAAGACTTATCGCTGCGTGATAAGATCAGAATGTGTCTCCTGCTGGTATGTAAAAACATTGTCAAGGACTTTATAGGGAGTTTCAAAACAAACTAAAGGACCCGGTACACAATAGTGTTTTGTTAACTAGAAACAGGGTAATGACCTTCACGCAGTTACAGAGGAATGCAAATTGAAAATTTAATTTCAGCAAAATCCATTTACGTTGCAATTTTGTGCTGAAAACGTGTTTCCACTGACAAAGTTTGCAACAAAGTGGTAACCCATGACCCATACCTGCTTGTAAAGACTAAGCCTTTGGTGGATGCTTCTTTGACGCTTTTGTTTTCTGAGAACAGAAATCAGTCAGTACTATTACTGTATACCTGTCAAAATCCAGCCCTGATAACCAAAGGCAAAGTTTTGTTCTCATGAAGAGTACAAACACCTATTTTCTTCCGACCAAGGGTTCGAACACACAGCCATTTCGGCCTCGTGCTGAACATCAGCACACTCAGCCTCCTCAATCTTGCCTTCGTTAAAGTACAAAAATGGGTTGAAATTGATGTATTAGTGCAATAACCACTGTGATAGTGCAGGACAGGAAACCAAAAGCAACTCAACCTCCTCTGCACCGCGGTGTAAAGTCTGCACTAAAGAAAATTACTGAACTGGACTGAAACGTTTTTGGCAGAGTGCTGCTTCCTCGAGAGATTTTTCAGGCAGCTCGGTCTCGCCTGGGATTATGAGCTTCTGCCATTTCTGATGTTTCGCAGCTTTTATTCACTTCTGAGAGGAAATTCAGGCCTAAAGCTAAAAGTAAACAGATACTAAAAGTAATTTAAATATTAATGTCCTGGCAAAACTGCTCTCCAACTCTGTGAATTTGCAAGTCAATCGCAGGCCCTTTACAGTTTTAGAGAGCTGTAACGGCACGTCGAAGGCAAAAACAGGCTTTTCAGTTTCTGTTTATTTGCTGTGATTTTCCTCATAATAATGTGTTCCTCTTACATTCAAAGTTATTTCTATAATATTAAGATTATTCTTAAAAATCACATCTTGGAGTTACGAAAAGCTCAGAAAAGAACACGTCAAACATTGTGCAATTATAAAGAACATATTTTTCTATATGACCAGTTTTATTGTGAGTACTAAGTTGGACCATCATGCACCATGTTTCAGAGATAACCACACGCAGTTCATATTCACAGTGGGGTATGATGGTGTGAGAGCTTAGAAGGGGAGCACAGAGTTAATCACAACATCCCTGGAGCAATGAGGGTTCTTGCTCAAGGACCCACACTGTAACTTTAGTGGACCTGGGATTTGAACCGCCAACCATTGATAGTCTAACTCCCTAAACATTGAGCTAACGTGCCCTGGGGGTGATGGGGTTTTTGTTGCAGCTGCAGGTTCTGGGAAACTTTTTCAGACATCAAGACAAAAGGTTTTCATTCATTCATTATCTTCCGCTTTATCCTATATTAGGGTTGCGGTGGGGTTCCCCATGCCCATCCAGGGGGAAACTTTTCGGGCTGGGCAGATACACCCAGGACAGGGCGCCAATCTATCGCTGGGCATACACTCACTCACACAGACACATTCTTTATGGGGCAATTTGGAGAACTCAATTGACTTGATCCATGTTTTTGGACTGTGGGAGAACCGGGAAACCGGAGAACCCGGAGGAAACCCACGCGGACACGGGGAGAACATGGAAACTCCGCCCAGATGGGGATTCGAACCGGGAATCCCTAACGCTGAGAGGAGAACATGCCAACCACTAAGCCACCATGCCGCCCAAAAGGTTTATATTAAGAAATGAAATGCAAAAAAATATCCCTTATTCGTGATTTATTATTTACATCATTGTACACGTTTATTTTTAGAATTCATCATTGTTTTTTTTCCTCTTGTAGCAACTTCTTCATG
Organism: Corydoras maculifer; assembly: GCA_019802435.1. Taxonomy (NCBI): domain Eukaryota; kingdom Metazoa; phylum Chordata; class Actinopteri; order Siluriformes; family Callichthyidae; genus Corydoras; species Corydoras maculifer. Next base: position 87,052 of record JAFMOD010000400.1, read on the forward strand.
GTTCTGAGAAGAGGGAGACCATTTTAGCTCTACAGGAAAAAAGCTAAATAACTCTGGTCAGGTCATTGGTTCTTCTCATGTTAAACCCACAGGCTCACACTGAGATGCAAATTTCTAAGTGTTTCTAATGAACCTTATTAATTTAGCGTGCTTTTAAACTCCACATTCCAAACAGAAGGGATTATTTAGTTCACTCTGCTCAGGAATTCCACCCAGTCTTTCTAAAGATTCACTGCTGCTTCATTATGTCACCTTCATACCAGGAGGAAAAAAAGTCAAATTTTCACAGTAAACATTTTACAAGTGAACATATTGATTTTATTTTTAAGAAGCACAAAACATATGTTGAGATAGCATTGTGACCTCAGGTAAATATATTAACTGGATTATTGAAAGCCCAGGAGCAGTACATTTAGTCATTTAACAGTAAAATAAATTATGTATAAAGATATTTGCACAGTTTTTTAACCCCCCCCCCCCATGCGATCATATTAGAGGAATAAGAAGAAAATCATGAGATGATTCTCAAAATTTTTTTTTTTTTTCAGGATAAGGGTAAATTATTTTATTAGTAACAATGAAAACAATCAATTCAGTTCTTTCTGTTCTACATGTACAGATATGAAGCTGTTTATCACAGTTACTGTATGAGGACTCAGTTATGTTCTGTCTATGTACGTGATAACTTGTTTATAACTTGTTTTTAAGTCATACGATAAAACATTTTAAAATAGCTTTTTAGGTGTGAAATGTCATGTGTATTATAATGTTAATACATTTAACAGCAGTTTAACGAATGCCGTCATAACAAGAACACTCATCATTCATATTCTAACTGAAGTAACATAATAAAGTTGAATATGGTTCAGCCTTTAGAAAAGTGCGGCACTCTAACTGAACCGGAGTGTGTGTATTTTCATAACGAGTCATTAGGAAAATGGTTTAATTTAGTGTGTAATTTAATGTTTCTTCAGGTTTGGAAAGAAGTAGAACCAGAGGGAAGGAAAACTGAAGTGTGATTAAAAGTGTGACACAGTTATGTAATGAACCACTGAGGAGGGTATGATGAGTATGATTTTTTTGTAAAATATGGTTAAATTAGTGCTGTATAAAACGTTATTGGGTGGAGGTGGAGGTTCTGCTTGAAGAATTATGACATCAGGGGAAATGAAAGCAACAGGTACAGTATTTCTATCCACAGGTCGTTTGTTGAAGGGAGAACTTGTCGGAATCATTTTACATACAAAAGGTTCTGCAGTTCCATCCATCCATTGTCTTCCAATATACTGTGCTAACCACAAATATAGCTCTGCAGTTAATTACTAATTTTCACAATTGACTTCTGTAATATCTCATCATATTAAAGACTTAAATAAAAACAAGAACTAAATTAGACCGAGCTTGTTACTGTTAGTGGCATAATTTCAGTCGCTGATCATCAAACAAAATGCTACTCACAGTGCTCATAATGTCACCTACGTTTTTGTTTGTATTTTATATAGATTCACATGTTAATACTAAACATAATACTGACTTAATAAAATCAAATGATCAATTAAAAAAATCAACTTTAAGGAACTAAATACATTAAATTGCTGCTGCCTTAATTAGGCAGATATTGTATAAATAGTACACTGTATACATAAAACCCAACCAACAATTAAAATAATTTATAAAACTCTTTTTTAATAACTGATAGAAATTACATTTGTATGTAAAATGAAAGCAGTAAATGATTCTCCCACAATTATAACACCATTTAAACACTTCTTTTTTTTTTGAGGAAGTGGGTCCACAGGACTGCTGCAAAATCAATACCAAGCAAAAAAGCCAATTAGGTTTCTAATTACCCAACCACCAAAAACTTTAGAATTTGACTAATGGTTACCCGAGAAGCTTTACTAAGTACCTATTACAGAGTAAAATTGACCCAGAGGAGTAAGAATCTGTAGATAAAACAGCTGCTGAAGCACATTTACACTTTTTTCCCCCAGAGGCCTTTAAATTCACTGTCTATTCATTAATTAAATTATTGATATGATCTGATTTGACAGATGTAATTTATGACTGTCTTGTACACGATGGTATTTTATTTAAAGTCTAATCATCTTGCGGTTAACTTCTGTAGTCCTTGCATTAGAGGCACAGCATCAATTCAGGAGTCATATTCAGGAGCCTTTAAATGCTACATCCCTCAAGAACTGAGAAAATGTCATTTACTTGCTGCAGGGGGATTTTGGTTCATATTCATGAATTTTGGCTTATTGTTCTTTCCATTTCGTCATTTGGCATTTCACCTCTAAAATATTCAGAGGTGCACATTCAGTTGACTTCTACTGAGGGATGATGTCATTACAGCATGTCATTGCAGTGCAGATAGTGAATAATAAAATCTCTGAATTGTATGTAGATAGTTAATTAAAAAGGGATAAATAAGCTTATAAATTTACTGAAAGAGGACATTGAGATGTTCAGAGTACGTGACTTAATGTAGATATTGCTTTAAAAGAATTTCCACCTTCAACCCTTAAGCTTTTACAATTAGAATGAGACCATGGTCATAATTTATTTTACTGTTCCTGAGCTGGGCGGCACGGTGGCTTAGTGGTTGGCATGTTCGCCTCTCAGCGCTAGAGATTCCCGGTTCGAATCCCCATCTGGGTGGAGTTTCCATGTTCTCCCCGTGTCCGCGTGGGTTTCCTATGGGTTCTCCGGTTTCCTCCCACAGTCCAAAAACATGGGTCAAGTCAATTGAATTCTCCAAATTGCTCCATATAAAGTGTGTGTGGGTGTGAGTGAGTGAGTGTGTGCCCAGGGATGGATTGGCGCCTTGTCCTGGGTGTATTTGCCCAGCGCCTGAAACGTTCTCCTCTGGATGGGCATGGGGAACCCCCTGCGACCCTGATATAGGATGAAGCGGAAGATAATTAATGAATGAATGATTGTTCCTGAGCTTTTTAATAATCCAGTTAATATATTCACCTGAAGTCACAATCAGTCTTATGGCTTTACTGTTATTACTGAAAACTTAATATTCTGGCTTATAGTCTGTGTTGACTTTTATCAAACCTGTTTAAAGTGTTTGAAGTGATGGAACATCTGTAAATATAAAGCACTGTACAAAAGTGGACTTAGTGCATGAAGGATTGCTGTCCTGAATCAGGAAAATCTTTTCCAAACTGTTATAACAGGTTCCAAGTCTCCTTAAGCATGGATTACAATTCACCATCAGAACAACACAGTTTATAATACGCTCTCTACATGTTTCGCTTGTACACTCTCTGGAACATTCCAAACTGTCAGGTGGTGCTTAAGTACCGTGATAAACAGATTCTGTGTGTTCTTATATTAGCAAAGGAGCTTTGAACCAATGTTTTACTGTAGACTACTTCACTGACTCTGGATTTCCAAACAGAAAACATGGTAAAATCGGGTAATTTGTCTAAAACGCATGTAGAACTATAATGAAGTATAAACAAAGTTGATGTTTTCAGACTATTTCCACTAAAATTATATTTAAACAAGAATAAGGACAGTGCAACTATACATCACTGGGCACATACTCACTCACACGCACTGGCACTCTCTATATAAGGGCAATTTAGAGCAGCCAGTTTACCTTGAATCCATTTTTTTGAACTGTGAAAGGAAACCGGAGAACTCAGTGAAAACCCACATGGACACGGAGAACATGGAAACTCCACCCAGATCGAGATTCGAACCTGGATTCCCAGTAGTAAGAATCTTTTAAAGGTTTCTATAGCAACACATGGACTCAGTGTTGGCATATAATACTTTTTCCTTCTTATGTCAATGTTGGATAAAAAAAAAGGGAGCAGAAGAATAACATGGCTTTATATAATGAGCCCTTAAAACGAAGGGATTAAGGTTTGTATCAAAATCTGCTCTTCTCAGCTCAGGTTTATACAGATTTGAATCAAAGACTTCTTCACTGAAGATGTGCAGAATACATTAGAGTAAGAACCTGTATCTCAGACTCTGCAATCCTCTTTGGATTTCTGCTTTACTCTTGTAATCCAATGATCACAACATGGAGATTGAACTGGAAACATCCATGTGTATAAACGTCTCGTGCCATGAGTGCTGTATAATCTGCCCGGAGAATATTGCCAACAGTGGATCTGCTGTCAGAAACATCAAGTCCCAGCTGTCATATGAGCAAATAAGCCAATCTGAGCAGTTTATTAAGGCACAATTCCTAATAAGACAACCTTTATTGTAAAACATGAACCACATAAATCACATGATGACTCGATTTGACTGACGTTTCAAATAAGTAATCACTGAATATTGCGTTTGTTTATATGTGAGAACCAGGGTTGCACAGTGGATCAGACGTGCAATATGTGCCAGTGCTCTGCTGTTTTCTAAACTCATTCGATCCATCCATCCATTATCTTCCACTTTATCCTCTACTAGGGTCGCAGTGGGGGGGTTCCCATGCCCATACTTTTCGGGCGCTGGGCAGATACACCAAGGAAAGGGCTCCAATCCATCACTGGGCCCACACTCACTCACAGAGACATATACACACTCTATATGGAGCAATTTGGAGAATTCAATTGACCTTGATCCATTGTTTTAGACAGTGGGAGGAAATCGGAGAACCTGGGGGAAAGCCATGCAGACACGGGGCGAACATGGAAACTCCATAAGATTGGGATTCAAACCGGGAATCCCTTGCACTGATAGGCGAACATGTCAACCACTATGCCACTGTGCTGACCTCTCATTCGATCCATGTTGTTAAATACTACAGATATTTACATTCAGAGTATTTTTAAAGCATTCCTGATAAAAACAGTCAGATGCTTTGATTTTGAAAACAATTAATTATTAAAATATCTTGTTTCAATCCAAATAATGTGGCATTAAAGTGGCATTATGCTAAAATTTACAGTATAATAGGAAGCAAATGATCAGCTTGTCATAAAAGTTCTATTAATGTTAATCTTAAACCATTTTATTTAAAATAAATCATTTGACTTTAAGCTAATTATCAACATAAATGTTCTTTATTGCCTTTTTTCCTCTTCTAAAAATGTAAAACATTTGCAGCCGTTTAAAACTAATGTAGCCTTCTTTATTTGCTGTGTCATTCAAGTATCTGGCAATGTCTACATTAGTCTGGTTCCACTGCATTAAGTCTATAAAGGTCTGCTAAGACTAGATTCTTTGAAGATGCTGATTCATTTGTATTCATCCTCTTAGCCCTGAAAATCCTTGAATAAGCATAACTAAAGAACTTTAAAGGATTTTTGCCTTGTACATCTTAGTATTCAATTAAACTCTGTGTGAAAATGCCCATTTATCTGAGAGACTTATTGCATTATGTTACTGAGAGCTTTGTTAAAGGATCCTTCATTAGTCAGCAGCATGAACCTGATGTTATAAAGGTCGTAAGAGTTAAAGAAAAAGGAGGAAGCTTTGTTTTCTAAAACGTATGGAAATGAAATAGATTGAGGTTATATACAGCATAGAAAGATAAGTAAATCATGCAGTCATTGTGTATGTGCACCGAAAGTTAAACTCTTCACATTAAAGAGCTCGGTTACTGGATGTGACGGTCATGTAATGCATTCCAAACAGGCAATTTGTCAGTTCCCTGCTTTTTTTGTTGACTAGCATTAAATGCCCAAAAACCCATAAAACTGACTGTTCATATCCGAACTAATGTTATGAATGATTGATCTTGGTAATTAAGAAAGAAATAAAATGATTAATGGTCAATTATCAGTGTTTAACAACTGTTTGTCTTAAGGGGTTTTAATTAACCAGGTGAAGTCTTTTGGGTTAATGAGAGGTGAAGCGTAATTGACGAAATCCTTTCCTGACTGCAAATGTTGTTAAAGAGTGCCAACATTTAGAGTCGGAGAAGATTATCAGTCATTCTGCAGGTGCTTTAATGGAACCACCTGTCAGTGAGTTTAGCTTAAACGGTGTAGACAAAACTCCCATTTTAAATGCATAAAAAATTGAAATGTAATTGCAGCCATTTTTTGTGATATTAAGTGAACTTGGTTAAAAAATAATGTCCATCCAGGGGAGAATGTTTCGGGCGCTGGGCAGATACACCCAGGACAGGACGCCAATCCATCACTTGGCACACTCACTCACAGACACACTCTATATGGGGCAATTTGGAGAATTTAATTGACTTGACCCACGTTTTTGGACTGTGGGAGGAAACCGGAGAACCCGGAGGAAACCCACGCGGACATGGGGAGAACATGGAAACTCCACCCAGATTGGGATTTGAACCGGAAATGCCCAGCGCTGAGAGGAGAATATGCCAACCTCTAAGCCACCATACCGCCCATCATGCAAAATAATCACCTAATCACAGAGACAGGCTGTGCATTTCACACGCAAACCTTCAGTAATGTTCTGTCTGAATTAATCCACCTGTCAATAAATGTTTTATGGCTATAAAAACAGCTTATCATGCAGAAATGCCATAAAGAGACATTGCATTGCTGATAGAGAACTCGTGTAGCCACATATCACAAACAATAACCTTATCATGCTGCAATATTATTTAGGAAAATAACACCCACCAAAAACCCTGATTAAATCCTGATTATTTGTACAAAATCTATCCTCCTTTTTTTCTCAAAATAAGTAAATTTTTTTTTTTTTTTTTTTTTTTGCTGTCAAAGCTGATGCTTAAAGTTAAGTTGCATTTCTTAAAGTTTTACATTGAAAATTTTTAAATATTCATGGTGCAATCTGTGATGTGATAACGCTTACATAACTTACGCCTGTTGGAGGGCCTTGACGTCGCCAACTCAGAATCTGATTGGCTGAAGCAACATTTTAATCGACTTTTATTTTATGCTACCGGGATGCAAAATCACTGTGAGGGCTTTAGGCAGATTATTTGAACCTGAAAGTAAATGATGCTGAAATGTAAATCGTTAAATGCAAGCCTGGAAGCGGTGCAACAGGGCAAACACAATGAAAGAAAGTGTACAGGGCATTTGGAATTATTAAGTATTCATGGATAACATATAATTAACCTCAGTTTGTGATTCTAATATTTTTAGGCCAACAGAGATTGCCTTGAAGGCCCTGATCTCTGCCCACTGCCCACAGCCTAATTAAACATCCACTCTCCATTAAATACCTTTATTTTGTTCAGCAGAAGTGCCACTATTATTTTAAAAGGTACCTTCGAACCTCCTTATTTTGCCAGTAGATTTAATTATTTACATGTGCTAAGCGTTTTATCCTGCTCAGGGCTGTGGACAGATAAATATATCAATATATCTGTTAGACTTTAATTCAGTTTTAAAACCAGGAAAAGTTGTTTTTTCACATTCATTATTCACACCTGGTTTTAAAAGAACATAAATGTATGTGTAGATCACACCTGTCTGTATTTTGTATTCAGACATGAGATTCATGAAAAACACTGCAGTCTTTAAATATTTTATGTACGCAACATGTAGACCAGTTTCAGCAGCACAGAACCAGGGATAAAATATTTTGCACCTGGAAAAACACACACACACACACACACACACACACACACACACACACACACACACACACACACACACACACACACACACACACAGACCTGCTGACTGTCTCAATAAGGGAGGCTTTTGAATAAAGAAGGTAAAAATCATACTGTGTTTCAGCTGAACTGTGTGAATAAGAGTTATATGTTATGTGCTCGTAATTTATATATATTCTATACAGATGGCACCCTTGTTTAAGTCAGGCTTCTTACAGTTAGAGACAAACATCGTCGCTTTGATGTTTTCAACAATGAAACATACTGTTAGAAATCTATGACAGCTGAAGAAACAAGAAATCATTTTATAAATATGACACATAGCTTTTCATTAGCTTATAACTCCACCAGGTCATATCTCAAAATGAAATAAATGTTTACAGACACAAATAGTAAAATGACTCTAATGCCACTGGGTTTTGATAAAATATTTGGTTGTATTTGAGGTTTCAGTCATGGACTGTAATGCATGTGTATACACAAACGGTAAAACGGCTCATAGCAATGAGCACATTTTCAAAATAATTATAATCTATGAGCTTGGCTGGGATGTGTAATTACCACTTAGTTCAGTGACTCAGACTTTTCTTATTTCTCTAATAGTAAATTTAGTTCTGTGTTGTTATGCGACGATAGACTGCAATTTTTTATTTATTTACGTGTTTATTTATTTCCGTATCCCAAGCCTGTCATTTGTGGTTAGTTGAAAATGATGGCGGGTTTTTAGTGACGCACATAGACAGAAATACATTGCTGAGTTCAGCTTGTTACCCACACATGCATACCCACAACCACATGCCCTTTGGCTTTCTACCATTCAACATGCACCACTTATTCCTGAACGCCCCATTGCAGGTTCTTACCAATGCATGAGTGTATTTAGAAAGCTTCTCAAAATTATTGTTTTAAATTGTCACTAAATATGGATTACTCTTATATTATAGATTTTTTTAAATCCAACATTAATGTCCAAGTGAATTATCTTGCATACTTTTCATTTGTTGGTTAGTGGTCTGTTAACTCCATCCATCCATCCATTATCTTCCGCTTTATCCTATATTAGGGTCGTGGGGGGTTCCCCATGCCCATCCAAGGAATGTTTCGGGTGCTGGGCAGATACACCCAGGACAAGGCGCCAATCTATAGCTGGGCAAACACTCACTCACTCACTCAGACACACACACACTCTATATGGGGCAATTTGGAGAACTCAATTGACTTGGTCCATGTTTTTGGACTGTGGGAGGAAACCGGAGAACCCGGAGGAAACCCACATGGACACGGGGAGAACATGGAACTCCACCCAGATAGGGATTCGAACCGGGAATCCCTAGTGGTGAGAGGAGAACATGCTAGGTCTGTTAACTATTTAGATAAATCAAGACAACATTTTAATAAGATTGCACATTTGATTTTGTATTTATTGCATTAACTATAGATAAGTGGGGTTTTTTTTACCTCACAGTCGCTAACCAATACAAAAGTTTGGAATAAAAATGTGTGAGGTTGGGATGTGCTGAGGTTCTGTCATTCAGTAAAGCCGGAAATCCCTGTTTGTTAGTACAATTTAATGCTTTTTTTTCACAAGGACACACGAACAAACAGCTTTTAAAGTCTGCCGCTTTCACCTACTGCATCATTAGTTGTTGGACCATTAGATGTTGGGTCATTAGGTTTTAGACAATTTGTTTAAGGACAATTAGCTCCTGGCCCATTAGTAAACTATTTCTTTCACCATAAGAAAAACAAGAACAAGCGAGTAAGTAAGTAATAGATGTGGCTCTGACAGCGGTCATGAAAAACCTATTAGGACTCTAATTCATAGACCTGTGTGTGGAGGGTAATCCTAAAAAAACTGATACTGCTTATTATGACTGACGTGTTATTATAGGAGCAGATGGCAAATTAGATCAGGAATAGATTAACTGATTAATTATTCAGTGTCTCCGAACCATTTTTGTTGATTTACTGATTATGAGAAATCACTGCTTTAAATTCTCTTACAGGGTTTTGAACACTGACGGTATTTTATTGCTGCTACATCCTTACAGCTTGAAGAGCTCCTTTCATCTTAGTCTGATTCCTCACATCCTTAGAGATGTTTTCATCTCTTTATTGATGTTTTTGAAATTTTAATATATGCTGTACGTGCATGTGTGCGTTCGTAGGCGTGCATATGTTCGTGTGTGTTTGTGTGTATAGTTTGTAGTACACAAATCTGCAATAAAAAAAAAAGATTTTTGTTAAATAAAACTTCTCATCTTCCTCTTATTCCAATTCGAAGGACTAGGGTCGCAGGGGGTTCCCCTCCCGCCGTGGATGGGGGAACGTTTGGGATGCTGGGCAGACAATTAGAATGTTTCATAAAAGTAAAATCATCTCATTACAATCTTTTCAAAATGCATATTTTCAGGATACTATGAAAAATTAATACAGTTCTGCTTTTTTGTTATAAAGTTATTAGCTTTGAGAAACACAGCAACCAGTTTATTAGTAATTGTGGTCTGTGCAGATATTTGGACTCCTTTCCTTATGTAGAAAATCTCAGAACTGAAGCCACTGAGCCCCGAATGACTCATTTAGACTCACTGAACTGTTAATATTTAACATCCTGACATTTAATAGCAATTTCAAGGAGTAATACATTTTCTGACTCTTCATACTGTGAGCTAACACCAGCAGCTAATGGAGGCAGCTGACCAAACTGATGAAAGTCAAAATCTGGCTCATTGATGTCTTCTGAACAGAAACGCAGTCAAAGCTCAATGGGACTATGATGGACAAATCAAAGTGGAATTCAGTTTAGCTTTTTGACAGTGAAGGTGTTTAGAAGCACAGACGAAGTAATTAGAATCTTGGTCAGAAGATCTAAGCACACAAAATGTCTCACAGTGTCATGGCTAGTATATGGTAAAGGGCCCCAGAGAGCAGTTGGCGCCCCCAGGTGGGTCCAAAAAAAATCATTAATTGTTTAAGGCAGGAAATCATAAATAAATAAAGACAGAAATTATTGTTATGATCTAAATTCAGTGTAGTTTTTCTGCAAATCTAAACCCAACTGTTTGGTTCAGGTTAGAGTTTAAAACAGCAGTTCATAGTTTTAATTCTCCCCTGGAGAGGCAGGCGTAGGGATTGATTCCTCCGGGATAAATTTTCATCCATTCATCCATTTAGATGTTTCTGAATCAGAATAGGATTATTAATCCGGCAACAAGGATTGCAGTTGTTTCTGAAGTTGTGAATAATTCTATTCCCAAATATTTAGTAATTACACTAAGGGTAAAGGTGAAGTTTCCATATTACTTTCCAAAGTTTCCTTATAATCTATAAATTTATATATTTGGGCTTATGGATCATCAAGTTGTATAATTTGAACTTTCTTATAATTTGAACTTCTTATTGGCACAAGGCAGAAACTCCAGCATGTTGTACCAATAGGATAAAAAAAATTTGAGCACATTGTCTGGTGCTGGCTAAAGTAACAAATTTAAGAATGCTAACATCTTACCATGACCAAGATCAAGTGTCAAAAAGCATGTGTATTTATATTGACACACACACCATTTCAGAAATAATAATAAAAAAAATACCTGAGCTGTTTTGCTACAGTAGAATAGACATGACTAGAAAACACTGAAGTTTATAATGAAAAAAACTCCATAATAATATTTTATCTGTCTGTGCATGTTTGTTAGTGAATCAGAGAAAGAGAGAGAGCGAGGACACATGGTGGAGAGCTGCACTGGGGAAATGCTGCTGATTGATATTCATCTGCTGCCTCCATGAAGAGTACAGCCGTGATACTGACAGCAGCTGAAGAAGACAAAAAAGACAGAAAAGCAACACTCATGGACAAAGTTAAATTATTCACCTCTGACTGACAGGTAGATACTGTAGCATAGCATTTTAACACATTAGTGTTTCTAATAATACTTTCCCTTATCAGCAAATTATAAGAACATGCTGGTTTACCTTCAGTTCCCAATCCAGATGTGGTATTACAAGTGCATTTGTCTGTAACTGAAGAGAATGTCTTGCTTTTAAAATCACAATTGCAGAGTAGCTTTTATCTCCCTGAATATTCTTTGCAGGGAGGGTAATTTATAGCCCAGCTTAAATATTGGCAGTAAGGTTTTTACAAACAGACAAAACTGTGCACTATCAACAGTGCAATCTGTGCCATGACATTTATTTAGCTTTAACAATTTGTTGAATGATTCTCAACTGTTCAGTTTTCTTAGTAAAATTGGATTATTCATACATTAAGGTGACACGGTGGCGTAGTGATTAGTACGGCCACCTCTCAATGCTGGGCATCTAGGTTTAAAGGTTCCTGATGTGGCTGGAGTTTCCATGTGGTTATGTAAGTTTCTCCAGGTTCCTCCCACAGTCCAAAATCATGGATTATAAGTAAATTGGCCGCTCTGAATTGCCCCTATATAAATTGCCTCTATGTGTCTGTGTGCTCAGTGATGGATTGGCGGCCTGTCCTGAAGTTCCATAGTGTATGTTGTAAATTGAACAATGCAAGATCCACAAAGCTAGTCTACAATAAAAGAGGGAGGGTCATCACTATGGCACTGACCACACCAACAACAATATAAATAACCACAAAGAATATTTGATTGATTGTGCCATACTCTAATCTTCAGGACTGAATCATCCTAAATCTTAGTAGCTGCCTTTTTGTGGCCAAATAAATCTTTAACATTTATACCAAACTTTACTTTTTAATCACATTTTTTATAAGAATTAAACCTCCCCAGAGGTGCCATGACTTGCCTTAAACTAAAGTTAATTCTCACTTCCTCCCTCATTAGTTTGTGATGAGGAGGATAGAAACAAAATAACTTTTGCCAGAATATTTCCTTGACCCCCGGTGAACCCCCAGCATACTAACTTACTCTTCCTTTGCTTGTGGCTTTCAGAATATATTTGTCTGTTAGATGTAAAGTCAGCAGGGAACAAAAACGATTGTTATGTTCATGATGCCTCTCCATGCCTTATTCCTATGTAGCACAGCAGTGCAGGAACAGAATTGGAAGTCACTAACATTTCCTTTTCCAACAGATGTCAATGTATTGGTATCATCACGAGGTCATATGTATCTTTTTAATATTGGATTTTTTGGAGGTGACTGCCACTACATACTGCTGTTCATGAATTAATTATACCTAACCTCATTCATACGACATTTAAAGGTGTTTACTAATCAAGTGCATTCATTCAAATAGACATTTCATCTCATCTTAAACCTCTGCTAGGGTTGTGAGGATTCTCCTTGCCCACAGGGGAGAACATTTTGTACCCAGGACAGAGAGCAATGTATTGCTGGGAACACACTCTCTCACACAGACAGACAGACAGACAGACAGACAGACACACACACACACACACACACACACACAGAATACATAGGGGCAATTTAGAGCAGCCAATTCACCTTGAATACATGTTTTTGGACCGCAGAATGAAACCAGCAAACCCCTTTATTCAAATAGTTAAGAGAAAATGAAGTGTGTGTCGTGTTATAGCTTTCAGATCATAGACTATCATGTACCTCATGTCATACTGACACACGACTTGTTTTGGATGTGATGACTGGGAAAAGGATTAAAGCAATTTATTATTTTATATAATGTTACTAATCTTAATTTATCAGCCAACCAAAGGGAATTTAATAAAGAAATCTGTAATTAAACCAAAAAATGCTTAGACTCACATATAATCAATGTCCTCTTACTCAGAAATTCAATATGCACTTTGAAAATACCAAATGGGTGCATCATTCTGAAACATATACACAGAACTCACTGTAGTGTGTGTTGACAGTAAATACACAAACGTCCCAGATCAATGAGTTTTTATTTCCTTTCAGATCCTTAGTCACAAAGCCTCCCAACATCAATTGCAGTTGTGAAAGCGTGGGCTTTCAATGCAGTCGATGCAGAACGAATCACAGTTTTCAAGCCATCAGCCGCCTACGTCTTAAAGACGTTAAAATTAAAATGTTAAAGGAGCCAATTCGAAAGCAATTTAGCTCCTTCTTTGTAAAGATGCCTTACACATCAGGTGGTTCTTGGTAAAAAAAAAATACTGCAGACTGTAGATAACATTCAGCCTAAACACAATTCCCAATATATTTACATAAACAGTAGGAGTCAGGGCTTCTATTATTTAATAAATTAATTAGTCTCGTGTTACAGTTGGCTCAGCATTCTGCTGAAGTGGCATGCCTTTAATTTGCATACAGTATTAAGTGAGCAATTTGCCAATCTGCCAAAGAGATGCTGTGTTTATGAACTATAACCAAAGGCAGAACATAAATGTGCTTTAATTTTTATTTCTAGTTTTTTTGCAGGATTTTATGATCATGTAGGAATATAATAATAATAATAATAATAATAATAATAATAATAATACCCTTCACATGATTAAAAAGGTAATGAGTTATGTATTCAGTAAAACACAATGATATTGAAATATGAGTATTAATTTACAGTAGTGCTTTAAACACATTTTAAAGTTAAAATTGTCTGAACTTCCTGTGAGAAATGAATAAATTGTCTATAGATGGTAATTTGTCCATGTGACAACAGAATGTTAATACTGTTATCATAATTCAACTAAATATCACAGCAAAGTTGTTAAACTTAAATACAATATTAAACCAAAAACTTATTTAAATGTAAATCTGCATTAAGGCCAGCTTCATAGTTTAGAAACTGATTGTGTTGCCAGTTTACTGGTTTCTTTGTTAACAAAAAATATCAACAGGTTATTAGAAACACTTAATCTTGTCACTTAAAGACTTAGACGCAGACCACAGAATCATTTAAGACAATCAGATATACCACATACCATTTAAAATGAACTATGTAACTGCAAGTGGTATGTTAATAATCATTAATTGGTAATTAATTGGTAGTCAGTAATTGATATTTACATTTAAGTTCACATGTCTTTTTTAATATTAACAGTCTAAGGTTTATAAGTCATATTGGTTATATATTTCCCCAAGCTGAACTTTTACTTTTCATGTTCTAATAGCTATCTACCTGAGCTTGTCAGTCAGTCTGACCTAAATATGAATACTTTTGCAGTGGTTTAGGGTTTGAAATTCATATGAACATGCGTGTGAACAATGTTCAATTTGTTGTCCCAATTAGTAAAACAGAAAACATACTGTGAAAATAGGAAAGCCCAGTTTTTCATGTTAGATATGATTGCAATCCTAAGCATGAAAAAACATGTGACATATCCCCCCACCCCCCCTCTAGTCTCTTTTTTGTACTGTGTTCTCCTCTCCTCTATGGACACTGCGACCCGGGCTTAGTGATGCTATTTGTAATGCTGATGTAGAGCCTCATTTTAGTAAATATAATAATGCTGCAGTCCATCATTCATTATTGTGAGGTAATAAGAAGTCGTAGCTCATTACTGTGCTAGTCAGGGACTGTGCATAGACAAAAAAGTACCAGGTAATGATGCTCAGTGACTTATGGCCTAGCAATCAGGGCAGCCTTGCTTTCTCTGCATTGTTTGAGACCCTGCCACTAATGCTTTGTTATGTTTTTTGAAAAACTGGATTATTAGACCTTGTTGCTCTGCTGATTTCCAGAGGGAGGTGGAAGTGATTGAAAATACTGTCTCTGCAATAAACAGAGAGTTAATACAGAACTAGACTTTGCTATTTTTTAGTTTATATTTATATATGTGTATATACAAATATAAAATATAGCTTATAAATAGGAAAACATTAAGTCAAGTTGAGTAATGAAATTTTACAATATGTGTGTGTCAGCTCTCTTCTCATTAAATAATCCCTCAGGGCAAAATTTGTGTGTAGCCTGTCACCTTTAAAATGAAGCTACCCAAGCTTGACCCTAAATCAGTGCTACTGCTGACACAGACATGTAAACCTGAGTCTATAAGCTCTGGTGGTTGCTGCTTTCTGCCACACAGATTTTTCATCATTTTCTGCACACTCTCTTCTGAGACAATATTGTTGCCATGGGAAGTGATACAGCATGGAAACACCGGTGATAAATCACGAAAATAAAGAACGAGAGAATGTTCCCATGAAAGTTTGTTGCTATGTGGTAAGAAGCACTGTTCAATTCATTTTCTTTGCTTTTCTCACTTTTGAATTAGAGAATTCAAATGATTTATATAGTTTCCCTGCAACACGAATATAAAATCAGTCTAGCCATGCATTTTGGACAGCTGTATGCTTCCAACTCTTTTTTTGGGTGAAGGTCCCCATCGCACCAAGTACTATGGCTGAAGTGTTCTTCAGCAAGGTGCCTTAACCTTATTGCTCCCCAGGCGCTGTGTTCAGGGCTGCCCACTACACCGGGTACATGTGTTTATTTCACTCACTGAGTGTATATGTGTGTGTTTCACTGCACAAATGGGTTAGATGCCGAGGACAAATTCCTCTGTGTGCATGTACTGTAGGCAAAATAGATTACTTATGAGAGTTATTTATAAGAGTTTATTATTATAAGAGTTTTATCATTAGAGCAACAATAAGAGTCAGAGTAATGTACAATTACAGGAGGTACGGGTACTGAATAATACAATTAGTGCAGTATTAACACCTGGTATTTTATTCCAATTGTTTGTAAATGATGAAATACTGGTTTACACTAAAGATATACTCATGCTGTCTTTCAGATTTGCGTTCCCAGGCAACAGAAGTGCCGGGTCCAAACTTCCTGTATTTTTTACAACCAGAGATGTGTGAATCTTCTGCTTTTTTTTTTTTAATAAGTTTTTATTTGTGGTAGCATCAGCTTGAACTCTATAAGTTGTCATACCTTGAGCCAATCGCTGGCAATCAGTGATTTTTAAGTTTTGAGGTTTATTAGATCCTGTTAAGGGTCCTAACCATCCCAAAATAACTATCATCATTGTATGTGACTTTTATTTAGCTGCTTTACTTACACATCCAACAACAAAGAACAGCAAAGAATTATTTTCAAACAGTAAGTTTCTTCAAGGTTTTACTAAGCACATCCACAATTTGCTTTTGTTACATTCTTCCAGGGTTTTCATGGACTCTGGTAATGACACGTCCTCCATTTCAGCCTTTATGCATTTCTCAACACTACTGTCTAACCACCACGTCATGAGATTCTTTTAAATCCTTGGCCTCTTTTATTGGGCTGGGGTAACATCACACTTAGCTGCCTTTTTCTGCTGCCCATTATAATAAAAAATGTCTGTCTGTTAAGTATATGCACTTTGTTACAGAATGGTCCTGCTGGCACAGAGAAAAGAATAAGGTAATTATCAAAAACAATTAAAAGAAAATGTGCTTATTATTTTAAGCTATAGCTGTAGCTATAGCTGTGTGTCTGCTTTTCCACTGAATATTAAAGTTCAGTAAGTTCTGTGATATATGTTTCATTTTAAATCTGCCATTAATTATCCAAAGAACAACTCAATACACTTTCAATTCCTCATAACTTTTCATTATGGCCTTTGCAGTAAAGGTTACACAGCTGTGTCCTCACAGACTTTGTGGTACAATACATCTTCAGAAACTTGCTTGCACTTTTTTTTAAAAAGGTCACACCCCAAGATATAGTTTCCACTGCCTTTATATTAATCATCTGGACAATGAAATATTGGCATTACTTAAACATTCCAAGAGAATGTTCCTTAAATAAAATTGCAAACATAACAGTTTTGTCTAGTTTCATCCAGAAAGTAGAGGGATTTATGTTCTAACTAATCATTAAGTTGCTAAATATCTCCCATCTCATTATCTTCCAATTATTCCATACTGGGGACTATGAACATGCCCATCCAGGGGAGTACGTTTTGGGCACTGGGCAGATACACCCAGGACAGGGTGCCATATATTTGAGATAAAATGAAAGTTACTAATTTGCTCCTAAATGGACCAGCATCCTTTCCATCGCATGTTTTCCACCTTTTTGTTCACTGTGTTTTTGAAGATGCTCGGGCACACCTGCAGTTCAAATTAAGATAATCATCTTGTAAAAAATCTATAAAAAAGAGTCTAATTATAATATTTTAATATCATAAATATGTTATGGTTTCATACTTGTTAATGGTTTAAACCCAATGTGACAATGATGTTGCAAAAGAAGAAACACTGGAGTTTTCCTCAAATGGAAATCCACTTGTCTTTGTTCACATTTGAGAAAGTGCAGAGTCACAAATTACATCAGTGTGGGCTTCATAAGTACGACATCCTCTGTACACTAAATGTCTTATTTCCCTGACGACCGTTGGCATAACGACAACCTCTCAATCCATGAACATAATACACTTGCTTTATTCTCTCAAAGCTGATCTTCAATCCATTTTATTCTTTCCATCTTTCTCCATTTCTCATTTCTTTTTCTCACCTCTCCTTTACCTCACTTTATATATTGTATATATGCTGGACTATAAAGAAACTGTACTAAAAAATAATAGTCAATGAAGACAGAAATGCACTATAAATACATTCATTCATTTATTATCTTCCGCTTTATCCTATCTTAGGGTCGCGGTGGGGTTCCCCATGCCCATACAGGGGAGAACGTTTCGGGCGCTGGGCAGATAGACCCAGGACAGGACACCAATCTGTCACTGGGCACACACTCACTCACACAGACACGCACGCATACACACTCTATATGGGGCAAGTTTGGAGAACTCAATTGACTTGTTCCATGTTTTTGGACTGTGGGAGGAAACCGGAGAACCTGGAGGAAATCCACGCAGACACAGGGAGAACATGGAACACCCAGATGGGGATTTGAACCGGGAATCCCTAGTGCTGAGAGGCTAACGTGCTAACCACTGAGCCACCGTCCCGCCCTCACTATAAATACATTAAAAATAAAAAAAAGAAAGTAATTAAGAAAAATTCTTATTTACTTTCCATAACAAAGTTTGTCATTGCCACATGCTTGACATTTAAAAAAATATTTAATTAAATAGGAGGAAGAACTGAGTAGTATTTGATTTTTACTGAACTCATTGTGTGTATTGGTTTGTTCTTTTCAGTTTATACCTGACTGCTCATGGTAATCTATTAAAACTTTTGTTCCTATATCAGTGTAATACATCAGTGTGAATTTCTGCTCATTTGCTTGTCTTTAATTCTGTTTGTAAATCTGTCTCTTTTTCTGTTTATGTACGTGTTTACCTCAAAAGATTTTATTTTCAAAAGATTTCTGAAAGCATGGCGACAGTACATCTTTTTCATGTTAAACATCATATTATAAACATATTGGTTCTGAAATGCAGTTTGATCCACGCATGCTGTTGTTCCGCCTTTACTCTCTGGAAGTCACTTTAATTTAGTCACAAGGGCATGACTTGAGTTCTGAAGTCTGCAGCTGTTATTTCATTCCTTCCCAAAGCTCTTCAAATATGTATGTGGAGTCAGTTCATGCCAGTGAACTTTCACACTAAACTCTGCCAATCATTTTTATGGATTTTGCTTTACAGTGAATGCCCCGGTTGTTGCCTGGGGTTCATCTATAATATGGCTGTGTGTCCCAAATAGCAATGCATTTATTTTTAGAATAGGACCCTACACAGAAATATGCTTAGGGTGTATTTATCTCCAGTTTATAACTAATAGTTGCTTCCGCAAATAAATAAAAACAATTCTGCATCACTATCAAATTATACATTGTCATAGTGAGTCAATAGGTAGGGTATACATCATCAAAGGTGTCTGAGATGAGTGTTAATTAAGATGCGGAACCAGCACACATTAAGGGCTTTGAAGAGTATTCACCTGAATTAACACAACATGACCTACAATAATCACAGGTTTAATACAAAACAAGGACCAGGCGCCTAATCATGCAAAACTTTACTAAACTAGTTATTATCATTATTATTTGAGCAGCATCATTTAAGACAGTGATTACTTAGTTAGCTTTATCTTTAGACATGTTTTGTTATTTCTACGATGAATACAACACTTCAACAAAGTTTATTATTATTAATTTAGGTATCAGTTTAAGTCTTAAAATGTGCTTTGTTGCTTCAGCAATGCAGCAAATGTCTTAAATCAATAAATGTGAAAACAAAAAATGTAATTACTATGCATTTGGTAATACAATATCAACCAAACCACATTCACACCCACAGTCTAATGCCAAAGGACACAGTTTATTTCAGTTTCTGAACAAAAACATTCTTGCAAAACTCAAATTAATTTGATTTCTTTACCACATTTAAAGGTGCGTCAGCCACAATAAAAGCACATATAACTGACAAACAAGCACTTAGAAAAATTTAAATAAAATGGACAAAAGGCGGACAAAACAAACTAATACAGAGCAGATGGTTAACAACATTGTCGCATTTTAGAAAAGAAAGATGACATTAGACCTAACTTTAAAGTGTCTGTTGTTGTGGAAGATTTATTAAACCTCATCGGAAAGTATAGAAAAGCTAAGAGCAAACAGTCAGAAAATCATAACCTTGCAATCAACAAAGAAAAATCTATAAAGCCCACATGAAGACTTAGCAGGAAACCCAACTTTTTGTTTAACTTGGTGACATTTCAGCACAGGATTCTAAAACGTTATTAAAGTATAAGAGTACTGTGGACAGTTATAACTAAGCTGAAAACAGCACTCTATTACTTTAAGCATCTCATTCTGAATATTTTCATCCTCCCAGATAACAATATAGCCCTAATGCTCCGTCTGAATCAATCCACCTATCAATAACTAATTTTCCTAAAAATAAAAAAATTAAAAAAAATAAAGAAATGCATTGCAGATAGATAACTTGTGTAGCCACACCAACGTTAACCTCATAAAATTTCAGTATTATTTAGGGAAATTAAATTTACCAAAATCCAGATTAAATCCTGATCACTTGTTCAAAATCCTTTTTTTCTTAACAAGAGTTTAATTAGAACATTGAAGCAGTAAACTCTTTGACTATCCGATTAGTTGGCGTGTATATGCTGACGTAACGTACACCTACTAGAGGGCCTTGGTGTCGCCAGCTCAAAATCGGATTGGTTGAAGCAACAGAATGATTGACACTTATTTAATGTCACTGGGTCTTCAGAATGATTATTAAAAGCCTAGGTAGGTTATTTGACTCTGGCAATAAATGAGCTAAAATATGATTTATTAAATGCTTTTATAGGAAAACACGTCTGGAAGTGGCGCACCCAGGGAAAGGCTATGAAACGAAGCGGACAGAACATTTGGAATTATTCAATAAGTATTCATTCATTCATTATCTCCCGCTTATCCTCTATTAGGGTCGCGGTGGGGTTCCCCATGCCCATCCAGGGGAGAACGTCTCGGGCGCTGGGCACATAGACCCAGGACAGGGCGCCAATCCATCGCTGGGCACACACACTCACTCACACAGACACACTCTATATGGGGCAATTTTTGAGAATTCAATTAACTTGATCCATGTTTTTGGACTGTGGGAGCAAACCGGAGAACCCGGAGGAAACCCACGCGGACACGGGGAGAACATGGAAACTCCACCCAGTCAATAAGTATTCATTAACAAAATTAAATTAACATCAGTCTGTGATTCAGATCATTTTTAGGCACTCACAGAAGGCTATGAAGGCCCTGATGTACTGATGTATAGAAATAAAACAATATTCCAAAAGCATGAGTTTCCTTGCAAAATGTAATAGTTGCGTGATGATAAACAACAGCTCAGTGAAGTCTTTTATTACAGTGTGGTGCTTCCTTGTCTAATAAGAAGAGAATAAATAGATTCTGTGAATTCTCATGAGCCTGGGACTTACAAAAGATCAATATGTCTTTGTTTTAACACAGATGCATGCAGTTCAGAAGAAAAGATGTGTTTACTCTATTTAATGATCAAACCTATGGCTGGTCCAATCAGTGCTAAACGGTGTTTTTTGTGTGCTTATCATATCCATAATCCCCTTTTCCCTAATAGCCCACATCAGACAAGCTTACATCACTATTTCCTAAATAAGACTCCACAGATAATCCCCCCATTATATTTAAGCAATACAATACAGTAAAAAACATTTTTGATATCAAATTTGGCTAATTGCACTCTGAACTATATATAAGTCATAGGTTAAAAAAACCCTCTAATTAACACAATTAAAATAAATCAAATGGCATTAGTGCAAGACTACAGACTTCAACTTATGACAAGAAATTAAGATTTTTGGAAGGTTTTTCAGGAGACCAGATTTATAATCCTTAATGAATGCAACCATATTTGGCGGACACTGCCTGAGTAATTAGACCTTAATTTGTCTTAGGGGCAATTGCATCTGTATTTAGTACTGTCCAGATGAACAGTTAACCACATATACTTGTATTATACCTGTTCTGTGATGGTCCTGACCAACAGAGAACAGAGAACCAACAGGGGACTAACAGATGGACTACAGACTAACACAGACTAAAGTCTGTAATTGTAAAACTACAAAGTCCATCTATATAATAAGTGCAGGAAATATTCAATGAAGCAAGTAGGAGGTTTATCCAAATTTTGGACTGATACTGTGGAAATATATATTGCTTTAAAGTGAATAAATAATATAGAAATAATAATCAAAAGAATAAACATTTGAAAGGACAGACTGAATGCAGGGAAATGAATGGAAAATGTGTTAATGCGCATCTTAAAATAATTTTGACAATATGTGCAGGCTTTTTCCCACAAATTCACAAATCAGTGGCAGTTCCCAGTAGGTCTCTTTCAAAGGAAGGGACAAAAACAGAGAGAGTGTGTGTGTGTGTGTTGAAATTACACACTAAGTACTGAGAATAATTCCCCATTGCACACAAACCCACATTAAAGACTTTTCTCAGACTGTTACACAACTCGCCCACAGAGTCATCATAGACAAAATAGTTCTCAGATAATTAGGGTCTTGAACTGAAAACACATTTGAGTTGCAAAAAGAGTTGATTTTCATCATATATCCCATTAAATCTTTTCACAAATACGTACCATTATTTATCATGTCCAAAATGTTCCAAACACCCGAATGTGAAGATTTTAAATCACAATCATATGCTATAATTTTAAATATAATATTCTCAGTGGGCAGCACAGTGGCTTAATGCTTAGTAGATCCACCTCACAGTGCTGGGGATCCAGGTTTGAATGCCACTCAGAGTGAAGTTTCTATGTTCTTCCCATGTCAGTGTATTTTCTCTGGGTTCTCCGGTTTCCTTCCACAGTGCAAAATCATGGATTTAGGATATCTAAATTGCCCCTATAAAGTTTGTCTGTCTGTGTGGGTCAGTGTGTGCCCAGCGATGGATTGGTACCTGTCCTTGGTGTATCTGCCCAGTAATCTACCCAAAATGTTCTCCCCTGGGTGGGCATAGGCATCTCCCCATGACCCCAGTCCCTATTTTAGGAATTAGTGGAAGATAACGCGGTGAGATGAGATGTTATCAGTGGCACAGTAGTTAGAAATCTTTTGCCCTGGAAAGCCGAGCTTGAGATTGATTTTTGGCAGACAGGTTTCCTCCTACAAACCAAATACAAGGAGCTGCAGGTAGCATGGCAGAACTATAATTTCCCCCTAGGTGTGAAGCATTAGTCTGTGTGTTTGTTATTGACATTAAACCAGCCAATTTAGTAATCTAGTGAAAGTTTGCAATAAATACAAACATTTATTTTCATCATTGTACAAAGATTTTCCTTCTTATTAACTAACAAAATTACAAAGGACACAAAAGCATGATTATTGTTTCAAATTAAATTAAAAAAATGAATTTACTTTTTACCATCCAGAATGCTAGTCTATTAAGTACTATTTATTTACAAAGATTCTCGTTAAATAGTAGAATTTATTTATCTATCATAATTTACCAACAATAATCAGAACCTAGGAATAAAATGAATATATACATTGAATACTTAATTTTTTCATTAAATAGACAAAATATTAACATCTATATTTAACTAAAAAAAGATTCATGTTAAACATGTTACAGTGTTGTGCTTTTTAAATATGATTCTGGTTCCCAGATTCTCTACCTGAGCTCATCTGGAGGAGCATCTGTAGAATATCAATGAACACCAATTAACTCCATCTTTGACCTGTTCACAAAATACTGTCAAAATTTACCTGAGATCAAAGCTTTCTCCTTCTTCCCCCAACCCTACCCCTTTCTCTCTCACTTTGTGCTCTGTCTTGCACACTCCTCTCTTATTTCATCTTTCTTCCAGATTTTTCTTTTGTAGCTTCTCTGTTTTAAACTGCCTTTTTGTCTAGGCCTCACCTGACATTGCTTCGACCTCACCCGAATGCTCCTCACATCGTTTCCTTTTGTTTTGTCCCTTTCTCTTTCTTACTTCTCTTTGTGTTTTCCCTTCTATTGCTATTTATTTGTCGTTTCATTTAATTTACTCACTCTATTCTAACTCTCTATTTCCATTAGTGCCTCGTTCACCCACTATCTCTTTCTTTATTGCTTTCTGCCTTCCTTTCCTGTTGTCTACTTCTCATATTCACTTTTTTCCTACAGTCTTTTTCCTTCCTCTGTATTTGGCAGTGACCACGAACCAAATTAATTGTTTTATTTATCAGATTAAAAATGAAATGTAAAAACACAAATTACAGAGCTACAATTTAATCATGACTTATAAAGTATCTCATTCATACCATTTTGTAGTCCTCAGCTGTCCTTTAAGTGGAAATTTTAAACTGATATAAATGCCTTCAGTCCAAATTCTCTTTTTAAGAGGTTTTATTTTAAACATTTGAGCATCAGCAGTAGTGATCTATAAAACTATCATATTTTTTTTGCTTCTAAATTGTTGGCTAATATACTGAATATCATATACTGAGTGTCACTTTTAACCTATGACTAGTGAATGTTTTTTTCATTGTGTTAATTGACAATATATATTGTATTTTCTTTTTTTCTGTCTTGTCTCTCATCAACTAATCACTGTTGTCTCCTCCTTCTCCTTTTTGCATCAATTAAGGATTTTGATTTTCACACAGAAGTAGTGTCCTTCAGGTTTGAGATGAGAGTTCACTTTTAACAATCCTATGAATACTAAGCCATCATGCCACCCTTTCATTCATTCATTATCTTCCGCTTATCCTCTATTAGGGTCGCGGTGGGGTTCCCCATGCCCATCCAGGGGAGAACGTCTCGGGCGCTGGGCAGATAGACCCAGGACAGGGCGCCAATCCATCGCTGGGCACGCACTCACTCACACAGACACACTCTAAATTGGGAAATTTTGAGAATTCAATTAACTTGATCCATGTTTTTGGACTGTGGGAGGAAACCGGAGAACCCGGAGGAAACCCACGCAGACACGGGGAGAACATGGAAACTCCACCCAGATGGGGATTCGAACCGGGAATCCCTAGCGCTGAGAGGCGAATGTGCTAACCACTAAGCCACCGTGCCGCCCATGCCACCCTCATTTAAAAAATATTCATTAAAATGTAAGTTTCAACTGTTTATCAAAATAATAGCACATAATCTTTTCTTGAGGATTTTATGACTCTATGGTTTTTTTCATTCATCAGGATGATGTAGTGATTTCTGTTAGTTTGTCCAATTACTAAATGATATCTCACTATAAGATCATATTCCTACTATAAGATCATAGCGGTTCAGAGTCATTTGTAGTGTCAGATTCCTGCTGTTTTTTTCTGACACATGACTCTTTTAGTGGCATAAATCTCTAACTTTACTTTAACAGAAAATAGGATGAACTTTTTTGAAGTGTAATATGTTGGTATGCCTTGTTCTTAATATCATTTAAATAAAAATGTATCAATCTTTATCCAGCATCTGTAGTTGTCACAATATCGCTGTTTTGGTAAAAAGTTTACACAGTTTGTGTTCTTTCTTCATGATAATCTTCAGCTCTGATCAGCTCTGTTTATAAAAGCATATTAGAATCAGTCAAAAAAGATTTCCATTCTGAAAAAGGCTTTTGGATTTTATTTTTCAGCCTTACTCTAAGATTTATTGAACATACAGTATCTAATAAACTTTCTTTTTGCTGTAGATCACAATGCTGACAATAATGATTATAGTATATTATGTTATATTATAATTAGTTAAACATTAGTTTGCATGATTTATATTTTGTAAATTATTAACCTAACAGTGTGCAAATTTGCTAATATCTGAGAGATAGATGAGGCAGAGTGGAACACTGGCTCTGGTCTTGCAACAAGTGATTGATCGTACTGTCATTGTTACCATAGAGACAGATTACGCCAGAGAGATAGAGAGAGATAGAGAGAGAGAGAGAGAGCGAGAGCATGGTAGGCCAGTGACTAAGCAAAAAGTCTAAAGAGGAAAAGAATGGACAAAAGGGCGTAGAAGATGTCTGATGCTTTGAATATTCTGAAATTCTGAAAAGGAAAGAGGAAAATGTTAACAGGACTCGGTTATAAAAAGAACATGCGAGAGGATGCATGTTAGAGTGAGAAAGAAAGGGGCATAACAAAAAAGGATGAAAAAAAAACCTATGCACAGTTCTCTATCGCAGAGTATAATTTGTGTAATTTACCCATCAGACTAATTTTTGTCCAGCAATGCATACTGACTGACTCATTATATTAAGGAACTGTAACATAATACTCTGTACCTGCACACACACACACACACACACACACACACACACACACACACACCATTTTATCCAGCCTCCTCTCTCTTGGTTCCATTTATCAGTAATGTTGGTTAGACAATGCAGCATTTCGATTCTTATCAGCAGTAATTGTGTTCTCCTATTCATTCGTCATCACATGTTCATCTGATCTTATCAAGCTCTGCTCTTCATTTATTGTAATATATGCTCACATTTCACCCGTCCATATTTGAAAGACTTTAGGTGTATTGTTACAGACTAAGTGAAGTAGATATGGTAAGAATTTTTTATAATTATAGACCAATCATTGTTTAACACATACATAAAATGTGTGCGTGTGTGCGTGTGTGTGCGTGTGTGTGCGTGTGTGCATGTGTGCGTGTGTGTGTGTGTGTGTGTGTGTGTGTGTATGTAATAATTTCTCATTTTTTATTTTTTAAAAATTGCATTGCATTGCATGTCTCAGTTTAGGATTTAATGCATTCAGCTTAAGAAGGGTTTCTCAATCAGTGATCTGAAAATGGCTGTAAATAAGTAAAAGACTAATGAAAAAAAACATGTGAAAATTATATTTAATTTCAATTTATAAATAAATGTATAGTAAGCAACTAATAAACAAATAAAACAAGTATGTAAGTGCATTTGTAAAACTTGTACTTAAAACTTATGTTTATAAACTCACTCGATGTGATCAAATTGCAAATAGTGTAGTGTGAGAATCCACACACAGAAACAGATGGCAGCTCTGTGGGGGGAGAGAAAGTATAGGTGTGTTAAGGACATCAGGGAGTTTATCTCTTTTTTTTGTCAAAATGAAAAGGCAAATGGTGGCTTGTAAAACAAAGTGGACAAACATGCAGATGATCACATCAGATATGTTGATTACACAAAAGCATTTATTCATTCATGCAATAAATACGAAGTAAATAATTTGTTATCATATAAAGCAGCATTAACAATTTGTTTGCTTGCAAAAAATGGCACAGTAGAGAAATGTATAAGATCCAACTGAAAGTGCACTTAGCGTAGTATCCACATGCATGAGAAGCTAAATATGCTGCATTATACAGCAGAGGTCGATTAAGTCGATGCTAATATTGCCATGCCATCATTAATTAATATAAAATTCATTAAGCAGTTTTCCAAATTAATGTATTCACCTTTGTTAGATTATGGTCCAATTCATTACCTGCTAATTCTGGTGTTCCATGAATAGCTAATACATATACATGACTGGGTTTCATTATGAACACAGTGTCATCATTCTTACTTAAGTGTGCTCTGTTTTCTGTTTTAGAGCCACAGCTGATCACTAATTAAATGTAACCTGAAAAAAATGTCCTTTTGCTCTGTGATTCAGAGAATACATTAAGGTTTTTACTCCTTATTTAAATAACAAAATTATTTAATTTTGTTTTATATTCATTAAGCAGTTCAGGACTCTACAGTATTTGTTAGTCATTGATGCAAATCATTGGGGCTCCAAAACTGACCCCCTTGGAACACCATATTTTAGTAAAGTCAGAAAACTCACTATTATTACAAACATACTGTATAGGCAGTGAGCCATCAACCAGGATTTAAAAAAAAAAAAAGAGTAATGAAACAGGCTTCAGCATCATTGGCAATCATGATTAGGATAATCATATTAGAATATGAACAAATGAAAGGTATATGAACTTAATTTGAACTATTCTATTCAATATGTACATGTTCACAATTAGATTTAGAAAAGGAAGAGTATTTACAGTTTACAGTAGATACAGATTAGAGGAAATGTATAGACAAGGTTTGTATTAAAATCACCAACATGCTTTAATGTCATGACTTATTGTTAGTATTTACTAACTACATTAGACGATGCGCTTTGTGTTTGCGCTCCTTATCAGTGGCCGTTTTTTTTTACCACAACATGCTGTTGACTCAGCTGCTTGGCTGAACAGGTGTACAAATGTTCATAGATAAATTGCCTTGTGAAGGTATAAGTACATGCGGTCTGTTTATCTATGGAAATATCTGGTACAATATGAGTGAAAAAAATAGATTTTTTATGGCAAACATTAAAAACAGTTCAGTGGCTTAACTGTGCAGGTGTGTAAAGGTCTACAGATCTGTGGAGCTAAATGACAAAAAAAATAAATTGCAATCGCTGCAGAAAATGTGGCTGGATGGCTAAACAAATTCAGCTTAGGGCAATGTTAAACACTGACAGCTATGGGAGGGAAGGCTGGGAAAACGCTCGGAAGCAGGAGCAGCTTGCTGCTGAGCGTGCTCTGCTGGGCATTGACTGTCTCATGGAGCGGATGGAGGGGATTGCTCATGACAGCTGAGAGCTTAGCCAGCATCCTCCCCGCCTCCTCTCTATCACCATCTCCAGGGTCTCAGGCTAAGCTCAGGTACTAAGCCAGCCAAAAAATCAGAAGAAATTATCTTGCTCTGTTCAGATTTTCCTATTTTTGGCAATAAACGTAATTAAACTCCAGATTTAGATTCTATGTTTGTGCTCATCTTCTCATTAACAATCTCATCTCATTATCTTCCGCTTAAGCCTCTACTAGGGTCATGAGGGGTTCTCCATGCCCATCCAGGGGAGAGTATTATAAGCGCTGTACAGGACTCCCAGTAAAGGGTGCCAATACATTGCTGGACACACACACACACACACACACACAAACACATTCATTCATTCAATTATTCATTATCTCCTGCTTTATCCTCTATTAGGGTCGCGGTGAGGTTCCCCATGCCCATCCAGGGGAGAACGTTTTGGGCGCTGGGCAGATAGAACCAGGACAGGGCGCCAATCCATCGCTGGGCACACACTCACTCACACACTCACACTCTATATGGGGCAATTTGGAGAACTCAATTGACTTGATCCATGTTTTTGAACTGTGGTAGAAAACCGGAGAACCCGGAGGAACCCACGCGGACACTGGGAGAACATGGAACCTTCACCCAGATGGGGATTCGAACCGGGAATCCCTTGAGCTGAGAGGCGAACATGCTAACCACCAAGCCACCGTGCTGCCACACACAAACACACTACTTTTTTAATACATGATGGTAATAACTAACTAGACAGACTTACCCCTGCCCCTCTAATATGTGTTTTATTTTTCTTATTTTTGTCTTTCTCGTGTTCTAGGTGTAACATATGATGTCTACACTACACATTAATTGTTTATAGTGGCCCACAGTGAAACCTAAAAAAGAACCTAAATCCTGCAAAGCCTTATATTTAGAATGTAGTAAGTGAACTGTGTGTTTTCACCTCCCTCACCTGAAGCAAATATCCATAATTTTGAAATATTTAATATATTTTAAAACCACAGAGAATACAGTGGTATTTGTAATGAATTTGGATGCTAATGATCTTTCATATCTGGAAATTAAAATTGTTTCATAAGGGACAGAGAGCTGCTTGTTGAGTTGCTCTAATTGTAGCAATGATAAATTACACACTTGTGGCTCCACTGCCACGACGGCAGGTCTGACTGAGGCGGAGGTGTTTAAGACTGTGTGTGTGTGTGTGTGTGTGTGTGTGTGTGTGTGTGTGTGTGTGTGTGTGTGTGTGTGTGTTTGTGTGTGTGTGATTAGTCATTGAAGAAGAACAAGAAAAGCAATTGACTACAGTGTGTGTGTTTGTGTGTGTCTTACGAATACTAAATTTGAAGTTCTCTTGAGCTTTAAATTGACTTTTTTGCTTCACAAAAGTCATTCGTTTCCTCTTTACCCGTGTGTGTGTGTGTGTGTGTGTGTGTGTGTGTGTGTGTGTGTGTGTGTGTGTGTGTGTGCAGCATTCTAGCATTTAGATTTTTCAGATTTTATTAAATTGGAACTTATTTTACAAAATATAAACAAAATTATCAGGACACATTAAAAAACTTTGTGGACGTTGAATTTGTGGACGTTTGTGACTATTTTGTTTCCATTTATCAACAGGAGCATTTGTAAAGGTAGGTGGTGTTGGAAGAAAGATTCTGGTTCAGAATCTGGTTCTAGTTGAGCCCAAACATGTTAGATAGAGTTGAGGTCAGAGCTCTGTGCGGGCCAGTCAAGATCTTCCTCAGCAATCTCATCCAACCATGCCTTGATTTGCACCCTGAGCTACAGTTGGAACAGAAAAGAGCATTCCACAAACTTTTCACAAAGTCTCTCCTGCTTAGGAATCTAAGGCCTGGTTTAATTAAAAAAAATTGTGTAGTATTATTGCTAATGAAAATTTTGACAGTGAATTTAAAAACATTTAGCAATGGTCCCCAGCAGTGCATTCAAACTTTCTGGTCTGACTTTGTCTGATACAAATCATTACCAAACAAATCTATGTACAAAGAGTCTTCATCATGTTGTACCCATTATTATAAGTTTCTATAGCAGCAGGCAGAGGAAATGCAGACACTGGTGCTACTGAATCTCTGAATCCGAATATATTGTACCGCTCCAGCTAGATAAAGAGATAACTAATTACAGTCGAACCTTGTTAATAGCTTCAATCAGTTCTTGAATCTGTTTTCTTTTTCTTCGTCTATGAAAAAGACCAAAAGCTTTTTTTTTTCCTGAATAGCTAAAATGATGTGGAGGCCCCCTATTCAGACCCCTGCTGTTCCCACACATCCAAATATTGTGCAGTGAAAGCACTGAAAGGACAGGGAATGGGGTATAGGAGAGAAAAGAGGTGTAGAGGATGTACGAGTGAGAGAGAGAAATAAGAAATAAGGAGAATTTGAGTGCTTTCCTCACACACTGGCTTTGTTCACGAAGGTCTGCTTCATTCCTCATGGCACCATGGACACCATGAAAACTTTTTCAACACAGCAGGAACAAAAAAAAACGAAACAAGAATTCAGAATGAGACTGAATAAAACATTGATGGTCAAAAAAGGAAGAAAATCAACAGGTTTCATTCTGCTGCTTTTTGTTTATGCACATTGGCAGCTGCCTTCAGGGACTCGCCTGGTGGGCCCAGCTCCTATTAACAAGGTTCAAGTGCATCTTTCATGTTATAGCTCGGTTCTTTTGAACATTTCCTCCCATATAAAATGTATTTCGAGTGCCACAATCAGTTTATACCAGATTATTTTGTGGAGAAAATGAGAGTTTTGCAAACTTATCAACGACTGAAATGTCACCGGAATGGAAATGGTATTCCACTCAACAAAAACAGAGAGTTTCATCCATTCAATATTCTCATCTTATTATCTTCCGCCTAATCCTGTACTAGAGTGATGGGGAGGGGGGAGGACCTGGACCGGTTGTCAATCCATTGCTGGGCTTATTTAATGATTTGGTAGTGAATTGTAATGAACAAGTCAGGAATTATAAAAAAAATCCATTTGTTTTTTGAGCACATGCTGTGCACCAATGCTGTACAATGACATCCTATATAAAATATAAAAAATCAAGTATTTAATTAGAATTTTAATATGTGTACTGTTATAAAGATAAATTAATTTGATTTATATATTATTATAATATAGTATGAACCTAAACTGGGCTGCACTGTGGCTTAGGGGATCCAGGTTTGAATCCAGAGTTATCTTGTTTCTTTTCAGAGTCTAAAAACCTGGGTTCAAGGTAAATTGGTTGCTCTAAATGGCCCCCATAGTGTGTATTTTCTCCAAACCTAAAATAGGATTCTTTTTGTAGGAAAATAATAAATGAATAAATTAATGAATGAACTTAAACAACTAATATTTTTAATTGTTCATGATCACAGCATACATTTTCACACCAACAAAATGAATACATCAATGCAAATATACAAACTGTTAAGATTCCATCATCTACTGACATCACACAAACTAATTTTGCAGCAGTTACACTCCAAAAGTAAATGCATAGCAGAATGACATAAAATAATGCCTTATAGCATTAGACATCGTGTAGCTGTATATGACCTTCATACACAAAAGAAAGAATTACTGATGCATTTATGACACTTTACTCTGCTGCAGTGCAAACTCAGTTTCACTCTTGTCTGTAACTGTACTCTATAGTTTAAATGAATTTCTTGATTTCTTGTGTGTTTTACAAGTTCAGAAACATTATCTTTTGCAAAATTTAGTTTTTATTCCTCTAGACAATGATGCAATTTCACTTTTAAATCAAACATTTTTTTCTGGATGAGGTGAGTTGCATGTTGGATTTGCATTCAAATTGTTTTCGGCCCTTAGTGATGCCTGCAAAAACCAGTATGATTCAGTCATGACAATCTGTGAAAAATGGATGAAAAGACCGTAAACAGAGAGCATATGCTAACACCAACTGTTCCAGCCCCAGGCTGACACGCAAGAGACTTCGATAACACTAATAAATTTAAGACATTTCACAATCTTTTGATCCTTCAGATTCTCACTGAAAATCACCGTAGGCTCTGTAAGCAATGAGATATCAAAGTGCCACTGATAATATCAGAAAGCACACTTAAAGAGTAAATGCTAATGTGCTTTGGGTAATGATGCGCTGAGATCAGGAGATAATGTGCACTTATCGGGAGCTTGAAACTCTTTTATCTAGAAGTTTAAGAGGCATTTTGAGATGCAGTTTATTTTGTGAATTAGCATGGTAACCATACAAAGCTGAAATACCAATAAGCATTATTATGGCCTCATCTCAAAGGACACTGCATAAATATTAAAATATAAAAATGTCCTTTAAGTATGGTTTTAACAGTAGTGCTAAAGTACCAACATTATTTGTGACCAATTGGTAAAGAGACAATTTTGTATTGCTAACAAACTATTTTAATAAGTGTATTAAATTGGAAAAAATACATCAAGGTGTAGAGCCAAGTTTGAACTGTGGCAATAATTATAAATAAACTGTTTTAAATTTATTCTAACGCAACCATTCCACAGAGCATATCTTAAATTATTAATTTATTCATTATCTTCAGCCTAATTTCAAACGTTTAAGGGTCACTGGAGGGTCGCAGGAGGGTTGCGTGAGGGTTCCCCATGTCCCCACGTTTTAGGTGCTGAGCAGATACACAGAGCACAATCTATCTTTGGGCACACACACACTCACACAATGGGGCAATTTTTAAAGCATCCCATTCATCTCAAATAGATGTTTTAAACTATGGGAGGAAACCGGAGAACCCGGAGGAAACCCACACGGTCACGGCGAGAACATTTGAGATTCGAACCAGGAATCCCTAGTGCTGAGAGACAGCTCCACCACAATTCCACCATCTTATTAATATTAAAACATGCAATCCCACATGCGTTTTAATGAAAGTGATGCTCAACTATATGCTTTTGACCAAACTATTTTTCATTCTTGGTTTAATATTTAATGACGTTCTCTACCTGGATTTTAGAACATCAAAAGCAGGAAATACATCTTGTATAATGGGGTGACCTCTGATGTAAACCTCCAGTCAAGGACGAGGAGAGAAAAGCCTGAGGTGCACACTTTCTTTCTCACTGTTTCACACTCTTTCCTCGTGCTTGTTATTTGTTTTAGCGAACATCAAACGATGATAAACAGTAGAACATATAAGTGTTATTTTATACCACTGAGCAGTTCATTAGAGACGTGACTGAAGTGAACAGTCTGCTTTGTGTATTTGTGAACGCATTGGACCGTAGAGACTCTGAAAGGTTGTTATTGCATGATGGAATAGCTGCAGTGCTTGGGTGCTGGATATATTTCTGACTAAGGAAGGAAGGACAAAAAAGATTGACTGTTTTAAAGAGAAAAATACAATTATTATTATTATTATTATTATTATTATTATTATTATTATTATTATTATTATTATTATTAAGAGTTCTTTACATTAGGAACATTATTACATTACATTATATTTGGAGGCCAGTTAGCATATCTGATCTGAAGATCTTATCAGGTGTGTTTTTTTTTTTGTTTTGTTTTTTAGAATTCATGCTTCACTCTTATCAGATTTAATTCAGTGATTGTACAGAAACCAAAATACATGAGCACCTGACATGCTTCTGAACGTTCCCTCAGGTCTGTGTTAAATGTTCCTTATCCACAGAAACATGAGCGTGAAGGTGTATGTGATCTCAAAGAAGATTAGACGTATATATTATTTCTTGTTTCTATTCCAGACATGGCTGATCATTATGGGCGGCAGAGTGGTGAAGTTGTTAGCATCCGCCTCAGCGCTGGGGATCCAGGTCCGAATCCCAATCTTGGTTTGCCCTGTGTCCATGTGAATTGTTTCCGGGTTCTCAGGTTTCCTTTGTGTATGTGTTCGTGTCTGTGTGTGTGTCTGTATAAGTGAGTGTGTGCACAGCTATGGATTAATTCCCTGTCTGTATCTGCCCAGCGCTCTAAATAATCTCCCCTGGATGGGCATGGCACCCCCCCCCCCAACACACACACCATTCTTTATAAACTCCAGTGTTGGTGTTTATAGTTTAACTAAAGTGTTTATGTCTTGAATTAATTTTAAGCTGTGGCAGAAAATATTAATATTTGAGTTAAAGAAGATTGTTTTTGAAGTCTCTGCTGCTGGCATTTGCGTACTGAAGTAAGCAGCAGGGGTGCTGTCCCATCTTTCTTTGCATCTTGCTTCCTCTGTGTTTGTTTTCTACCCAAGACTGTGCACAACAAACTGTGTGTAGCTTCCAAATCAGCGATCAAAACCATGTTCACCACTTATCTGAATGAGGGTGGCTTTTGATTTGTAGAGGTCGTAACAATCATTAAATGGATCATCAAAAAGATGTAAGTGCATTAAGTGGACAGATATCCTATGTAATGACAGGACGAACTTACCACTCACTGACCTGAAGCACTTGATATTAAAAAACTCTTTGCCCCCTTACTGAAAATAGGATTTTTAGAAAGAAAAGTTAGTGACTGCAGTAAAGCAATTTTGAGAGACACAGTAGTTTGATGTAAATGTATTGATTTCACCTTAAACAGAGGGTTTCCCCAAAAGTGGGGACCTCAGGTAGCGTCTCAACTCCCATGTCAATGATTTTTTTTGGTAAACTCTATATTTAAGTATGAGCTATTCATTCATTATCTTCTACTTAACCCTCTACTAGGGTTGCGGGGGTGGGGGTGTGGGCATGCACCCATGGCCACATACGCCCCATATGCACCCAGGACAGGGTGTATATGGGGCAATTTATAACATTCAATTTACCTTGTATCCATGTTTTTTGGACTGTGGGAGTAAACTGGGGAACCCAGAGTTTTCCGGTTTCCTCCCACAGTACAAAAACCTGTATTCGAGGTGAATTGGCTGCTCTCAATTGCCCCTTTATAGGGAGTGTCTGGGTGAGTGTTCCCAGCAATGGACTGGCACCCTGTACTGGGTGTATCTGCCTAGGGCCCGAAACGTTCTCTCCTGGATTCTCCCCTGGATGAGGCATTTGTACTGTAGTCAAGAAACATCTAGTACAAAAAACTCTATTACAAGAAACTTTACAGATTACTTACAGAAGATTTACACATCTTTTTTTCTTGTATTCATATAAACAAATCTGCATGTTTGCTGCTAAATGTTAACATAAAGATAAATCTTATAAGCTCTGACTGTCTAAATAGCATTAAACATCACTTATCAAAAGGTATTACACACACACTGTCAGTCCATGTGATGGATTTTTTTAGTACATGTCTTAGAAACCATATACATACAAAGCTTTATATTCCTGATTAGATGAGCTGCAGAAGGGCTAAACATTTTTTTGGGGTCTATACCGCCAACCAAAGGCTAACTGCAGTAACTACATGTCATAGTTAGGTTTTAATGGAAATGAACTTCTTGGAACAGAACGTGAGTTGAGGTTTGGGGCACATTTTATGACATTTTATTTCAACACAGGTCTCCTTTGATGCTATAATAGTAGCTGGTACTTCAGGTTCGAATCCCAATCTGGGTGGAGTTCTCCGTTTACCTTCTACAGTCCAAAAAAACATTCAAGGTAAATTGATAGCACGAATAGTGTGTGACCAGCGATTAATTGGTGCCCTGTCCTAGGTGTATCTGCCCAGTGTCCGAAATGTTCTCCACTTGATGGGCATAGAACCCACCCCCCTTTGGATTAAGCAGACAATAATGAGGTGAGAAGGGACACTGATGCTAGATAATAGAATCAGGTTTGCAAACTCTGTTCTAGCTCATTTTAAAGGTGTCAGAGGCTCTGTGTTGGCCAGTCAGGATCACTTAAAGAATTCAGAAAAAAGGATCATCCCCAAAATGTTCTTATAAAGTTTAGTTTTTTTTTTTACACAGGAGGAACATGAACAGTTCGCTTTTGATTGATTAATGTGGATGTGTCTCAATGTAGACACCTTAGTTAATGTAAAGCTCATGATCCAACCTCGAATTCCCAGCATGGCTAGATCGGTTTTAAGTCCAGTACACTGCATAATGTCACACTAAACCATGCTGTGTGGGTTCTGCGATGCCACATAGAAACAGTAAAGAGGCTGTTCAGACAATATTTCCCTATAATTATCTTTGCTCATTTATCTTCGTGTCCACTCATCAGGTGTCCATGTTGTATAGTTGTACAGTGTAGTTGTGCTGTGCCCCCTACTGCCAGGTTTATTAATCTCATGTCAAATTTGTAGCATAGCAAAGATCCTCTTCCCTAGCAACAGTGCTACATAGCAACATCTCTGCAGAAGGGATGTGGATGTGTGTGTGTACAGCAGCAACAGATTGAGAGCTCACACACAGTGTGTGTGTGTGGCCTTAAACATTTTCACAAAGGATTTCATTGAGGACGAGCATGCTTACTCACTTTTTTTTTTTTTTTACAGAATATAAGCAAGTTTGAGGGACAGAAAGACAGCAAGCCATCCAACGAGTAAATGTAATGAAACTACAGAGGAGACTGAAGATGAGTCACAGAGTTAGATAATGTAAAGAATAGACAGACAAATATTATAAAGAGGAAGAAGAAAAGTAAGGAGAAGTCTACAGAGGTGAAGAGGTGTGTAGGAGTATTAGACACAAGGATTAAGTACATTAAGTCAACCATGCTCAATAAACCGACCATACAGGTGCACTTATGTTAAGATAGTAACCGTCTTATACAGAACAGTTACAATTAAATCTGCCTTCCTGTTTTTTCAGGCATCAGCTACATTTGCTATACGCATACAGACATTTCTACAATTATAGACTATATGTACAGTAGTCTGTTTCTCTCTGGATCTTTTCAATTAATTGTCTTACAAAAGTGCAGATAACTCCTAATTCTCAGTTTCAAATTGCATTGATGTGAGCACTGTGTAAAAAAAATTAATTAATAAAAACATCCATCCATCCATGGGGGTTCCCCATGCCCATCCAGGGGAGAACGTCTCGGGCGCTGGGCAAATACACCCAGGACAGGGCGCCAATCTATTGATGGGCACACACTCACTCACACTCTATATAGGGCAATTTGGAGAACTCAATTGACTTGATCCATGTTTTTGGACTGTGAGAGGAAAGCTGGTGTCAATAATGTTGCAGTTGGTGAAGTATTCATTTCATAAACGTTAAAACATTGTTAAATCTCTAGTAATACTACTGTATGATTATGCAGTGCTGAGAATCATCCACCACCCAAATACCTGCTCTGTGGTGGTGCTGAGCAGTACAGAACAGAGTAATGGAGACAAAGAAAAGTTTGAGAACCAGACGAGGGTGTCGTGGTTTAGCACGCCTGCCTCTCAGTGCTAGGGATCCAGGTTTAATCCCGATCTGGGTGTTTCCACGTTCTTCTCTTTTCTATTTTCCTTCCACAGTCTAAAAACTTTCAGACTCTAAATTACCTCCATGTGTGCGCGTGCTCGGCAAAAAACTGGTGCCCTCTACTGAATGCATCTTCCCAGCACCCGACACGTTCTCCCCTGAATGGCGACCCTAGTACAGAATTAAAGTGGAAGATAACGAAAAACTGAGGAACTAAACTCTGTTATTACACAATTTGAAACTATGTGATAAGTAAAAATGACAAGCAAAAACTAGTTGTACCTATATGTTGCTGGTAAAAGTGACTATAATGAAGCATTTAAATGTCTTGCCATGGACTTGTCAACTGTGTGTCATTTGGTTTTAACACGTTTTTAGACACAAACGTCACACTACAGGGAGCCAGTTAAGTGCACCAGACAGCATTTACTGTACAGCAGTGAAATGTCAAATTCAAAGTACATTTAAACTTAATTGTCATTTAAACTGCAACAAGAAAATAACTTTGCACCTTTTAAGAAAAGAATAAACTTTGCATTTTAAAAATTTTTACAGTGGTGTTACATTGCTTACCAATCGCAATAAAAGACTTAAAATCTGAAACAAAAAGTCCAAAGGAGAACAGCATCCTTGGGGCATCAGGCACACGGAGGGGATTTAACAAAATCAACTAAACTGACTTTAAAATATCAGATAACGTTTATGTAGCTGAACAGCTTTGCATCTTCAGTAATATTCAAATCTTGAGTGTTTGTGTAAAAGCTTAACACACTGTTCAGTTTAGTTTGAACAAGTCAGATGAGAGTCAGGGGTGTGGCTGCGGTCAGACTGCTGAACTGGGAGGAACAGGAACAAATCTCAAAAATAAGGCATCACTCCTGTGATTTGGTAACTGAGGGGTTCTGCCATACAGTCGCAGTGATAAGGTCACTTCACTAGTGTGGACTGATCCGTAGTTATGACGTCACTACAGAGCAGGTCTGTGTGGACTGATCTGATGAAGAGGGTTGTTAAGACATGTGGTCAGTCAGGACGCCTCGTTAGGGTCCCTCCTCAGTGATGAACACTTAATGTGATACAGCCTCAGTCCTGATATTCCGTGTACTTCTTGGCCGAGCCGTGAACTTTGTTGGCGGGGTATTTCTGCCGGTTGAGGGCCATCTTGTGCAGCACGGCCTGCGGCAGATCCACTTTGCATTTCTCGGCCAGTTCCACCAGGTAGATGAGAACGTCGCTGAGTTCGTGCGCGAGCTGCTCCCTCTCGGCCGCGCTCCAATCCGGTAAGCCCTCCGCCACCTCGCCCCTCCACTGGAACAGCTCGGACACCTCTCCCACCTCCCCGACCAGCGCCAGCAGCAGGTTCCGCGGCTGGTGGAACTGGTTCCAGTCTCTCTCGTCGGTGAACTCCGCCTGCAGCCGCCGAATCCCCTCCAGACTGGGTTCGGAACTGAAGTGGAAGCGCTCCGCTCCCTCCGCGGCGTCCAAAGCCACTCCGTTAACGACGCCGTCGGCACGAACGGGACCGTTCTCTGTCGACATGATTCCTTTGTGGACTGCAGCCCGACGACGCGAACACAAAACTAACGAAGCGTTTTAATTAAAAACCCATTCACACAGAGAGACCGCCACGCGCGAATCTCCCGCCACAGGCCGCCTGCTCGCGCCGAACAGCAGTGACGACATGCAGGCGACGGATATACAGCGGCTGAGCTAGGACGCCTTCCAAATCGCATTCAATAGCACTCGAATGAAGCCGCTACAAAACTGATAGGGCACTCACAGGAGGGAATATTCAGCCAGGTTGAACTGCGTTTGAGACACAGCCACCGAGGCAAGCCAAAGGTTTATTCCGCAGTTTTCAGACTAATTTAAAACA
Organism: Corydoras maculifer; assembly: GCA_019802435.1. Taxonomy (NCBI): domain Eukaryota; kingdom Metazoa; phylum Chordata; class Actinopteri; order Siluriformes; family Callichthyidae; genus Corydoras; species Corydoras maculifer. The sequence continues at coordinate 126,751 of JAFMOD010000400.1, forward strand.
ATACATTTATATATATATATATTTTTATAATTTAATACATACTTGGCGGCACGGTGGCTTAGTGGTTAGCACGTTCGCCTCTCAGCGCTAGAGATTCCCGGTTCGAATCCCCATTTGGGTGGAGTTTCCATGTTCTCCCCGTGTCCGCGTGGGTTTCGTCCGGGTTCTCCGGTTTCCTCCCACAGTCCAAAAACATGAATCAAGTCAATTGAGTTCTCCAAATTGCCCCATATAGTGTGTGTATGTGTGCGTGTCTGTGTGAGTGAGTGTGTGCCCAGTGATAGATTGGTGTCCTGTCCTTGGTGTATCTGCCCAGCGGCCGAGACGCTCTCCTCTGGATGGGCATGGGGAACCCCCCGCGACCCTAATATATAGGACAAAGCGGAAGATAATGAATGAATGAATAATACATACTTATTTTTATAACATCTTTACAAATCGATATGATTCTAAAATGTATGCACCGTTTTATTTATTCTATTTTTCCCACCGTTAACAAAATATATTATTTTTTAATTTAAAAGGCCGATTGTCTTATTTAAAAAGTTTTAGAATTTTTTTTTTAATTACTGCATAATTTCACTTCTCGTTTCACGAGATCGCAACCATTTGTGTAAAAACTTCATTTCCCAGAATGCATTTCCCTCACCACAAACATGGCTGCCTCCTGTTTGGGAAACAGCACAATGCTGCAGAAGATAAACAGATGTGTTCGATATAAAATAATAAGCAATACTTTATTTCACTGTCATGAATTTAATGTCCCGAGCCGGAGAATATGCACATCTGCAGCGAAATGTCAACTGCAACCCAAAATTCAAATTAAAAGGTAAGAAAATGTCTTAATACGTTTCAAAGTCATTACATCTATAGCGAGCAGGTTTTAGAACGCTTGTAATAATAACAACAATGGAACTAATAATAACCTTAATCTAATCTTTCGAAATGAAAGCATTTTAAATGACTTAAATAATATTTATTAGGTAGAAAAAGCAGTGATATAGTGAATTACAACGTTGAAGTTCTGGGTGTATTAAAGGATACACTGGTTGTAAAATGGGTGGCTTAGTGGTTAGCACGTTCGCCTCTCAGCACTAGGGATTCCCATCTGGGTGGAGTTTCCATGTTCTCCACGTGTCTGCATGGGTTTCCTCCGGGTTCTCCGGTTTCCTCCCACAGTCCAAAAACATGGATCAAGTCAATTGAGTTCTCCAAATTGCCCCATATAGAGTGTGTATGTATGCATGCTTGTCTTTGTGAGTGAGTGTGTGCCCAGCGATAGATTGATGCCCTGTCCTGGGTGTATCTGCCCAGCGCCCGAAACGTTCTCCCCTGGATGGGCATGCGGAACCCCCCTGCGACCCTAATAGAGGATAAAGCGGATAATAAAAGTTAAAAAAAATAAAAGAAAGCAATATGGTTCGAGAGGACGTGGCGTTACCCTGAATAAATCACTGGAAAGACCGTAATGGAGTTCATTTATATGTTTTTCCTGTGATTTATTTTAAATAATACACACCCTTTAATGCCTTAATGCTTTTATAAAACAGTTACAACCATACAGTGTTAAATAACACAGTTTGATTCATAAATGCGTTTATTGAAATCAAAATCGTTAATAATCTGGTCTTCCGCGACAAAATCTAGTCCGGTGTTTATAGCGAACACAGACCCAGAGTAACAGGATTCCGGTTTCTCTTATTAACAACTGCCACCTAATGGCCAAATTACAAAACGCACTTTATAGACAATGTATTTTACTGTATATCATGCATCGATACGAATGTGAAGTGGTCAGAGGTGTGTGTTACTATCCATAATGTCACAGCTGGATTAATGGCTCAGCCAATCAGAGTTAAGAACTGGAACTACCCGTTTTATAATGTGTATTGAATAATTGGTTATGTGTAAATGGATTACATTACATTACATGAGGGCATTTAACAGAAGTTTTTATCCACAGCGTCAGAACACAGGGTTAATCCACCCATATCTGCAAACGATTTCTTTAGGTTCTCCGGTTTTCTATAGTTTTTGTCTATTAGTTAAGTATTCAAATATATATACTTTAGTGTAACCAGTGTTTACTTAGAAAATAATAAATAAACATTTGAAAATCAAAATTAATATTCACTGAAAATTAGTAGTTTTATTGTAATTTTACTGTTCCATTTTATATATATATATATATATATATATATATATATATATATATATATATATATATATATATATATAGTATATTTAAAGGGTATACATTTGATTTAAATAATTTTTTTGTTAAATTTTATTATTATTTTATTTTTTAGTTCCCCTCAGTTGGTAGGTGTGGTCGCCTTGGAGATCCATGCACAGATTCAGGCTTCATCAAAACTTTTCTCCAGCTCAAGAGTTGAGTTCTCTGCCCCACCCAACTCACAAGTGTCATTTTTTGATGCATCACTGCCTGGAACACTACCGGTGAGCTATGCTATAATGTGATGCAGTTACCTATTTTCGTTTAAGATTTCTGTAAGCTATGACGTAAATAGTAGCCACTTCATTGGTAGCAAATTAATTAATAAAACTTAAATAATTGAGTGAAAACTTTAGGACTTTTGTCCTAAAATTATATTTAATCCTACTATAAATGTCCCATTCACCATCTAAGTTGTTAATATTAAAAGTCTCCAATATCTCTCATCAGGACAAGCAGAAATGAAAATATATAAACAATAGTAGGAAAAATAATCTTTTGTAATTATAGTCACTTCCAAAAAACAAAAATGAATTTATATGAATTTATACAGATGACCATTAAGAAATTTTGTAAAATGTGGGGTGGTAATTTTACATTTAAATACATTTGAGGTTGAAATGTGAATGTGTGTGTGTGTGGTGTATCTTTTTCTCAGGTTCTGAATAGAAGGTGCGTAGAGGCTGCAGTAATGACAGGTCTCGCTCTCGACTGTAAAATCAACAGTAAATCCCTTTTTGACAGGAAGCACTATTTCTATGCTGATCTGCCTGTGAGTTCTTTAAGTTTTTTGATAAATGGAAGTAGTTTGGTCTCTTAAAAACTAAAATTAAGTAAAGGCTGCTTTTGTTTGGTCTACTATCAGCATAAATAATAGCAGCAACACTAGAGCAGGCAGAGATTTAACATGGTTAGCACATCCTATTCTCAGTGTAATGTGATTGAAATGGTTTATTCTTTTCATTGATTTGTTTATCTGACCCATTCACACTTTCACAAAGCGCCAGGCACAAAAACTACATGTTTGGAGGAAACATGCTTGACTAATTTTTTCTCTTTCATTGCCTGTGTGTGTGTGTCTGTGTGTCTGTGTGTCTGTGTGTCTGTGTGTCTGTGTGTGTGTGTGTGTGTGTGTGTGTGTGTGTGTAATTAGGCAGGCTACCAGATCACACAGCAGCGACTGCCCATAGCAGTGGAAGGATTATTGAGCTACAGTTATTTAGGAGGGAGGAAGAGGAGTGAGATGATGACAAAGAGTGTACGCGTAAGGCAGATTCAGCTGGAACAGGACAGTGGGAAAAGTCTCCACGATGATGAGCGACGCCAAACCCTCATCGATCTGAACCGTGCAGGTACAGTGTGTTATTGCTGAGTTAATGAATATAGCAGTGTAGTTTGCACTTCTATCAAAATACAGTATTTATTTTACTTTATTAACTGATCTGATGCTATGCTGTTGCATTCTGATATAAACGTCAGAGTCAAATTTCAAAATTCTAAATTTAGGTGTGGGTCTGATGGAGGTGGTGATGGAGCCTGATATGTGTTGTGGTGAAGAAGCCGCCGCTGCAGTACGAGAGCTTCAGCTTATTTTACAAACTCTCGGAACCTGTCAAGGAAACATGTCTGGTGTGTAACTCACAAAAATATACAAACAGACACACAGACTTAGGATTTATTTGTGGTTTTGGGGATATATATTCCATATCTTTATCCATTCCAAAATAATACCCTGAGTTGTGACCAATACATTGATTTGTTCATATTTTTAATGAATAATATTGTGGGATGTGGAATTTTCAAACATTAAATTGTGCATCGAAGACAAAAATTTTTTTGCTGAACAGAAAAGTTAAGAATACAAACTTACAACTGATTCAAGCTAAGAATAGTAACTACATTTAAAGAATTACAATAAACCTTATAGCTGATTTGTGACCAAAGTTTGGACAGTTCCACTTCCTGTAAAGAACTTTGTACAATTCCAGACTGTAGTCCATCTGTTTGTGTTCTTACATACTGTGTACGTCCTTTTTACTCTGTTCTAATGGTCAGAACCCCAATAGAACCACCACAGAGCAGGGGTTATTTGGTTGGTGCATCATTTCTATCCCAGCAGTGTCACTGAGGTGGAAAAATGAAACTACAGCAGCACTGCTGCACTAAAACCCACTCACCATATCAGTGTCACTGCAGAACTGACAATAAACAATCCACCGCCAAAATGATACCTGTTCTGTGACCAATAGAGAACAGAGAACCAACAGGGGACTAACAACAACAAAGAACACAGATGAACTACAGCCTGTAAAACTACAAAGTCCATTTATATGATAAGTGGAGCAAATAGATAATGGAGCAAGAAGGAGGTATGTCCAAACTTCTGACTGGTACTGTACACTTACAGCAGATTTTTGTGCCCCTCTCTCATGCACACACCCTCAATTTGACATTAGAATAACATCACTTATTAAACCTTACAACCATAGTATTTGTTTTGGGATCGAACCAGGTTTTCGAATCAGGTCAAGCTGTGTTTGCACTTTAGGCCTTTGTGGAGCTTGTCAATAATTTGTGGTTGTATTCAGACCAGCGGCAAAAAGAATTCATTCGAGCATTCCAGTTTAATCTAAAAGGCCCTCAGGCTATCTGTTTACTTAGCTCTGGCTTCATTTCAGTCATTGTGCAAATCATATTTGGGATTCAGCATTATTCACCTGTTACATGCAAATAAGAGATTTACATATTTAAATCTGGGCATTGCCTTAAGAAACCTGGAAGGATATACGAGAATTTCCGAATGGTTTCCTCCTTTATGTTGCTCTGTGCGTGAAGGAATCGAGGCATTTATTCATAACTTTAATCCTTATTTGACCTTTCATCTTCGGGAAAAACTAATATGCATTTAAAAATGTTTAATTTCCCGTGGGGTTATTCAAACACTGATGGATAAACTCCTCTCCGGTGCTTCAGTGCTTTCATAATTTGGAACTGTGAACCCACATTAGTGTGTTATTATTAATTTAATTTGTATTATATTTAAACTATTTATTTAAAATCTAGGCTGAAAATATAAATATCTGAAGAGGAAAAAAGGTTTCTCCTCCCTTCATACTCCCTCTTTCTCTTTCGTTTTTTTTTTTACCTTTCTATATGCTTTTGCAGAAGGGCAGTTAAGAGTTGATGCTAATGTTTCTGTCCATCATCCTGGAGATCCGCTTGGGGTTCGAACGGAGGTGAAAAACATCAACAGCGCTCGGTTTGTTGCCAGGGCAATAGGTACGAATATAAATATGCACTGTTTAAACTCATTTGTTAAAGCGCAGCCTGTCTGTAATAGTAAATAAACTGTTCTGCAGATTATGAAATCCAGAGACAGATTAAAGTTCTTGAGAGAGGAGGAACTGTTCTGAATGAGACACGAGCCTTTGACAGCAAAACAGGGTAAAGAAATATCATACAAGGTTAAATATTGTTGTTAACCAAAAAATAATGCACGTTATTATATACTATAAAATATAGTAAAATAAACTGTTTTAATAAAGTAAGTAGAATGTTTAACAAAATAACTTCTTGAATACTAAAATCTGTATTGACTGTATTTTCTCTAAGAATGACAATTGCTATGAGAGATAAAGAGGGTCTGCAAGATTACAGGTGAGTTGTAGATCTTTAAAATCTCTGCTAAACTATAAAAGTAATGGTGTATATGTATGTATGTATGTGTGTGTATATATATATATATATATATATATATATATATATATATATATATATATATATATACATACATATACACTGTAATTTTTACTGTGTGTGTGTTATAAGCACTGTTTAATGCTATCATTCACATTTTGCATACATTTTGTGCCCAGGTTTATGCCCGAGCCCAATCTCCCACCTCTCTTTGTTTATGAGGATGTCTCTGCAGTGCCGGGTGGAGTTAACGCAGCTCATGTGGTGTTGATCGGCAAACTAAGAGCTGAGTTACCCGAGCTTCCAGGAGTGAAGAGAAGGAGACTGATGGAAGAGTATGGACTCCTTCCAGAACACAGCTTCATTTTGGTGGTAAATATTAAGCTTAATTGAATTATAATTAACTCCTGCACACAGGCAGACAGAAAAGAGAAAAACCCTGTGCTGTTCTGTTGGGAAGGCTTTTTGTAAAAGTTACTGTTACTTAAAAAATAAAATAGGTGTTTATTGTAAATCACAAATGTCCATAGACATCACAGAGAAGTAAAGGATCCTAACACTAGTTGTAATGTTGTTATTGTTATATTATTAATATCACCTAATACATAATGTTTCAGGATTATAATGATTTTTTAGTTGTTGGAAGGTGTTATTGATATGCATATATTGCATAGTTGCTCTTACTTTAACGTATTGGAAAAATAAAATCACAAAATGTTGCTTAGACGAAAGTACTGGTTCAATGTGTTTTTTATATATTATGTATTTAATATTTTATTTAATAAATTAAACAGAGCACAATGGATGTTGTAAATTAACATTTCAATTACATTCCCTGTAAAGGATGGTTTTAATTATTTTATGAATTCAATGAAGTTACAATATTTTTTTTATTTTTATTTTTTTATATATATATATTGTGTAAATGTTCACATTAACATGATATCTTTATCATTTTAGAATGAAGAAGGGCTGATGGACTTTTTCATGCAAGTCGTCCAGAAAACTAAACTAGAACCAAGAAAGCTAATTGGCTGGGTGATGCAGGAGCTGCTGGGTAATTTAAATCAGTACAACCTGAAGGTCTCACAGAGGTCAGTAGATTTCAGTATCAAACAATAAGAGAAATTAACTGAAGGATTGTTTGATGAAAATCTGAGGAAAGTCGATGTTTGTTGGTGTTTTCATAACATAAAGTCTGTTAAAGGCCCAGCGATAGATTGGCGCCCTGTCCTGGGTGTATCTGCCCAGCGCCCGAAATGTTCTCCCCTGGATGGGCATGGGGAACCCCCACCGCGACCCTAATAGAGGATAAAGCGGAAGATAAAGGATGGATGAATGAAGTCTGTTAAATTCCCAATAATTCATAAAAGTAAATATTAATACATCAATCCTTAATCCTGTACTAGGGTTGCTTGAAGTTTCAGGCTAGGCAGATACACCCAGGACAGGGTGCCAGTACATCACTGTGCACACACACTATATAGGGGCAATTCAGTGCAGCTAATTCTGTTTTTTTAACTGTATCCTGGATACACAGTGCTAAGAGGCTAACCACTACACCACCGTGCTGCCGTGATAATAAATGAATCTGTTTATAAACTCACACAGTGGTAACTGAAGGCTTTTCTTTATAATGTCAGTCATTAATTTTTCATGTTAGGGTTTAGAATGAGGTGAGTGATGCTTATAGTTAAGAATATTTGTCCCTGTGATGAATAAAAATGTGTTAAGTCCCCAAATATACATGAAGACAAAAACAAATTGTGTGTGAGTGGGAGAGAAAGAGTGAGAGAGAGCGATAGAGAAAGAGAGAGATATTGCCTTTGTGCTGCTAGTAAGAAATTGATGTAATGTTTACTTGCTGCCTTGGGATATATGTGATGGTGTGTGTGAATTTATACGTCTGGAGAAGAGTTTACTGGCCAATAATGAGCTCTCCTGGGTTCAAACAACCTCACACACATACAAACACATCAGGCCCTTTACTTTACTCAGACCTCACTTCAATGACACCTTCCCCAAGTTTAACCATAAATACTAGCTTTAGTCTGATTCTAACCTTCAAATGGTTTCACCATTAGATTTAATCAATTATCTTATTGACATCACGACCCACAGGGAACAGTATCTTTAGTATTGTGTGTTTATTAGCAGGGTGTGTCCTACAAACTAATACGTACACGTAATACGTAAGGTTTTAGTTCAGTTGTTCATAATTATTAATTCATCTTCGTGTCTTCATAATTGCTCTGGTCTACTACTAAGTCTCATGTGCTGCATCTTAATTAACAGATTTCTATTAGTATACTTGTGATATTGCACTGTGCACTAACTAGTGAAATACATGAACCTTGATAATAAAGGTTGAGCACTAACAAGAAACGGTAAATAGAAAATATGACATGGATGGACACATCTCTCATTGGCATGTCTTACTTACTTGGGTTCTTACAACATCATAATGGTGATGGGTGCAACATCCTGGTACACATCCATGTACACTTTGTTACCATAGTTACCAGTGTAAACATGTGATGCCCGCATTTAGCAGCTTGTTTGACAGTATACAGATTGGGACTTGTTTTCTTTATATAGTCAGTGGCCAAAAGACATTCATCACGGCCAAAATATATATATTTTTTTACAAAGCATTTTGGTTTCCCATATTGATTTGTGACTTGCAAACCTTTGAGATTTTCTTTGTCTTCTTCTGTGTGCTGTTTATTTGATTGTAGGTATTTATAGTTGAATATAATCTGTAGCATTTACTCTTCAAATCTTTAATCTGTAAAGTGCCAAAGCAGTTTAGCATAATATTTAATAATAATTTACAGACAACGAACAGGTGATTAAAGAAGTGTAGTAGAGTACAGTTACACCTCTTTTCTGTCATTTATTCACAGTTTTTGCACCACCTAGAGTTTGGTTTATCAATGTTTTATTAGAAACTGAATCATTTATACACTGGACTTCCATGACATAATCGAATCTGTTTTTAACAATCAAAAACTCTCAGAGGTGCATTATTGTCAGTAATATTCGGACTGAACAAACGACTTAGCCAATCAGATTTAGGGACCAAAACTACTTGTTTTATAATCAGAACTCTATTTCCCTCAGCCCCATCTCTCCTGAGGCTCTGTCAGAACTGCTGAATCTTCTTCATTCAGGACACATCTCGTCTTCTGCTGCCAAAATAGTGAGTGATTAACATGTTACATGTTTATTTGGAATAAGTGTGACTGATATACAAACTGCACCAGAGATCGCTGCCCTCCAGTGGATATATTTGTAATTGCACCTGAGCCGCATTAAAAGTTTTTACCAAGTGACACATGGAGAATGATGCAGCCATATTTTTGCATAGTTTTAACAAATCAATCAAGTTACTGTATATGTTTATTTACTCATTTATTACAGAAGTTTGCATCCCAACAGATTTAGGATCTTCTTGTCCTAGGTATTCCATGAAATGTGGCGGGCTCCAAACAAGGGTGTAAAGAATCTGGTTAATGAGCTGGACTTGGGACTCATCACCAACCAAGAGGAACTTCTCAGGATCTGTCAGATTGTAGTGACCAGCCATCCTGAGCTGGTAAAGTTCATTCAGCTCTCAATTTACACCTTAAACTACACATATCACTTCATATCCAATTATCACTCATTTATATATATATATATATATATATATATATATATATATATATATATATATATATATATATATGTGTATGTATGTGTATATATATATATATATATATATATATATATATATATATATATATGTGTGTGTGTGTGTATGTATATATATATATATATATATATGTATATATATATATATATATATATATATATATATATATATATATATATATATATATATATATATATATATATATATATATATATATATATATATATATATATATGTATATATATATATATATATATATATATATATATATATATATATATATATATATATATATATATATATATATATATATATATATGTATCCTGTTATGTATACATTATCTGTGCAATATATATATATATAAGCGGTGGCTTAGTGGTTGGCACGTTTACTTCTTAGTTTGAATCCCGATGTGTATGGTGTTACCATGTTTTCCATGTGGGTTTGCTCCGGGTTCTGTTGTCCTCCCACAGGTTCCTCTCAAAAACATGGATTCAAGGTCAATCGAATGCTCTAAATTGACCCATAGAGTGTGTTTGTGTGAGTTAGTGATTGGCGCACTGTCCTGGGTGTACATACCCAGCCCCCGAAACATTGTCCAATGGATGGGCATGGGGAACCCCCCAGAAGATCCTAGTACAGTACAGTGGTAGATAATGAATGAATGAATGAATAATATCAATATCAAATCAGACATGGCAGATGACAATTTCTTAATTCTTTTTGTTCAGCAGTGTGGACGCACTTTGTAGTTTAACATTTACAGACTGTAGTCTGTCTGTTTTTCTACATACTCTGTTAAATGTTTTTAGTTTATTCTATAACGGTCAGAACCACCAAACAGTGTTAATTGTAACAGTGTGTGTTTATCCTCAGGTACAAGTGCTCAAAGGAGGAAATAAGAACGTGATGAACAAGCTAATGGGAGCTGTTCAAAGAGAAACTAAAGGCCGTGCAGATCCAGTGCAAGTCAGAAAAATCCTGGAGGATGTTACATCAGTGAAATGAGCATCGCTCTGTGTAATCAACCAGTGATACATAAGCATCACAGTGCTTGATTTAATCATGGTAGAATTTAGAGTCTGAAAACTTCATGATGAACTATTGTACATGACATTTAGTACTTCAGGCACATTGAGTGTTAGAAGTTCCAACATGTAAGACTAGACAACTGAGCATTTCTGTGCTTATAGGTGGAAACATATGTTCTTGAATTAAATGCTCCTGTCCAATATTTATGCACTAAACCTTCTATTTTGTATAAAAGACTTAAATGCAATTTTGTTTTCATATTTATATAAAGATTAAAAAGTTTTTTTGCACATGTCATGTTTCATTTGTCCATTATTTAGCGTTGGAATTTATGTTCATGCAATAGATGCTCTAAAGTGATGGAAGGATCATTATTCCTGACCCTGTAAGCACAATCATGTTTTACCAAAAAAACAATGGACTTAATCAAGCAACAAGTAAAATATGTTTCATTTATTCGTTACAAATTAAAGTCAGACATTAATACATAAATCAGACTTACTCTGTGACATTTCATTTGTAACTCATTAAGCAGCAATATTTTTTATAAATGAATGAACTCATCTTATTCTCTAGATAAATATTACATCTTCAAATTGATTTCCATCATTTGTAATCATTCATAACAAAATTAAATAAATAAAATAGAATCCAATTTCCTAGGGCTTCTCAAACCAGATGCTTTTTTGGAGATTGTACATTTTGTCAATTTTAAATTAAATTTGGCATAATTACAACATTATAAAGCACAACATTCTGTGTTAATAGTAATAGCAAATAAACCTCAAGAAGACAAAGGTCATATAAAGCCCATAAAAATAATTTAAGTATTATGATACAAACATGTTACTTCAAGCTGAATATGGTAGTTTTAGAAGCTTTGGAAAGTGTTGATTTACACTTTGCTGACTTCTGTTTAAGATGTAACTGTATACAAGACCTTCTGATATTTAAGGCATTTTTAAGGAGAATTGAAGTCTTCATTAAACACAGTGTACATACTTTTTTGTTAAAATCTATTTTCATACAGAAACAGTTCGTTACCATCCTAAAATAAAAACCATATAATGAACAATAGACATGTATTACACAAGTAAATTGCAAAATTTTGCATAAAATCTCATAAAATTTGAACTGCATCTAAAATTACATTCAAAAAATAAAGTATTCAACAGGCACCTCGATCTCAAAGTATAAAGTTAGTGCTGAACCAGACTGTTACTGTTGTCATGGTCATAAAGTACCTCACAATAAGAAAAGATTATAAAAGTAATCATCAAAAGATGAGTTTTGACAGAAGAGGGTTAAATATAGCATGGGTTATAGTTTGTAAGAAAACAGATAAAGCACTAAAAGAGGCACGGATATATACACACACACACGCGAATAAAACAAGCACTTTTGACCTATTTAGGAAATTGGAAGACAACTTAATGCCATTATATAAAATAAAATAAAATGTTCAGTTGAAATGTAAGCAGATCTACTCCTCCATGGGGGCGTGAGACAGGATGGAATGCTCTTGAGCTATGGCAGCCAGCTCTTTAAGAAACTCGGTGAATACAACAGTAGCATAAATTTCTGTTCTGTTTGGAGACACTACTACTTTGGGTTGGACTGATTTATTCTTCGTATTTGCTCCAGTTGATGATGAGTCTAAAGACAAGAAACAGATTTTAGTAACAAAACACATAACTAGAAAACTCCTGAAGAAAATGTGAGTGTGAATGTAGCTTGGCCGTACACAGTGTTTATGTATATCAAAGCAATACAGCAAACGAGGCATGACAAACCTTGGCCTTTAAGGGAGCTCTCTCGTGCCAGCAGACATTGTTGTGCAGCCATGAGAAGTTCTGAAAAATCCTTCTGTGTTGTTGCAAGATGATCGATCTGATTCTTTAGTGATGCCAAAATCTATAGAATAAAAAGCACATGTAAACAACACTGATATTTACAGCTCATATGTCATATGAGGAAAATGCATAAATGGAGCCTTTTTTGTTCGAATAAAACAGTTTGTGTAATGATTTGAGCAATGTACTAAATGGTGGAGTTAAGTCAGTGCTTTCTAAACAGAACATGTCTGTGGTTTGTTAAAAGTCATGTGGACAAACTAGAAAACTACTGGAATAAGGAAGACCAACATACAACCTTTCTCTTGTTTAAAAGAGCAGAATTATGTATAGAGAAACAAAAACACTGTATTTCAGCATAATAATATTATAATGTCTGTGAAACTCTCCGTGTTAGTAGTTTCTAGTCTTTAATAAAACAATGAGTTCTAAACTGTGTCTGCAAATTCTAAAGAACATCTGTCAGCAAACTAAAACTTAAGAGAATGTGGGTCATGCAGAAAAACTTCTCAATTGAAGGATAAATGTTGTTTAGTACAAGCCTCAAGTCTTCATGCTTTAAATCTGAAGAGAGTGAAAATCTAATAAAAACTTACCAAATATAAAACATTAATCGGTTATTAATTGCGCTCAGAACATATGGACTTTACGTAACATTAACTGTCTCAACGTGGATCTTGTTTACAGATTCGGAATGCAAAGCATCTCAAAGCTTGTTCTTATGATGTCTGCAGAATAAATAAAATCAAGAGGAACCCATCCCTGTCCTTTGTTTTTTCAGGATTAGACTGAACACCTGTGTTGTTTCTCTATAACAAAGAGTATAATAGTTCAGGTGGATCAAATATCTGTATCCATCACTCTAAAGCCTCCCTATCTGCTTCCCTTCATGATTTTATCTAACTATAATACCATCAAGGTCTGATGCAGTAAGCAAGATATAAAAAGTAAAAGCTGACATTTGCATTAAAAACAAAAGTGAATATGTAAATGCCTTACCTGGTATAGTGAGCGAACACTGGGCTGAAACACCACGTTAGTGTTCAGTAGGAAGGAGCGCAGCAATGGCTGCGAATAAGTGGCCAACTGTGCAAGGATTCCTGTTAACAGTAGATTTACATGCAGTGCGTTTTCCAGCATGTTCTCCAACCGAGAAAACAACACGCTCACAAACGGTCCTGTAATTGTGTTTTAATCAAAAAAGAATCAGCAACAACAAAGTAGAACCGATCACATTCACATTACAGCACTGCTTCAGTTAATGAACCCAGGCTGTTCTCAGATGCAGCTTTTTAATGTGGTGGATATTCTCTATTTATTGTTCCACATGAATATAAAGTTCCTAACACCCACAAAATGACATAAATAGGCTCTAGATTACAAAAGGTTTGTTCACAATATATAATTTTTGTAAGACACAACATTCAAATACAACATAAAATAAAGAACAGAGATACTATAGTCATATTATTTTTAAAAATAGTACACAGACAACAATAAAAGCTATTATTATTAGTTTGATCATTGATGACTTTGATAAAACTACTTTTAATGTCCACAAGAGGGCGAAAAGAAGCTCGTGTACGTGTTCAATAAAGACAGTATTGTTTACTATTCAGAGAACATACAGTAGGTTTAGTTACATAATTAAAATAAAATATTTGTCATATGCATTTTGTTTTAAGTTATTTTTTCAGGGCATATTATTGGTGCAACTACATTACATTAAATAAGGTTGTTTAGCAGACGCTTTTTTCCGAAGTGACTGGACTTTTTTAATCGAGTATTTTTTAACTTGATGGTTGGGCTCAGAATACAGTCAGCCATGATACAGCACACTGGAGCAATGAGGGTTAAGAGTCTTGGCCAATGAACCACGTTGTGGAGCTGGGATTTGAACCCACAACCTTGAGAAAGATTACCCAGCACCCTAACCACTGAACTACCACACCCCACACCTATGTAAGCAACATGAAAGTTACAATTTTTTTTATCACAAGCTACTTTCAATATTATATTACTGATGTTCTCTCTAGCTGTCAATCATGAAACACAACACGAGGCTTTTAAAATTTTTGTGGTCTGTAGACACTATAATACAGTTACTTTAATAAAAGAGCTTTGTTATGATAGCTGGTTGAATCAGAAAGCAGTGATGTTAATGCCACGCAACTGAGACATGAAATTAAACTAAATATCCTGCTTTATCTAAAAGCTTGTGTTTTTACTTTTAATAGAGATATGGAAAAAATGTTTAGCTTAAATCAAATTAATTGCAAAATCTTGAAATTTAAATAATAAATATAATATTGTGTTGTTGCCCAAATGTCACAATATCAGTAAATAACACTTAGTGAGATTACTGCTCTCGCTTGTCTCACCTGTAAAGGGAATAGCATGACTTCTGCTTCCACTACGAGGTTTGTTTCCTAGCGGCGATGACATTTTCTCTGATTCTGGCGTTTCAACTGAATGAAAGTTAAAATCTTCTTCGTTCTCATCTTTTATAATCGTGTTTCGGAAATCTCTTTTCGTCGGACTTTTTGCTTCATCTACCAGTGTGCGAATTAATTCTTCATACTGGGTCAACAAATCGTCGTTTTCTGAGGAAAGGTTTGAATTATGATCAGCGTGAAACTGCAATCCACCTTTATCATCATGTTCCATGAGTTCTGGTTTAAACTCATTTTCAGCTATAGAGTCGAGTTTGGGATCTTCTGCACCTAAATCAGATTCCGTGGTCATGTAATTAGACTTTAGTGGACCGCTAACAGTGGATTCAGTAGCATCTTTCTGTGCCACCAGATCATACACCATGACATCGTTCTGAAAATCAGACTCCTCTATGTAAGCCCCATTGATGAGCTGAATGGCTGTCTTTCGGAGCTCCTGGATATGTTTCGGTGGTTCATTTGAAGCATGATTGACAGCGCCACTCTCCTCATTCTCCTCTTGATTAGCTTGAGCAGACCCAGCATCATAGCTATCATCCCACTCTAATTCAATACCACTGGAGGAAGCAACGTCATTTAGAGCTTGTGAGGCCACACGGGGTCGAGCCTTGTCCTCGGGAGGGGGGTTCTCCCCATCATAGGGGGCAGACCAAACACGACAGGCACGCATACAATTAATGATGCAATTATGTGCATCATACAGGTAATGCATGTAGCTGACATCCAGGTGAATTTCTGATCCAATAATACACAAGTGTCCAGAATCACCTCCCTCAGACAAGGACTCCATTTCTGTATAAACAAGAGAATATGGTATCATACAAGGATATTTCAAATCTACACAGAACTACAGTAAATTTGAGGAAATATTACTTTATGGAATATAGCACCTTCAAATGTTGTTAAATCAACCAAAAACAACATTCTGCTTTAATTTAAATTTACAGCACAATAGTAAAGCAACTGAGAAACATGAATATAAATATAGAATACACATACATACATACATACATATATGTTTTCGAGTAATTCACAATTACTTTCAGAGAACCATGAAAACTTAATTTGGAGAAAATCTGATTAGTTTTTTCGGATCCAGTTAATCACGAGCATGTGACTGGACTGAGAACAGAGCAAATTTTAGTCTTCATCTGGGTCTTTTTAATCTTTATATTCAACGTGGTTAAATTCACATTGTTTTAAACAATATACTATTCAGTACACTATACAGTCCCACTAATTTACATTGATCATTTACATTGGCAGGTAAATAGTGTTACCTAGTGTTTCAGAATACGATCCATCATTGACCTTGGACCACATTATAGAATCCAGCTGTCTGATTGGTGGAGGAACGATTTCTGGAGAACAGCAGGCTGGAGTGAGAGCAAGAAATTTGGCTGCCGAAACGGAATAACAATCTCTCTCTTTCAGCACGTGTCTTTGACTCGGCATCATGTGGTTACATGGAATCAGATACCTGACACAATGACACAGGGTTCAACATTCAACATGCATGACCGCTGTTCTAGATCAGTACACCCAAAATTATTATGATTTATTTTATTTTTATTATTTAAACACATTATTTATACAGTAATAAGTAAATACATTTAAACTAATACTTACTTTAATATGAGTTGAAGCATAACATCTTCACAGTGAAGACCAATGAGAGTGCGGAAGAGAGCTAATGATACAGTCCCCAACTACAACACAGAGAATAAAACAGTTAAAGGGGTTTTAACCGATTTAATGATTGCAAAAGTCACAAAAAGCAAAACCAATTGGAAGATAGAAATATAGTTTCAGTACTATGCAAAAGTCTCATTATTTAGCATTTAAAGGACACTTTTATCCACTTTATATAAGGAGCATTTCCTTTTAAAGTGTTTTTCAAATCAGCAGTTAGTAATTTGCAGGCCAGATTGTGACTAAAAAAACAAAACAGGGCATATCAATGAGTTAAATTGTGAGTGAAATGTTTGATATTAGCAAATAATTTTTTTAATATTAATAAAGCTAAAAAACTAAAAATAAAATGAAATCACAGCTCAGTTTATTTATTTATTATAATATTTATGCATAATATACATTTAATATCTCCTTTTTAAATACCTTATGTCCAAATGCAATGTTTTGTTTATTTTGTTAAATACCATTTCAAATTATGTTCCTTCTCAAACTACATATTAATTTTAATAGTCTCCAAAATTAAATAAAAATCTTTAACTAAATGAACTAAACTTACTTACTTACTTACTTAATCACAATCATTCATTACATTTGCTGCATGTGCCTACCTGGAAAGGTGTGTTAATCCGGCTCACAAGAGTGTCTAGAATGTGGACAGTGTCATGGCGATGGAGGAGAATGAAGCTGAGAAAAGTGTGAAGTAGTGCAGGTTCTGTCACAGTCCGGAGAAAAAGATCCAAATACGCGGTGGTGGTCATCACTTCCTCCAAAGTGAGCTAAACAAAAGACATAACTAGTTATTAATTTTAGAACTTTAAAAATTGTTTTATGCTTTACTTTTAATGAATGTAA
The DNA here is from genome assembly GCA_019802435.1 of Corydoras maculifer. Lineage (NCBI taxonomy): Eukaryota > Metazoa > Chordata > Actinopteri > Siluriformes > Callichthyidae > Corydoras > Corydoras maculifer. The sequence goes on from JAFMOD010000400.1 coordinate 144,266, forward strand.
CATTTCAAAACATGGTTTAGTCTAACTAGATTTATTAAATTAAGTTGATCAATCAAAAAACTCATCTTTTTTTGTTATAAATGTAAAGAAAAAAATGAAAACAAGAAACATTTGACATAAATATTTAACAGACAGTTTTACATCTACAGCACAATGAAATACAATCAAACTAAGTTGACTCACTTTGTGCAGCGCTGGTGCTAAAACAGGAACCAGAAAGCCATTATAGATATAACCAACAAGCTGATCTCTGATAGATGGATGAGCGACCTGGAAGTACATACAAATAAAATAAGTTTAAAAAGTGAATGGACATAGATTTAGTTTTTAATTTGTAATGTTATAAGTACACTGTGCTTCATATGCATGAAATATATGTTTAGAAAATGGTTTTGTGTAAATGGATATGGTAAAGGACACAGTGACATGACATGAGTAACTCCCATCATCAGCACCACCCTCTTTTTTCCAGTCAGGGTAATTTAAGTGGTGAGCTGATTAATCTTACCTGCATAACAGCATCACAGAACTCAAGTGAGTTGAGGAAGTGAACCAGTGCTGGTTCTTGTTGCCACTCATCTCTGTGTATACAATGCCACTCTTCATTTGGCACTTCAAGCTTAGCAGGCAGAGATGAGTACAGACCACTCAGACCTGTAGCTAAAACCTACATATAGAGATTAAATAAAAGACAAAAAAACAAATAAATTGAATCAACATTAAAATTGTGCAATTAATAGACGAACAATAAAACGAGAAAGATGGATGTAATGAAAAACCTATACGGAGAAACGTGAGTAATAGAAGAAATTAGATGGAAGGTTCTGTCTATGTCCTTATCAGAAAAATCTGTTGTGCAATTGTTTTAAAACATGTTGGTGTTAAAGACTATACTTTGCAGAACAGAGTCAGAATGTATAATGTGTGAGAACATCACAAAGTCTGAAAAGAAAGGGCATGCTGTCAGAAAGTAAAAGGTGTTGTGTAAGATGAGTGGGGTTATACAATGCAGATGTGCTTTTACCAGATACAGAACAATATATATAAATAAAAGTATGAGCTTTATACCGGGCAAAAAAAGGTGTTGTGGGCGATGTGTGTGGCTACACGCTGGTTATCATTGCTTAAGGTCATGATGAGCAATAAAGCATCTCGAGCTTGCTGTCCTGTGACACCATCTCTATGGATAAATGGAACAAGCAGGGAGAAGAGTAGGAAGTTAGCAGCTCCCTGGTCCTCGCTGGAGTGGAAGAACAGCTCCAGGATCGAGGGGTCACTGGACACGACGGAGCAAAGCTGATGCAGTAAAAGAACCAGCTCATTCTCCACCGCTGGGGATGTGGCAACACCCTCTACAGAACACAAGTACATATATATAAATACAAGATCACTTTTTTAATTGTCAAACATGTTATACTAAAATGTATTTTGTATGTATATGTATAATGTATATTTTGCAAAACTATTATTTCTGTCCATTTCTTGATATACAGAGCAATAGAGCTACATACACATCTATATCAACATCTGCCACTGACCTGAGACAGTTTATGAATTTATAAGAAATCCACATGTAACCATAAAATATTTTGCAAACTGAAGTTGCATTTTGTAAAACAGTAAAGATTAAAAAGTTTTAAACTGTAACACTACAGAACAAAGTCTGAATTCAGAAAAAAAAGAACAACAAAGATAACAAACCACCTGTTGCTGTTCCTGAGCAGGATGAAAGCAGCATCATCAATGGTTTTAAAATTGGCTTATGATGTAACAAAGGTTGCTTTGCCTGGCCAATCAGCTTCTCATACATCCTGAGTTGCTCGAGTTTTGACTGCTCTGTGAAATCTCGTCTCAGGCTCCAAACGAACAGGCGCTCCATCACATTCTCCATGATGACAAACTCCAAAATGGGTCCCATTGCTCCACTCACTCCACATTCTTCCTCGATCAGAAGCAGAAGCATGTGCTCCACATAGTTCTGTACGGCACTTGCCTCATCGGTTGGAATCTGTCCAAACCTGAAGCCATGACTTCTGAACCGGTGGCTTCCAACATTAAAACCTAGAACACCACCATTACGCAGAGGATCATGTTTTTCCAAAATCTTCACCACCTGATCAAAACACGAGTCAGTTATACACTGATAGCTTATATAATAGTTTATAATTATCTATTCACTTCTGAAGCCAAAACAATGTAAACAGCTTTATCTGTATATAATCAGTGCCATTTAAATTTCCAATTAATAGTTTTAGCAATGTACAGATTATTATTAGTTATATTTGAGTCAGCAATATTACCTGAGCCCAGTGGTTCTTGAAGACGATCATGCATGTTTCAGGATCCACACCAGCCAGGTTTAGTGACTGGTTTCTTTGATTATTATCGGCCACTACGGATGCCATTACTGTGACATCACAGTATGGGTTGAAGCATCATATAAAAAAAATCTTTTCTTCAGAGCATTCTAAGCAATTTGAAAGAGAATAAAACACAGAAGACGTATTAATTAACTACTTAACATCATTGTGTATAAAGAAAATACATTCAGAGAACACAATACTTAGAAAGCTTACATATTCTAAAATAGAAAGGCCCAATTAAAATCAGGCTGTATTCATTTCATCTCATTATCTTGATCACATTTCGGGGACTGGGAAGATACACCCAGGACAGGGGTATCAGTCCATCACTGGGCACGCACTCGCTCAGAAACACGCTATTTAGGGTCAAATTTAAATAGTGGCAATTCAGCTTAAATCCATGTCTGGAGGAAACCAGAGAAAATTTGAACCTGGATCCCCAGTGCTGAGAGGCAGACGTGCTAACCACTACAATTGTGTTTTGAGTTTGGGACAAAGCCTAATGTAAGCTATAAATAATTAGTTATTTTATACCAAGCTGACTTATTCATCTGTTAATGGGAAGAACTATCAAAATACCATGTAATAGTGCGACAAACTAAGCGTCTATTCTATAAACAGAGTACTAAACAAACACACCACATTTTAATTAATTTAATTTCATTATTAAAACAGCATTAAAAGTAGAAACACTAAACTGCTGCATCTATACAGTTTCCTTCAGGTCAATTCCCACAACAGAATTGATGTTTCAAAAACAAACACTTCTTTTCTGCTTCTAACCTGGTAAAATGAAATTGCTTAAAATAGAAATTGAACTCTATTAAATTTATGCAAAGTAATGTATGAACTTAAGGTAAAACTACAGCCACAACTAAAGGAGATACAAAAGGGAATGTGTGATCTTATTTCTTTGAGAACTAAGTGCTGGAATGTGAAAACTCTGATATAATGTAAATTAAAAAGGTTTTGGCAAAAAAGTGTACAGACTATAACTTCAAATCTATGTTATGCTATCAATAATTTTAGTTAAACTATAAAATGATCCACTTCTAATACTTAATTTTTCCATTTAGTATGTTTAACATATTCATTTTGGAACAGCAGTACAAGGAGCGAGTCAGTCCCTTTTTCTTACAATGGCCTCTTTAAAGCTATGACTGGAATGTCTGCAGGGTTTAAAACGATGAAAAAAAACACCAGCAAACTTTGAAGGCCAAACTGGATCCCCTACCATTCATACGACGCACCGTGCCTTAAAACAAGATCACACGTTCAGATTTCAGTAGATATCTGTTGTAATGTCACTGAAGTATGTGTATTCTTTTACTGCTGACGGGGGTCACCTGTGTGTGCGCTGTGTGATCTGCAGTTGTGAAATGTGGATTTTATAAAAACAGCCATGTGCAACATTATATTTAGAAAATGGAATGAATGGCATTACCAGTTTATTACAAAGTGTATATTTCCAAATTTGGACACCGCCTTCATTATAATAGTCAGTAACACCCTTTTCTACAATGTAAAAAATAAAAGCACATATCAATCTAATTTCCTCAATTAAATACAAGCTTTAATTAAATGCAAATACATTCTTTTTAAGACATTAGTAACTAAAGATGGCTCTGTAGCAGATACTAGTTAGAACAGTCTTGGTCAGTCATTATCAAATGCGAATATCCTCTTGAAAGTTACTTTGTGTATAAACCTTTCAATTTTATCCCTTCATTCCTTAAGGTGTTTTATTAGAAGTAACATGTTTATCCATGAAATAGTAGACCAGACCAACTCACAATACAGAATGCCCTAAATGCCAAGTGCCTAAATTCCTGTTGGAAAAAGTGGTAAAGAAGCTGTTATTCTTTACATTTACATTACATTTCATCATTTATTGGACGCTTTTATCCAAAGTGTCTTACAAGGTGAGCACAGGGGTAATCACAACATCCCTGGAGCAATAAGGGTTAAGGGTCTTGCTCAAGGACCCACATTGGTAACTTCAGTGGACCTGGGATTTGAACCCCCAACCTTCAGCTTAATAGCCAAATGCACCAACATGCCCTCTTTGTCATAAAACCTGCAACATACCTATAAGAGATGTCAATACTGGATGTATACAGACATGTGGACATCGAGACATCTCTACCAGATCCCTGATGGTATGCTGTGGAATGTGGCAGCAGGATATTAGCAGCAGATTATTTATCTCCTGGAAGTAGCAAGCTGGGGCCTCTATGGATCGGACTCGTTTGTCTAGCACACAGAAGCTCGAACGCATGGGCGCCAATTAACACTGATTTAAACTGATTGTGTTTCTCAAACCACTAATTAACCATTTTTGTTTTGTTGCAGGGAGCATTATCCTACTGAAAGAGGCCACAGCCACCAGGGAGACTGTTTCCATGCAAGGGACTTTTTGGTCTACAACAATGGGTGGTACGTGTCAAAGTAACATCCACATTATGGGTATGACCAAGGTTTCACAGAAAAACATTGCTAAAAGTATCACACTAAATCCATTGACTTGTCTTCTTCTCTTTTAGTGAAACCTGGCACGGCGTGTTCTCCAGGTTGGAAACCAGCATGTAATTAGTGTACATTTTACTCGTCAGTGGTCATCATGCCTGCCTGGTTGGGGTATACTGAGCAAGCCAGAAAACATCTACACATTATTGCGGTTAACATTCAGCCTCTGTTTCTAATGTACACACGATCAATTAAATATCATGCCTCATTCTGACAGCTGCCCAAACAAAACAACCTACCTGCACAGCTTCCTTTTGTATTAAAATAGATTTCTAGTGAAATTAATAAAAGATTATTTCAGTCTTTCTGCTGCAAACGAGCAGTGACTGATTCAACTAAACGAGAAGAAGAAAACATGTAAAATCATTGAGAGAGCAACAGAGGGTGTGTGGGTGTGTGAAGAGGTGTGCAGAGAAAGTGACAGAACGTAGAAGAGGCATGAGTGTAGGAGAGGCAGTATGTTTACAGAGTCAAAAGTAGGCAGGTAGGTTAAGCGAGTCCGACAAGTGAAGACCGCTCTGCAATAAAATAAATACAACCGGAATTAAAAGTCAGAAACTCTGCAATGAACAAACATTCTAGAACACAGCACTAATTCTAAAATGCAGCTTCTATTCTGTCTGAATGACACTGCTGTATAACATCTAGCGCACAGCAATGTATTTGTGAAATGTATAATTGTATTTGTATAAAATATTACTTTTTACTTAATTCTCAGATAATTGTTTTTGAAAAATCTAGAGTGATATCAGAAAAAAGAAAGAAAGAAGCTGCCATTTGTGTCTATATTATTTTTTTTAAAAAAAGGTTACAAAATAATAAATGCTAAGTGACTAAAATTCCCAAATCCCTCTTTTATCTCCAAATCCTTTTTTAAGAATGTAGATGTATTGCAAAGCCAAGAGGCGATTATAAGATAATCCAGAAAATCCTGAAAAACTAATCTCTCCAGCAATGTCTATAAGTGTACACAACTCTCAAGAGGGTGTGCTGCTGCGTGTGTTAACTGTAATTTTGGTTATTTCAAGTTTCAGGACACTTTCCTGTTATTATCAGGACAGAAACCACATAAGAGACAGGAAACACTGCACATCAACTAACAAACTTTATTTAGATTTAGCCAGGCTTCAATTATGTGTTTATATCTGATCCATAATCTCTCTCACACACACAGCACAAGTCCAAAGTTTGGACACGCCCCCTTCATACTCAATTGTCTATTTCCTCCACTTATCATACAGATGGAGTTTGTAGTTTTATAATTACAGGCTGTAGTTCATCTGTGTTCTTTGTTGTTGTTAGTCTGTTGGTTCTCTGTTCTCTATTGGTCACAGAACAGGTATCATTTGGGTGGTGGATCGTTTATTGTCAGTTCTGCAGTGACACTGATGTGGTGAGGGGGTTTTAGTGCAGCATTTAAACACCTCAGTGACACTGCTGGGATAGGAATAATGCACCAACTATATAATCCCTGATCTGTGGTGGTCTTTCTGACCATTAGAACAGAGTAAAGGGGACGTACACAGCATGTACTGTAGTCCACAAACAGATGGACTACAGTCTGGAATTGTAGAACTACAATGTCCATCTTTACAGGAAGTGGAGCTGGGAACATGGACAGTAAGTGGAGCAGAAAGGGGGCGTGTCATGTTTTGATTGTTACCAATTTATACTAAGCAAAACACATTCACGGTGATGTACCACAGAATTTATTATAAAGAACGTCAATCCATCATAAACCAGGTAGATACAATTTCACTGCTTTAATCTTTTATCTGCTTCATCTCCTTTTGTCTCTTTCAGATGGACACACCCTCCAGCTAACGGGGTGTGAACATGTAGCTACTACAATTTATTCACAAGAGGATTCCCTCGTTCTCAAAATGAGTCATTCTCTCAATACACACACATATACACAACTGATTTCAAAGTCAATGTTGTGGCTTTGAGTAATCTGCACATGTATGCAACAAAAATCCTTACATTTTAAACTTTATTTAACTAAATTACAATTACATTTAGAGTTGTGTTACATCGCTATGAAATGTATGGGAGTTTTTTTGTGATATCCGTACATAACATAGTCTGTGTGTGTGTGTATGTGTGTGTCTCTGTAATAGTGGAACCTGTTTTTCTGTGTTATGCCTGTTTAGAGTTGAGTCTGCATTGTTTACACAGTTCAGTGTAAGGCACCTGCATGGACATATTTTCTCCGTACATCCTTTATATTAAAATTTTTAAAACCATTTCATACAGCAACAAACCTTTAGGATATAGGATTATATATTATTGTAAATTATTATACGTTACTGTGATGTGGTCAAAAATTAAGAGGCGTAACTAATAAAATGGCCACTGAATGTGCATATGTACCGTATTGCTCTGTTGCCAGATGATTTTACGTACCCTAACCGCCTCTCTGTTAAAGACACCGTCGCAAACATCTTCTCATTTAACACATCCTGAATTTTAAAATCCACCAAATTATTTTACCTCCAACTGCCTGAAATCTTGACATCTGACAGGAAGGGTTCATCAATTCATGCTGCTTGCTCCAAATTCTGTTGCAAGCAGCATGAATTGATAAACCCTTCCTGTCATGCGTCAACATTTCACGCTGGTGAGGGTGAAATAATAATGAGGATAATGTTTTTTTGCCACACCCGGAGTCCTGTAATACCTGCGGATGGTGCTTTGGATAGAAAAGCTTTCCAGAATTATCTGCGAGACACAACAAGCAATGCGCGCGCACACACACACGTATGTACACACAAACACACACACACAAATGCAAACTCAACTTAACCTCATTTGCATTGCCTGCCTGCTGTTTTTTTCTAAAAGGTGCATTTGTTCATGGTCACCAAGGTAGCAATTAGAACCATCAGCAATCATATAGAACATGTTCACACACATGCAAACATTTGAAAAACCTATATAGTGCTGAATGAAATGAGTATCTCTTACAAACAGAACTGAATAAAAGGGTATTGTGTAAAGAACTGCCTGTTACTTTGAGATAACGCTGTACCAACCCATGCAGGATAAGAAACAGTGCGAGTGGTTGTGAGGTTTTAGGTTCATGTTATCAAAGAGAGCCACAAATCAAACACCAGTGTAAAAAACAACTTGTAATTTCAATTTCTTTCAAACATCGTGATAATCCTTCTTGTAAGGACATTTATTACATCAAAGCTTCTTCCCTCCCAGTCTTAATCTTTAAGTCTGTGTGTCTGAACAGTACACCTCAGTTTTACCACTGCAAAACAAAATTACAAAAAAAGTACAAACTTTTCTGTAAATATTATATTGAGTTTTTAAAATATTATTCTACATTTTTATATTAAGTTAAGTTACTAATTAAATTAAATAATCTTAATTAATTTGTTAAAGGTGTAAACGTGAGCACAAACATGACTGATCAGAGAGAGAGCGAGAGAGCATTGTTTCCCATTATGCAATCTCAAACACACCTTGCTGGACTCTAAATAAAAGATGTCTTTGATGTTAAAAATTGATGTGATTCGTTTAAAGCCGTGATCGGATTGTAGTAACAAGATACAAAAGCAGAGGTTCGGTTACTTTGGATTTTCAAACAAATTATTTCACTATTTTACAACATCAGGAAAACGAATTCACTAGGAAGTCACCTTCTTTAGAGCTCAACGTGAAATGCGTTTATATCTGCTGCTGAGCAGAAGAAATTATCGAGGGATGTTCGTTAGTTTGCTGCAATCTGCAGTCTTTCACTAGAAGCCCACATCCCACACACTGCTAATTTATATATTCATGTATTCTTTAGTCTGCTAATTATGAGCTTACCCTGATACTAACAAGGTGGAAGTAAAAAATCCTCTGGACATTCATCAAGCCCATCACAGAAGACACATAAAACATTACATTCACACCTGTGGCAACCACAACACCTCACACTCAATTTAACTAAATTGCAAATTGCCCCATATCCTTCCAACTTCGAAAACAACATCAGTGGACTCCCCCTACAAAAGTAACATGGTAAAACAGTGATGTTGTTGGTTCTGAATGGTTTCTTTTAAAACATTTGAGGTCAGTGGAGGCAGTCAGGTTTTGATTTAATATTTACTGATACATCCTAATAAACAAGGATCATAAAACACGAATTTTAAAGGAGTGGTAAAGTGAGACCATGAATAATTTTTTTTTTAAAACTCCGCCTATATTGTTTGTTACACTACGATGACAAACAGTGACTCTTATAATCTCGTTAAAACCAGCTTTATCCAAATTTCAAAACATAATATTTTTTTTTAATAAACAGTTAAATGCTGGATGCATTTGCCCAGCGTCCAAAATGTTCTCTACTAAAAGTGGGAATGGAGAACTGCCCCCACCCCATTTTTTCAAAACTTGTGCTTAAGTAAAGCATGTAAAGTTTACTATTATAACATAATAGTATTTATAACATAAACATGACATCACATTAAAATGCCATAGTGTAAATACATTATATAATGTATAATATATATTTAAACCTATCAAAGAAAAGCTAATATTTAAAGAAAGGTTGTTCAATAATATGAAGTGATAAAATCACAATAGTAGAACATCTAATAATCACTTGTATGAAAACTCTATAGACCATGGGGTAAAGTAGGGGCAGAGCATGTCCAAAATATAGATGGGCAATTGTCAGTGTAATACTTTAAAAACAATGGGAGTTTAATATGATAGGCTTAGATATGATGCCAGCTGCCAGTTGTGTATTTATAATAAGCCATGTTCTGCTGCCACTAACAGCTGTGATTGCTCACATGTTTATCTTCTGACATAAACGTAGCAGTTCAGACAAATGGAACCCAAATCCAACTAAAGACACTTTGTCACTTTAACCTCGATGCAAATTAAAATAATAATTTACCATAATTTACAAAGGACATGTAATTTTATTTCAAATGTTAGATTTAAGTTATGATAAATAACCCTTTTTTTCTTTCAAACAATTCATCTCTGAATAAAGTTTAATGGCATTAGGATCCCAATATCTTGGTTTAACACTTTGAACGATAATCATAATGATCTACAGAAAAGATGACTTAACATATGTAAGGTAGTATGTGGTTGACATGTCTTAGATCTATATGGCAGTCTGCTGTTGATGGATCATATATATATATATATATATATATATATATATATATATATATATATATATATATATATATATA
>JAFMOD010000400.1:169476-227084 GCA_019802435.1 Corydoras maculifer
GTGTTCCAGGCAAGTCCGGCTGGAAGGAGGCCCCGGGGAAGACCCAGGACACGCTGGAGGGATTATATCTCTCAGCTGATCTGGGAACGCCTTGGGGTTCCCCCAGTCGAGCTGGTGGAGGTGGCTGGGGCGAGGGAGGTCTGGGTCTCCCTACTTCGGTTGCTGCCCCCGCGACCCGAACCCCGGACAAGCGGAAGATAATGGATGGATGGATGGATGGTCACGGATGGGAAATGTGGTAATGTGGCTGGAACCACAGTGTTTAGTCTGGTTCAGCTACATAAATCATCTGTATTAAATTGTGCTTTTTATGTTGTTTCTAAGTTTACTCAAAATAAAAAAATGTGAACGGTACATTCATGAAGGCAAGGCACAGAGCACGCTGCACCAAAGTCTAAACCTTGACAAAAGCACATGGAGAGTTTGTGTAGCTGCTTCAGGATTTAAAGGCTCAATTCATAAAGCACATTTTAATGCATTTGGGGGGTCTCCCATCCAGGGGAGAATGTTTCAGGCACTCGTCAGATACACCCAGGACAGGACGCCAATCTATCGCTAGGCACACACTCATTCACACAAACACACTCTATATGGGGCAATTTGGAGAATTCAATTGACCTTGATCCATGTTTTTGTACTGTCAGAGGAAACCCACACGGACATGGGCAGAATATGGTCCAGACTCCACCCAGATTGGGATTTGAACCCTAGCGCCGAGAGGCAAACGTGCTAACCACTAAGTCACTGTACCGCCCACACAAGACCTTATGAGAGATATTTCACATTTTATATTTTTGTATTGAATAAAATTGGTTCTACATGTTAAGAACTTTGGGTTTGAGGTATTTAGGATTGTATCCTGCTGTAAGAGAGAAATCAGTTTAGATTTATTAGACTCCTCTTATATTACATTTGTAAATAAATTAATAATCATGTTGATGTGCAAATACCCCAATGTAACCTAAATATTTGAATATTGCTAAATAAGACTGGCGCTAAATAAGACTTAGCACATCTGCCTCTCAGCTCTGGGGATCCAGGTTCGAATCCCGATCTGGGTGGAGATCTGAATTCCTAAAACAGACCAAAAACATGAATTCAAGGTAAATTTGCTGCTCTAAATGGCCTCTACATGGTGCGTGAGTGTAAGTCTAGCAATCAATATATGCCTTTAACTCCATTGTTGCAAGTTGGAATGAGTAACCAGTTATTGGTTATGCGAGGTAAAGCCATGTGTTTACAGCTGTCCCATGACTCGGAACTCCTCTCACACATGGGCACAGAAACATGGCAGCAGTGTGTCCCACACAGAGACCACATTTTTATGTAAAAAATATCATGTTACATATTCAGACTGAAATTACTTTCAACTTCCTGCTTGTCACAGACCGGACAATCTGCAGTAAGCTTGAGTACACACCCAAAAAGAAGAATTTGTCGCTATGAACCTGCCATTAGTTATATTACATTCTTATGTACACACACAAGATGACGCCAGCTTTCACAGTGGCATGATTTTAGCTGTGCTGCCTGATGGATCACACCATGGAGAGTGTGAGCTGTGTTTCCTGATGAACAACATTCCAGCTCATGAAAACAAGGCCACACACTCCGGTTTCTGCTTTCAGCTTACTCATCACACATTTTAAAGAAATATTGCATTTGCTTTGTGGTTGGACTCCAGGACTTTGAGATATTCAGGTATGAGCTTCGTTTGGTTATTAGTTATAAAACTTCTGTTCATTAAAAACACGCAACAAAACAGTTTAGGATACATTCAGTCCGCTTGTATGCTTTAGAGACTGTAATGGGGTTTATGATGCTGTTTGTATTTGGTTGTGTCCTTTGTTCTGATTATATTTTTTATTTTAAGTTGTTTAGTTGAACGATGTAGTTTAAAATGGCAGAGCTAGTACGACAGGTAAACCCCGGTGACAGGTGTATTAACGACCGTAGCACAAAGCCTCTCATTGTTAGCTGAGGGTTTGCGCTGCATTGACAGAACCAGCTGAAACTCAGTATAAAATATGAAGGGCTTTGTATGGGAGTCAGTTCTGTGCAGTTCAGCTCTGAGCTGGCAGACTATTCTAAATAGTGAGAAACATATTTCCACTTTAACACCAGTCTGTGCCATAGTTTAACTCACTGACAGTTACTCTCTGGGTGGAGTGTCCATGTTCTCCCTGTGTCTGTGGGGATTTTCTTCAGGTTCTCCGATTTTTACCCACAGTCTAAAAAACATGGATTTAAGGGAAATATAAATTGCCCCTTTATAGTGTGCGCCTGTGTTAGCAATAGAGTGTGTTCCCAGGGATAGTCTGGCACCCTGTCCTGGATGTATCTGCCCAGCATCCAAAACATTCTCCCCTGGATAAGCATGAGGACCCCCTTCCCTCTGCACAACTCAAGTATAAGATTGATTGAAATATAATGAGATTGATCGGGGATATAATGAGTGAGAAATTATTCTTTTAGCATTTTAGAGTTGAGAGAGCAAAGTAATAATTTTAATGTTTGAAAATTCCAGATAAAGAACAGCAATATCAACCAAACATAAAATTTTGTCATTTTATTTTATATATAGTATATAATGTTCTATCTGCACACTACAAACTAAAATTCACCACAGATTTAATGCAGATCAACAACATTCCAGTTAATTCATACCTCTTGCGACGCCATTCTTTTAATAACATCAGAGAGAAAATAGGAATTCATCTAGATCTTTAGCTTAAATTCCCAGAAACACGTTAGTACAAGACAGCTGTAATTACGACATGCTTTGTAATGGTGCTCATTTTCATTGCATGTGATTACTATTCACATTTTAAATATTGTATAATTCAATGTAGTAGGTTAAGCTCAAACTTCAGTAAAAGTATGAAAAGTGGTAGGTAAAAAAATAGAACAGTCAAATGAATGAGTGTACATATTACAATTAAGCAATGAGGCATGAGAGGTTGTCTATTATTGTGAATGAATGACAAGAAAGAGGTATTAAAGGGTGAAGGGTGGTGGAGTACAGTTACACTTTTTCCTGTGATTTATTCACAATAATAATCAACCTCTCATGCCTTATTGCATTTATAAAATGTTTACAAAAACACTATAATAAAAACAGAAGGTTTAATTCATAACTGCGTTTATTAAAAGCAAAAAAAATTTTTTGAAAAAATGATCTGGTCTTCCGCGATGCAATCCAGTCCAGTTTTTAAAGAAAACACTGATCACTTAGTAACAGGATAAAGGTTTAGAGCATGGTTATTGGTACACGATTTAAAGTCACATATTTTATATAACATATTGATGTAATAAATCGATAAATCAATTTTCTATGTAGTCACCTATACAGCTCATGCCACATATATCTTATAGAGTAATAAATGTTTTTTTTCAGTATGAGGAAAATAATACAATACATTAGTGTCTGGGCTTTTGAGCACGGAGACATGCTAATCATGGAGATTGCATGATTACTGCACTTTGGACTAACTTTGGATAAAAATTTGGATTTGATAAAATCTAAATATTTAATTTAATTTATACTGTAACAAGAATGTACAGACTTTTATAGGGTTATTGAGCAAAAGGTTGTTGTGTTTCATTCATTCATTCATTCATTATCTCCCGCTTTATCCTCTATTAGGGTCGCGGTGGGGTTCCCCATGCCCATCCAGGGGAGAACGTTTTGGGCGCTGGGCAGATACACCCAGGACAGGGCGCCAATCTATCGCTGTTGTTGTGTTTCACTATATATAATTTAGTCTCATTAGTTTATCTCATTAGTTTATCTCATTAGTTTAGTGGATGTCTAACTTAGAGCAAAAAGTAGAACTGGTTTTGTGATTCTTTAGCAGGACAGGATAAAAGACAGACACTGCATACAAAGGGGAATACACCTGTTCACTCCAGGTAAGATCTAGCAGCTGTTAATCGATTAAGTGGAAGTAAAAACCTGTAAAAATTTGTTTGCTTATATGTTGCATGTCTTTGCATTACACAGTGTGATAAGGTATGCAGGTAGCACTCAGTAACATGCTTCGGCATTTTAATAATTCACATTATGTAATGTAGCATTTAATAAATATGATTGCTGTAACTTAAATATCTCAGCATCACATTTTAGGGTATATGGGACAGCTACCTAACTACCACAATACTCTATTCGGTGTATTATACGTCTTTTTTTTTTTTTGGTTTTACAGACAAGGACCACTGTGTTCTCTGAAGGCTGCTTTTAAGAGATGTGAGTGACTTTCAAATGATTTGCTTTAAATTTTAAATTTATAGAGTTTTGTCCTTATTAGAGCTATAATACAAAACATAAATCATACTTTGTGACATTTCCTCAGCCTCAGCGAAATTACACCCACAAGGTGACAGGGTCAAAGAAAAAAGGTACGCAAATCATTCTTCTATATTATTTATTTAGATACAGTACCAGTCAAAAGGTTGGACACTTCAGTTCCACTTATTGTAAATATGGACTTTGTAGTTCTATAGTTCCAGACTGCAGTTCATCTGTGTGTGTTCTACAGTACATACTGTGTACATCCGCTTTACTCTGTTCTCTAATGGTCAGGACCCCAATAACGCTACACATGCACTTTAATAACTCATTGCACAACCACTTTTCTGCACCTTCTGTACTGTAATGCACTTTCATATCATGTATATATTTATGTATATACATTCACTTCTTAATGCACCGGTCACTGTTATTAATGCACTTTATGTAAATAATGTATAAATTGCACTTCTGATTAGACGCTAATTAGATTTCATTGGCTCTGTACTGTACTGGGCACGGTGGCTTAGTGGTTAGCACGTTCGCCGCTCTGCGCTAGGAATTCCCGGTTCGAATCCCCATCTAGGTGGAGTTTCCATGTTCTCCCCGTGTCTGCGTGGGTTTTCTCTGGGTTCTCTGGTTTCCTCCCACAGTCCAAAAACATGGATCAAGTCAATTGAGTTCTCTAAATTGCCCCATATAGAGTGTGTCTGAGTGAGTGAGTGTGTGCCCAGCGATGGATTGGTGCCCTGTCCTGGGTCTATCTGCCCAGCGCCCGAAACTTTCTCCCCTGGATGGGCATGGGGAACCCCCCCCCCCCCCCGTGACCTTAATATAGGATAAAGCGGGAGATAATGAATGAATGAATGAATGGCTCTGTACTTGTACTCTGTGCAATGACAATAAAGTTGAATCTAATCTAATCCAATAGTATCACCACAGAGCAGGTAGGGGGTGTGTCCAAACTTTTGACTGGTACTGTACCTTCTTTTCAGGTATTACAAAATAATTATGTACAGACTATGAACAACTTGGTTTTAAAACATTGAGCTAAAACATATCTGATTTACAGGCATCCAGAGATTAGAATTATATCTGTGGAAGAGCTTCCAACCACTTCTTGGGTTGAAACAGCTCATCAAGCTTGCTGGCAGACAGAGTGGAGTGTAAAAGGTCACACATCCGAACAGGTAGGATGAAATGAACAGAGTGATGGTACATTACTGTAACAAGACAGCAGGATGGATGGTTCAGTGCTCCCATTAATCATCCCATTTTGTTTTAATAGTGGTGCACGAAGCCAAGTTAATGCTTAATGCAATGAAATATAGCAGTACTTTTAAAGTGCGTGATTAAAAACGTTTTTTGAAAACTTTTTTCCCTCGTGATTTAATATGAGATTAACTACGACGAAGTGATCGTCTTATTATCGTCTTGTAACGATAGACTGAACTTGTACTTTAAATCACCATGCTCTTTAAATGAAAATTTAAAAAGGTGAATGCTCTAGAATAGACCTTTAAAAAATCAGAACCCAGTAAATTATGACTGATACCACAGTAATTCTGTTTTGGTGCAGCTGTGAATAGGGCTTTGTTAAATGTGTAATTTTCTGCAGTGGGCTGGCAAACTCTTCAGAGTGTTTCTCCTCGACCCTGATCAGGAAAAGTCCTTTAGAAAATGAATGACTGTGTGTGGTAGTTTATTGCACTTCAACTTCCACCATCCTATAACCAGGTGATCAAAGAGAAGTGCCAGGAAAAGATCCCAGCTAAAGAACAGCTATCTCGACCAAACACAAACTCCACTGCTACACAAACCGAGGAGGAACTATCTGCATACAGGAACAAGAGCAGAGGTCTGTTGGCTCATTCAAATATATACTGTATATATGTCTATACAAACACGCATAGGAGCAGTCAAAAGTTTGAACATGCTCCATTTATGGCTCCATTATCAATTTCCTCCACTTATCATATAAATGGAGTTTGTAGTTTTATAATTACATTGGTCCATCTGTAGTCCATCTGTGTTCTTTGTAGTTGTTAGTCTCCTGTTGGTGCTCTGTTCTCTATTGGTCACAGAACAGGTATCATTTGGGTTGTGGATTGTTTATTGTCAGTTCTGCAGTGACACTGATACGGTGAGGGGGTTTTAGTGCAGCAGTGCTGCTGTAGATTTTTATTTAAACACCTCAGTGACACTGCTGGGATAGGAATAATACATCAACCAAATAATCCCTGCTCTGTGGTTGTACTATTTGGGTGATCATTAGAGAACAGAGTAAAGGGGACATACACAGTATGTACTATAGAACACAAACAGATGAACTAAAGTCTGGAATTGTAGAACTACAATGTCCATCTTTACAGGAAGTGGAACTTAGAACATGGACAACAAGTGGAGTAAAAAGGGGACGTGTCCAAACTTTTAGTAAGCAAATGATCAAGATGGATATTACTGTAATGGGTCTCTTTGACACAATGACTGACGCTGATGTTGTTCTTTTAGTTCTTTTAGTGTAAAATGTACTATAAATAATACTGTGAAATGTGGACCATTTTTCTAGGATCACCCCAAAAGCCCAAAAAACCTTTGAGGTCATCACCATCTTGCAAAATCACAGTGATCTCATCTGACATTCCTGCAGATCCATGTACAAAAGAAATCCTCGATCGGAATCGGCCATCATTAAACGGTGACCAGTCACCAAGAACCCTGTTACCACTGAAAACCACTGAGACATCAGCAATCTCATCATCTCACCCAGTGCCACGCCCTCGATCTAAATTCAAACAGACACTTGAGAAACAAACTACCACTCATGCACTCGTTGATCTGACGGAAAGTCATGCTTGGAACCTCAAGACTATAAAAGAAGATGAACAACCTTCATCAGGGAAATATTTAAAAGAACTGACTGAGGTTTTTGCCACATTTGATCAAACTGACGCACAGGAAAAGCAAAGAGAGGAGATGTCTGCCCTTCACAGTGAGCGCAACATCCGTTCCAGGATCCAGAGCTTTGAGAGCCAGATGAACGCTCAGGAGATTACCCCACCTACACTGCATCCTCGAAACATTACCACCCCAAGACCTGCTTTAGCACCAAAGCCCTCTCTGAATCCCCGAGCCTCGTTTAGTAGTACCAATCAGGAAGAACCTACCCCACAGAGCACTGCGGATAAAACTAATTCAGTTTTTAACAGTTTTTTGGGTGTAAATCCTAGTGCTCCATCGATAGCACCACGACCCTCCCTCAGAAAACCCTCTCTGAACAGCGGTGACCATTATACACCCCAACTTTCCATCAAATCACTTCCCCAGCTCCCATCTCGACCCTCGCTGCTCACGTCAAAGTCTTTAAATTCCCACGACGACGCAGATGGATTTTCCAGTCCTCCATTTTCTTCCTCTGCCATTAGCAACGAGCTAATTAATCTCAACAACCATAACAACGGCATGCAGAATGAATATATGGGGGCTCTTATTAGTAAGTGGCAGATTTTTTTAAATTAATTAATTCATTTATTCATTATCTCCCGCTTATCCTCTATTAGGGTCGCGGTGGGGTTCCCCATTCCCATCCAGGGGAGAGCATCTCGGGCGCTGGGCAGATAGACCCAGGACAGGGCGCCAATCCATCGCTGGGCACACACTCACTCACACAGACACACTATATGGGGCAATTTTGAGAATTCAATTAACTTGATCCATGTTTTTGGACTGTGGAAGGAAACCGGAGAACCTGGAGGAAACCCACGCAGACACGGGGAGAACATGGAAACTCCACCCAGATGGGGATTCGAACCGGGAATCCCTAGCGCTGAGAGGCAAACGTGCTAATCACTAAGCCACCGTGCCGCCCTTTTTTTAATTAATACTCATTAAAATTTAACTATATATATTGATACATGAAAAAGTGAATTATTTTATTATTATTATTATTATTATTATTATTATTATTATTATCCACTTAATCCACTACTCAAGTTGCAGGGGGGTTTCCCTATGCCAATCCAAGGGAGAATGTTCTGGGCGCTGGGCAGATACACCCAGGACAGGGCGACGATCTACCACAGGGCACACACTCACTTACGCCATAAAGGGGCAATTTGGATAGGGAAAAATTAATTCAGCCAGTTCACCTTGAAGCCATGTTTTTAGACTGTGGGAGGAAACCGGAGAACCCGGAAATTTTTTGTTTTGACGATTCATCGATTAGTAACGAACACTTTAACCCACTTTTTATATTGTTCTCTTTTCAAAAGAATTCAATATTCCTCCCACTTCTGTCATATCCAATTTTTGTCTATTTTGCTTTTTTCAGTGCGTACACTAAATTAGTTCTCCATATTTAGTAATTAGTTCTCCATATTTAACCCATCCAAGACTGGTTTCATAACCCCATGCTTAATGCCCTAGTATTTATGACTTTAATATAGATATACAGTACATAGTACATTACCATAGCAGACATCAACTTAAATCCACCTTCACTAACCTTTTAAAGGTTAATCATTTCTTATTCTTGATCACTTTGTCTCACAGACCAGGCACCCTCTGCACTTTCCCGGGGGGCTGGTATAATGGCCAGCCCAAGTCGGAAACCAACCATCATCCGGGTACCCAGTAAAAGTAAGAACCTCCACAACTTATGTGTTTAAACCTCCATGTGCTTGGAAACATCACATTTATAAATTCAGTAAATATATTAATAACAAGTGCACAAACTTGTATTTTGATTTTTTTCACTTAGTTTTGCCCTTTAATGTACGTACAGTATTTTCATGTTTATTTGTATTTGTTATTAATTTAATGTGATTTTATGTCAATGATATTTTATTAGAACCAGGCAGAATTTGGCATTTGATTTAATTAAGAATAAAATTCTTCTACAGAGGAGGAGGAGGTGTTTTTTCCATCTGCACTTCCTGTACAAAGAAGCTTAGCAAGTCTTCCCTCATTCAAACAAAAGGTATCATTCACTGAATACTGCCATATCTCAATTTATTATCTTCCACTCAATCACAAAAGAAGGGTTCCTAATGCGAACCCAGGGGAGAGTTTTTGGGCGGCGGGCAGACATCCAGGACAGGACACGAATCCAGGAGAGACACACAGAAACACTCACTTACACAGAAACACACACTGTATGGGGCAATTTAGCGCAGCCTATTTTTTGGACTGTGGAGGCAACTGGAGCACCTGGAGAAAATCCACGTGGACACGGGGACAACATGCAAACTCCCCCCAGCTTGGGATTGAAATGTAATCAATTTAAACTTACATCAGTAGAATGTATTGTGTGGTAGTAAAATGGGATTTCATTGTTTTTAGGATTCATTTGGATTTGGAGGTGAGCCCAGTCTGCCACCACGGTGAGTATATTTCTACAGTTTTAACATACTAATGTCACTTAGGACTAAATTAATGTTTTCTTTCTAATATTTTGGACCTAGTGGAGGAAAACAATTACCCAGTCGCCCTCCTGCTCCGAAAAATGGCCCAGCTCGTCCCCCTCCACCTCGGAGAGGCAGCGTCCAGCGTTACACCCCAGCACAAACACAAAACGCTAACAAACTGGGCCGGAAAACTACAAAGAAGCGACCTGTGCTTCCACCCAGACCTAATCCTGGCCATCGTCTGTACAACAGATACACCGTAAGAACGTTCTAAAAGTCTGACGGGTTAGAATTCACATGACTAAAGAACCGAAGTCACATACTGAGTTATGTTACTGTCTTTGTGTAAATACAGTTGGAAATTCCTCACGCAATTGCTGAATATGATTATAATGGCATGCAGACCGGAGAGCTCTCATTTCAGGTATAACCAGTATAATAGTCTTTCTGCGAAAATAGATTGCGATTAAATGACACGCAAATCAATAAACACAAAGCATGTCATATTTTATAGACATATATTAGATGGGGCAGCACGGTGGCTTAGCACGTTCTCGTCTCAGCGCTGGGGATTCCCGATTTGAATCCTAATCTGGGTGGAGTTTCCATGTTCTTTTCTCCGGGTTCTCCGTTTTCCTCCCGCGGTCCAAAAACATGGATCAAGGTCAATTAAGTTCTCCAAATTGCCCCATATGGAGTGTATGTCTGTGTGTGTGAGTGTGTGCCCAGTGATAGATTAGTGTGCTGTCCTGGGTGTATCTGCCCAGCACTCGAAACGTTCTCCCCTGGATGGGCATGGGGACCCCCCCACGACCCTAATAGAGGATAAAGCGGAAGATAATGGATGGATAATAATAATTCATTCATTTATTATCTTCCGCTTTATCCTCTATTAGGGTCGTGGTGGGGTTCCCCATGCCCATCCAGGGGAGAACGTTTCGGGACAGGGCACCAATCTATCGCTGGGCACACACTCACTCACACAGACACGCACGCATACACACTCTATATGGGGCAATTTGGAGAACTTAATTGACTTGATCCATAATTTTGGACTGTGGGAGGAAACCGGAGAACCCGGAGGAAACCCACCCGGACACGGGGAGAACGCAAACGTGCTAACCACTAGGACACCGTGCTGCATGATAATAATAATAATAATAATAATAATAATAATAATAATAATAATAATAATAATATGGATATATGGTTTCTCGTTGTTGTAGAAAAATGAAGTGTTGGTTTTGTTGAACCAAAGAGACAGCAAGACGTTCGAGTGCCAAGTCGGCGATGCAAAGGGGGTGGTGCAGAAATCTCATATGAAGATCATCACACCATTATCACCTTATTCTTACAATGAATTTAACTCAGCAAACAAGGTTATTACAAACATCCCAACATTGTAATGAATTACAAAACACATTTCAAAGGATGCCAGCAGATCATTTAAAGAAAAATATCTACTTGTAGGAAAGCAGCTCACATCAGGCTGGATATGGAAAAGTGGGAAACGGCACTTTAAATGTTCAAGCACTTTATGACTTCAGTCCAGGTAACCATCATCAGTCCAGCTGATGTTCTAATAAATGTCCTGCTATATAAAAGTGTGGTTATATGTAAAGGGATGGCATGGTGGCTTAGTGGTTAGCATGTTTACCTCTCAGTGCTGGGAATCCAGGTTCAAATCTCAATCTGGGTGTTCTCCTTGTGTCCACGTGGGGTTCTCTGGTTTCCTACCACAGACCACAAACATAAATTCAAGGTAAATTGGCTGTTCTAAATTGCCCCTATATAGTATAAGTTTATATGTCCGTACCCAGTGAAATATTGGCACCTGTAGATATTTTTAATCATTCTAAACTAGTGTTTTATGTCTCTCAGAGGGTCCTGGAGAACTCGAGCTGCGGACAGGAGACATTATAATGAATGTAGAACAGTTAGACAGTGAATGGTATTTAGGAACATGTAATGGATCCACGGGTTTCTTCCCAGTGACTTACGTCAAACCAGTGGTAAGTATTCATTCAATCAGAATAACAGGAAATACTGAGATGTTACATTACATATGAGTAATAATCTGTCCTTACAGTCAAGCTTTGCTGCTCCTGCGGCCAAACCTAGACCTACCCCTACACCTGCCCCCACACCTGCTAAACCTGCTCCACAGAGAATCAGGTAAGACTGACTTTACTCGTTTCTTTTTTAACGTTGTTTAAATAGATGACAGCTACTTTTACACATATTTTATAAATAAGGGTGAAAGTCTTGTAAATTACATGTATATAAACATTGAAACTATCTGAAGGAAACATACGCCATCAGAAGACCGAGAAGCGGGCTAGTTAACTTATATTCCATTAACAGGCAGAAGTGATATGGTTTATATGGTCTATAAACACGAAAATAGCTCAAATAAAATGCTTTTAACAATTTATACATTATATAAGCAAATATACTTGTAATATAACTGCAGGTAGTTTAATTAATTATCAATATATTCATTCATTATCTTTCACTTAATCCTCTACAAGGTAACTTTGGGGTTCCTTATGCCCATCCAGGAGAGAACGTTTTGTGCGCTGGGCAGATATATCCAGGACACGGTGCCAATCTATGGTACACTCACTCACACACACACCCTATAATAGGGGCAATTTAGAATAGTCAATTCACCTTGAATTCATGCTTTTTTGAACTGTGGAAAGAAACTGGAGAACCCAAAGGAAACATGATATCAGTAAAAGAAGTCCATCCATCCATTATCTTCTCTATCTCTACTAGGGTCACTGGGGGTTCCCCATGCCCATCCAGAGGAGAACGTTTCGGGTGCTTGGGAGATACACCTACAACAGGGTGCCAATCTATCGTTGGGCACACACTCAGTCACACAGACAACATCACACTCTATATGGGGTATTTGGAGAATTCAACTGACCTTGATCCAAGTTTTTGGACTGTGGAATGAAACCGGAGAACCTGGAGGAAACACATTAACCTAATATCATTAAAAGAAGTAATGTTTTAAAATGAATCATGAATTATGTGATGACTGTTCTTTCCTGTTGCTAAGCTACAAGACTGTGTGTATGTGTATGTGTGTGTGTGTGTGTGTGTGTGTAGTGGACCTCGGTGTGTGGCCAGGTTTGATTTTGAAGGTGAACAGACTGATGAGCTTTCATTTGGAGAAGGTGAAGTGATTCGACTCTTAGAGTATGTGGGAGAGGAATGGGCTCGGGGGGAGGTCAGCGGTCAGCAGGGAATTTTCCCTCTCAACTTTGTGGAAGTGTTAGAGGACCTTCCTATTCTGCCAGAAAAGAACCAAGGTGAGATTAGTCTGCCTGGTAATAACACTTCAGCACACAGAATACACACACATGCTCACATACACACAGAGTATCGTACATTATTTTAATTGTGACTTGTTTTAGTAGGTATGGCTTTCTCACACAGTGTGCAAGCTTCTCCCTCATCTTCTAATCAGGTGTGCAACATACCATAATATACTAGAGTAATAACTACAATAATAATAAGTTATTATTTTATTCCTTTTATTAATTATATATATATATATATATATATATATATATATATATATATATATATATATATATATATATATATATATATATAGTTGCTGTATTATTATTGGTGTGTCATGGTTCCTGTTGTTTGTGTAGGTTGAGCGGGTCCTGGCACTCTATGACTTCACTGCAGAGAAAGATGGAGACCTGTCCTTTCAGCGTGGTGATGTCATAGACATTTTAGAACACATTGATGAGGAATGGAGTTGTGGCAGACTAAGAGGAAGAGAGGGAATATTTCCAATATCGTTTACACAGACACACACAGGTAAAAACGTCTGCTACTCATTTTACAGACACACTACAATAACGCAACACAAACTGTACTCAGTTCCACTTCCTGTAAAGATGGACTTTGTGGTCCTTCTGTGTGTTCTACAGTACATACTGTGTACGTCTCCTTTACTCTGTTCTAATATTCAGAACCCCAATTGTACCACCACAGAGCAGGGATTATTTGTTTGGTGTATTATTCCTATCCCAGCAGTGTCACTGAGGTGTTTAAATGAAACTACAGCAGCACTGCTGCACTAAAACCCCTTACCACATCAATGTCACTGCAGAACTGACGATAAACAATCCACCACCCAAATAACACCTGTTCTGTGATAGTTCTGATCAATAGAGAACAGAGAACCAACAGGAGACTAACAAAAACAATGAAATTAGATGGACTAGTCTGTAATTACAAAAAGGTCCATCTATATAATAAGCGGAACGGGAAGGAGGTGTGTTGTTCCTGATAATGTCCCTTGTTTTTTTTTTTATCACATTTAAAAAATATTTTTTTTTTATTATTTTAGTTCTTTAACAGATCAAATAATCCCATCACTGTGCCTGTGTTACAATATTCTGTATGTAAAACTAAATTGTTTTCTTTTATTCTTTAGGTGGCTTCTTGTCTCGTTAGTCAATGGATGAAGAAACCTGCTCAAGCTGCTCAAAACAACCTTCTCGCACAAACTTGGGAGTTTTCCTCGACACAAAGGTCCGTTTGTGTTGAAATTGTACTCGACTCTGTGTATAATGTATTATTTGTTAATTAAAGATATTTGCTTCCACCCTGATGATGAATAATCTAAATTTAAATGTATGAATGTCACCCCTTTTTTCCTTCACCCACAAACAAGCAACTCGTTACAGTATTCCAACACGCAGTACTCAGTAAACATTGTGAAAAAAATAACAAATGCAGAACCAATAAAAGTGTATTTTAACCCAAACAAATTGCTATTATTTTTTTTTCCTTAAGCCCTATTCTCAAATGTAGTTCTAAATTTCAGTCATCAACCTACAGGCTGTACATTCACAACTCTAGAACAGCTAACATAATCCACTTACTGTCAGTAAGGTTCTAAACATAAATTGTCAAAGGAAAGTAATGTTCAAGTTATTAATGGTTAAATTTCCCATCAATTGGCAGACTGACATCATTCTTTACATGAATTCTCTTGGGTTTAACTCTCAAACGGGCATGACAAGTGTCCCAGTGTAGTTTGCATGTTCTCCCTCACATTTGAAACACAAGTAGGATTTGGGACTTGATTTTAACTCTAAATTAAAAATACACTATAACCTTTTCCTGTGGTTGGTGTCCAAACCTGTCCTTTGTAACCTATACCCTATAAACGCTGGGGTAGGCTTCACACCCATAAGAAGAATGAGCTATTTAAAAAAAAAACATCTGTTCGCTCCAGACTCAGTGTAAGACAGTCACACATCATACATTACTCATAAATTTATACATAAAATTTAGTTCAATATCCTGACTACTCACTTAATTTTAACAAAAAAATAACCTGTATACTGCATAATGAACCAGAAAATATAAATTATATTATGAAATATTACTTAATATTTATCACTTAGTGCTCTTGATATGGATTTGACCGTTTTAAAGTAGATTTAACACCAGATTCACAGGTTAAACTTTACAGTTGTAAAAAAGTGGCTTTAATGTCGTTAAGCTTCAACTTCAGTTTGATGGGTCATAAGAATTGTTTTATAAAGAGGGCATTTCTTTAGTCTTGCTGCCCTCTTGAGGCTGCATCTCGTGTATGTCAGAGGTGTCATTACCAGCATACACACAACAGGGCATAAGGTGCTGTTGGACTAAGATTTTGACACTTAATGTAGGCATAGGCCTGTGCTCAAGAAACCCGCCTAGGGACATGGTCACTGGTTCGATTCCCAGTCCCTAAAAAAAAAAAACTAATTTTAATTGCTTTCCAGGTGCTGAACAAATTGGCAGCTCAAAAGCAGCATTTGGTCATTTACCAGACACTTTTATCCAAAGACTTACAAATGTTCCAACTTAATCGGGGTTTATATTCAGCACCAATCATGATACATTACTAGAGCTGTGAGGGTTAAGAGTGTTGACCCTGACCACTGAGCTACCACACTAACTATCATAAAAGGGTTAAATGTGGACAACAAATTCCTATGTAAGCACTCTAAGCAAAAAAAAAAACCCCATCACAACCACGATTGTGTTCTATAACTAATCTGACTTGTTAAAGAAGTTTCTGAACCTTAGATTAAACCTCCCATAATCTAGGTTCCATTACACAACTCTCAATTTCACCTGATGTTTACCGAAATGTGCAAACATTACTTGATTTTCCCGATTCAAGAGCTATAAATTCACCAAAACAAACCACTGTCAATTTCCAAAACATTTATTAGCCATGTTGTGAGCACGACTGTCTTAAACAGACTCCTGGACGGGTGGCTCGTAACCGTCCGCTCTCTCCACCTTTGCGCCAGTCTCGCCCTCTGCTGGTTTAGCAGTGCTGCTAGTGCCTCCCTCGCCATGCAGCTCCATCAGCTTGCCCACTGAAAAACAGAGTAAAGAAGATTAAGAGTCTATAGGAAACGGGACAGAGTTTAAAAAGTACTAAGAGAGGCTTTGCAAAAGTGCTGCCTCATTTATATAATGTAAATAAAAGCACTCACATTCAAACTTGGGCTTCTTAAGCATCTTGACCTTCCTGACGTAGACGTCGTGCAGTGGGTAAATAGACTGGCAGGCTTTCTCAATGTCCTTCCCCACACTGTCAGGGATCCTGTAAAACAAGGTTAGAATCAGTAACAGCACCACAGAACAAAGATCATTTAAACAGCAACAGTAAATACATGATAACTGAAACACAAATGAAGGAATATGTCAGCGGAAATGGTTTGTGTCTAAACAAAAAAAAAAAAAAAAAAGATATATAGAATTAGATAACTCAATTGCTGTATAAATTATCCAATGTGACGGGGGTCTTACTTATCCATGGGGGGGGGGGAACTGCACCTTCCTCTTTTATTTCATCACTTCACAATAATTATTAAATGGGACGCATTGAATTAAAGCCTAAATCTGTGAAAAGAAGCTGCAGTGATCACAAGAGTGTCCTTACAGCTTGTTGACCACTTCCTTGAGATCGTTGGTCTGAACCTCACGAGTCATGATCTCCATCATCTTCTTACGGATCTGGCGAACCTGCTGGTGCTGAGCGTACGAAGTCTTGCGGATCTGATTAGTGCGCTTTTTGGTGAAGCCCACGCAGAACAGTCGCAGCAGGTATCCATCTGTAGTCTTGACATCCACGTGAGCCTCAATCATGGTCTAGAGGAAAAATGTAATTAATATTAAGTTACCTAGTGAAAAAGACTTTAAATTATCATTTCAACCAGTCAAACCTGCTGCATACACTAATTTACATCAGTCTTCGGGTGGTAGATTAGTTAGGAATTTGGGCTAAATTTAGGTCGCAATTTCAAATCGCAGGTCCACCAAGAGTTACCAATGAGGGACCTCGAGCGAGACCAGAGGACTGTTTTAACCCTGTTAACCAATAAGATAAATTGCTTTGCACAAAAGCGTCTTCTTTTATGCATTAAAAGATTAACAGCCTGCAGATTAAAAATCAAAACTACATCAACACTAACGATGAGGCTCAGCTTGATATCACAAATAAAAAAAAGCTCAACTACAGTTCCACTTGTATCCAGCTGTGAAACAACAACATTACCTGCCATTTCTTGACCATTGAGCACATCTTGTCGCGGGTCAGGTCCATGCCATGAAAGTTGGTCAAGCAGTTCTTGCCCTGAACATCTTCAGTGATGAGCTTGAACTTGCGGAAAGCAACCTCATCGTTCTGCAGGTCAGCTAGACTCACTTCAAACACACGGCCCTTCAGACCATCGGAGGCGATCCCTAAAGAAAGCACCAATTAGTTACAGATTTGTGGGAAGGTCAAGAAATCCCAGTGTCACTGCTTTTAATCTGAGACCTAAACTATGATCATGTGTTCCCAGCACAGTACCCGTCAGAAGTTTGGACACACCCTCTTTTTGCTCTATTGTCTATTATTGCTGTTGGTTAGGGTTCATCACAAAACACCAATAATTTGGGTGGTGGATTGTCAGTTCTGCAGTGACACTGATGTGCTTTTTTTTGAGTGCAGAAGTACTGCTGTAGTTTCATTTAAACAATTGCAGTGTCAATGATGTCAAGAAATTCATTTAGCTTAAACAACAAAATCATTAAAAATGTACTCCACACCACCTGTACTCAAATTGTTTCCAGAACCCAGGATAAAAAAAAAAAGCATGAATTCTTAAAATCACTTACTGGTTCCCTGAGTCCTGGTGACCAACGTCTTGCCCAGGTTGCGGATGTTGAACATGGCAGGAGCCTTAACATCGTACCAATCTTTTTTGGAGAAAGGATCAACGCTAAACAAGAGAAACACAATAAAAATTTAACTTTTAATATAGTGAAGCACTTCAAAAAAAAGAAATCCTATATAGTCAATCCTATACAACACTAAACTATCACAGTGACTGCCCAGATATATAGGTCATTAGCCAGTACAGGCCAATGACATTGTACCAAATGTCAAAACTATGTGACATGTCCATGACTTGGAAGTTGTGCTTGACTTCTTTCTGTTTTACATAATGAAAGATTGTTTTCTCTTTTTTCAGCTTTTAAATCTGAACCCCACTACACATGCTGTCAGGAGTTAAGTATTCAGCCTTACACTATAAGGTTCCAATTTTTATACTTCAAACCAAATCAAAAGACTTTAGAAATCAAACTTGAAAGTCATTACTGTTTATCTTTAAACCAAAATCAAACCAAAGATATTCTATCCAACCAGGTTAAACTGGGTGACAATTTGGAACCCTGTTGACTGGGCCTGTCCCACATGGTTGTGTTAATGTTGCTGTCTCAAGTGAAATATTGAATGTAAAGTACATCTTAAGTAGAAAGGCCGTCCTAAACGACCCTATTCTACAGAAAAGTGGTCAGCTATAACCAAAGACATTAACATTCAGACAACATTATCTACTGATCAAAACCAAAGGTTAAATCTAATATAAAACACGAGGAAAATTAGTAAAATAGCCTATGCACGTCAGTTTTACCAATTAAATGACAATTTTAGAACCTAACATGTGACTTTAAATTGTAATAACGTGCATGAGACCTGAATTCTAACTTATTTACCCTGCAGGTCTCTATCTGCTGCCCCAGCTACAACACATTAGCAACGCAGCTACTGAACCGAGTTACAAAGTTCTGGTTAAATAATACCCACGGAGTCTTTAAACACTACAGAAACACATCGATTAACTCCTAGAGAACTTGTCCATGCGTTGTCCGCAGTGTATTAAACTCAGTGTGCTGCTCGGAGCTCGTCGGCGGGTTCCTAAACCGTGATTGAGCGGGTGGCAGAGCCGCGGCCTGTGAGCACAATCCTCACATTATCTCCATCATCCGCACTCTGTTAAAGCCTCGGCTGCTTTCAGCGGCTTTGTGTGAGAGTTTTAAAGAACCGCGGGGCGGAATTTTACAACTTACATCTTCTTTTTGGCCCCTTTCTTGCCGCCTTTGGTCAGTCTCTTATTCTTGCCGACTGCCATGTTGGAACGCAGGGAGTAAAAGAGGAGGAACGACGGAACTCTCGCGAGAAATAAGGCAACAGCGAGAGAATGGAGGAACACTCGCGAGAGCGCTGGGAGCAGCGCGCCATCTAGCGACGAAGATGCAGAACTATGAATTCAACAATAAGCGAGTTTACAGGGCGCCTTAAGACAACTTAATCTAAAAATACAATAACATGAAAGTTTAAATTATAACATTCATTCATTATCTTCCGCTTTATCCTCTATTAGGGTCGCGGTGGGGTTCCCCATGCCCATCCAGGGGAGAACGTTTCGGGCGCTGGGCAGATACACCCAGGACAGGACGCCAATCTATCGCTGGGCACACACTCACTCACACAGATACACTCTATATGGGGCAATTTGGAGAACTCTATTGACTTGATCCATGTTTTTGGACTGTGGGAGGAAACCGGAGAACCCGGAGGAAACCCATGCGGACACATGGAGAACATGGAAACTCCACCCAGATGGGGATTCGAATCGGGAATCCCTAGTGCTGAGAGGCGAACGTGCTAATCACTAAGCCACCGTGCTGCCTCCCTAATTATAACATATATATATAGTTTGTTTATGTGTTTATCTACATGTGTATGTGTGTATATTAACGCTACAGATTCCTGGTTCAAAGCCCTCCACAGGGTCCCAAAGAGTAAGTATGTCAAAGTTCACGGTGATAAAAGCAACCATGTGGATTTGTATAGAGAAAACACACACACAGAAAGACATTATACATTATTATGATTTTAAAAAAAAATTATTAATCAAATAATATTTCTATAATAATCACAAAATTTCCCTCAATTCGTCTATGAATCTAATGTAAGTAATTGCTATTTATATGGAATCTGTATAACTATAAATGCCAGGCATTTGTTGTATAAAAATGCTGTGCTTTATTTGAGCTTTATTAATATAATATTATTTTAAATTTTATAACAGTTGCATCACACCCTGTATTTTCACCTGTGAACACCACCCTTTGTTTGTTTAGTAAAGACAGACAAAACAGGTTGGTTAAGGTGTGTGTGTGTGTGTGTGTGTGTGTGTGTGTGTGTGTCTAAGTGTGTGTGTACGTGTAAACGTTTCCATGATCATTTGACAAAAACATGATCATTTGACAAAATCATGTTTTTCTCTTATAAATGATCCTGCTGTAATGTTCATAATCATGCTGAAGGCAAAATAAAAGGCAGGCAGCTCACCCCTCCTTTCTCGTCTTAAAGCATAAACAGACCCATTGCACACAGCAACAGCAAGTGTTGCCCAACAGCTCTTGTCTCTTCAGTCTAAAAATATATTTTACATTTAAAATATCTATCAGCTATTTTTTTTTTTTTACATTTTTGCATAAGAAAATGTACTAGTAAGTACTGAAGTGCATGTTAGAGTGTTAGAGTCCTTAATAATAAATTTCAAACTTAATCAAAACTTATATTTAGGTGATGACGAAGTTGTTGTCAAAGTTGTTTCTCTCAGGTACTAAATGAAGTTTCTTTTTTCCAAAAAACCTCACCAAGAACCATTCAATTACACGTAAATGAATGTTTACACTATTTGCAGGGGACCACTTCAAAAATCTGGGAAAAGCCGGGTTGAGTACTAGTACCAATATAAACTAAAAGGCAGGGGTTATTTATTGTCAGTTCTGCTGACTAGTGAAATTTTCCTAAATGCTCCCAAGACACCTGATACAGATCATGTGTTTCACAATAAGCAGGTGAGTGTCATGGGATGTAAAGCTTTGAATTCGCATATGATAATCCTTATTGATATATATTGGAATACAGTGGAATGTGAGAAGAGTCCTTCAATTCTGCTCTTTAGTTGTAATGCACTTTGCAACTTTGCCTTTATCCTGGATTTAACACACCTTATTTACCTCATACGAACATCATCACACCCACCATGAAAACATGGGTGTGTTACACTATTGTGTAGAAGTGTGTTGCAGAATACCGGTGTGTAGCTGTATAGTGGCTGTATATTGAGTCACAGTATGCTAAGAGAATGCTGGAATGTACTTATTTGAATACAAGGAGTATGTGTAGGTTTGGCCATTAATATCTGACATCACAGTTTCCAGTAAATCTTCCTGCAAAAAAATATATTTTTTATTTTATTTTATTTTATTTTTTTATTTATTATAATTTTTTTTTTTTTACAAATAAATTAAATAGCTGATGATGTTTTTGTGCATCTTATATATAACAAACATTTACAATTCCATTTGTAATAAAATATATTTCATTAAATAGAACAGAAAATATAAAAAATATATATTTTATCTATTTAACTTTTAGCTCTGTTGTTTTGTAAAGTATTACAGGGAATGTTGAAGCCAATCTCGACATTCATAGGGGCAGTCATAGGCCTGTGGTACCAGCCTTAATCTGAAGTCGCAAGGCACCAAACCCCAACTGTTCCCAATGCCAAATGAAGAGAAAACACTTTACATGGGTTAAGGTAGACTGCTGGTATTCCAAACAAACAAACACATCCTGTTCTTAAAAATAAAAAAATGTCTATATAATTCATATCTAATAATGCATATTTGTGTGATAGTGAACAAGTGAAGCAGCAGCATTTGACTAAATATGTAACTTTAGATTATTGCTTGTCTGCAGATGTGATAACTTGTGAATTTTGAGACTGGTTGAAGGCCAGATCATATTAACTTTCTGCAACAGATTAACTTTTGGTGTTGAAATGTCAGAAAGCAGTTCATCTGTTAGATAAAAAAGAACCTGGACTACTCCAACAGGTACGGCCAGATCATCCCGGCTCTTAAAGCCTGTCTCTGATCTCATCATGTTGCTTAAACTGGTCACTTTCAGCTCAGAGCCAAAAAAATACTTTCAGGAATTTAGGGTCAAAGGAACATGACGTAAAAACTGCAACACATATAATACTACAGAGAAGCAAAGAGAAGCGAGTTTCAATATTAAAATATCCCTTACATTTTGACATGAGGTTGAAGTAATGTTTAAAATGTGAGTTTATAGAACCCAGAGCCAGTATGGAATTTATGAGTCATTTATTTCAGTAAGAGAAGGGAATGGTCAGCATACAGAAGCACATGTCTACATCATGGTTAGTCTATGTAAATCTTAACAAGTAAAAAATCTGATCAGAACTCTTTACGTCAGTCAATAGTTGAAATTTTGGGTGGGGATCACTTACTCACATTATTGTTGTGTAAGATAAAAAAATCTCATCACAGCACTAAGTAATTCAAGTTTTATGAGCTTCAAGTACAGTTCACAACAAGCCAAGGCTTGGTCCTTTGTCAATCTGTCAGGCGGAGCTGACAAAATACAACTGCTGGTTACAGCGATAAAATAAAAAGCCAGCAAATACTCTAAAATAAAGAATTACATGACTTATAGATTTATAAAATGTATTATATACAGCGGTTCCAGCCGTGACTGTGTGCTGGACAATCTGTTGAAATGCATAAGAGGAAAAAAAGTAAGTGGAGTAGAAAGAAGGCGTGTCCACACTTTTGACTGGTACTGTATATGTTATAATATAAATGTGAGCAGTGAGTGAGAGGAAGAGTGGGGGAAAAATAGATTGCTTTACTGATTACATTACATGAGCATTGTTGTGGGTTAAACACATGTAATATTTTGTTTTATTTTGCATATTGTTGCATTTTGTAGGCATCCTTACATGTTTATGAGGTCACGAGGGCCATCACCACAGTTACATTCCCAGGGGCATCGTGACCAAGGAGAGAAGGATCACACATTCACTACGGAAAAACAGAAACTAAAACTGTACACATATACTATTATTAATTAATTCATCCAAAAACTCCACTGTGATGTAAGGAATAAGCATTCAACCGGCTGAATGGTAAAAACAAAAAAAAACATTTAAATTTATATTACATGTTAAAGTCTCATTTAGTGAAAATGCTTATCGTCAGCTTTTTATGGATAAATGCAGCGATTTACACGTTTGATTATCTGTTATCAGGCTTATTTATTTGCATTACTAATTTGCATAAATAAAAAAAAACATGTCCATAAAGGGCAATAAGGAAAGCAAAAAGGCTTAATCATCCATCCATCCATCCATCTTTCGCTTTATTCTCTATTAGGGTTGGGGGGGGGGGGGTAGGGTTAGGGTTAGGAATGAGCAAGTGGAGAATGTTTCGGGCTCAGTGCTGATACACCCAGGACAGGGCGCCAATTTATCGCTGGGCACACACTCACTCACTCACTCACACACACACACACACACACACACACACACACACACACTTTATATGGTGCAATTTGGAGAATTCAGTTGACCTTGAGCCATGTTTTTGGACTGCGGGACGAGCACGCGGACACGGGGAGAACATGTTCTCATTTATAAGTCGCTTTGGATAAAAGCGTCTGCTAAATGACTAAATGTAAATTCGAACCGAGAATCCCTAATGCTGAGAGGAGAACATGCTAACCCCTAAGCCAACGTGCCGCCCCTAGGCTTAATTATATTTGCATGAATAGAATAATAGAGACGTTTATAATAAGGTTTTAAGTCGTTAGTTAGTTATACTTTAGGTCGATACAGGAATAAAGCTCCATCATATTCATAATAAGCAGAAATACAGAATAATATGTGTTCACAATAGATTTTGACGTTTTTATGGATAGCATATGAAGCTTTTAAGTATACTAATATGCCTAAACACGGAAGAGAGATGTTTATTGTACGGTTTGAATGTTTTTCTGTGTTAATCCTGCATGAGGGTGTTTGCGTTCAGCAGCAGCTGCGTACCTGCGCTACACCTGATCCCCGCTGCTCCGCGCCGGCCCGCACCGCGCATGCGCGCCCTCACTTAGACGCTTCCACAGTGTCATGGCGGCGGCGAGCCTGAGCGGACTGATTCAGGAAGAGACGGCGCTCTGAAGTCCGCTGATTAACCGCGGCGTCTCGCAGCTTCTCCGGAGCGATCGCCTTCTCTTTCTCCAGCCCTGCGCGGATCGGGGGGTTCTCTTTCGGAGCCCTTCGCCTCCCCGATTACCTGCAAAAGCGAGAATCAGAAGAGTAGATCCGTCTTCTTCCCAAAACATCTTAATACTCACCTGCCGTGACGTTTCCTTTGAAAGAAAGGTGGTACGTCTGATCTCTGTCTTTGATCCCAGTTTATAGTTGAGTTGCAGCGATCAGACTTCCTTAAGATCATCACAAGCGCGGCTGCCACTCACCTGGAACCTGGAACCTAGAACCTGGAACCTGGGACCGGTTTGTTGGCGGCAGGACGATCCTCGGTGGATGGAGACAGACTGTGGCGCTCTGTCGTTCCAGCGGGATTAATCGAGTTTATTCTACTTTTTATTCTGGGAAGCGAGTCACCTTGAAGCCGAACAGGTGTCTCACCTGCCATGGCGGAGGGAAACGCGCCTCCTGGTGGCGGGGGCTTAACGCCCACCGTCCCCATCAGGGGCATCCGGATGAAGTTCGCCGTGCTGGAGGGGCTCATTAATGCTGGGGAGGTCTCCAACCGAGACATTGTGGAAACTGTCTTTAACCTGGTAGGCAGTTGATTCCTCTTTGATGTTCTGTGCGTCACAATGTCTTCCGTTTGATCCCTGTGACATTTACAAATCAAATCAAATCAAATCAAATTTATTAGTCACATGCGTAGTTAATGACGGTACAGCCAGCAGTCAAATTCTTTTTTGAGATCTCCACAGAAAGTAAAAAAAAAAAAAAGATGATCCTTTAGAACAGGGGTTCCTAATTGCACCGGGGGCCAAGACTCAAAGCACACTTTAGGTCGTGGGGCGAACAGGATAAACATTTATCGAATAATTATAATAATGAGTTAAATTTATAAAGCGCCTTTCAAGAAGCCAAGGATGCTTCATAATCCATCCATCCATCCATCCATAATCTTCCGCTTTATCCTCTACTAGGGTCGCAGGGGTTCCCCATGCACATCCAGGGGAGAACGTTTTGGGTGCTGGGCAGATACACCCAGGACAGGGTGCCAATCTATTGCTGGGCACACACTCACTGGGCACACACTCATTTTTTGGACTGTGGGAGGAAATCGGAGAACCCGGAGGAAACCCACACGGACACAGGGAGAACATGAAAACCACCCAGATATAAATTGAACACACTGAAAGTAAATGTTTGTTATTAAGTATATTAAGTAGGGCAGCAGGTTGGCTTAGTGGTTAGCATGTTCTCCTCTCAGCACTAGGGATTCCCGGTTCGAATCCCAATCTGGGTGGAGTTTCCATGTTCTGCCCGTGTCCGTGTGGGTTTCCTCCGGGTTCTCCTGTTTCCTCCCACAGTCCAAAAACATGCATCAAGGTCAATTAAATTCTCCAAATTGCCCCGTATAGAGTAAGTGTATGTAAGTGAGCCCAGTGATAGATTGACGCTCTGTCCTGGGTGTATCTGCCCAGCGCCCGAAACGTTCTTTCCTGGATGGGCATAGAGAACCCCCCATGACCCTAGTTGAGGATAAAGCTGAAGATAATGGATGGATGGAAATATTAAGTAGTTGACTTGTCTGATACGGAAATGTTCCTGGGTAACCTATCATTTGGCAAAGCAGCGTTTGCACTGCATTAAGGGATCTGTAGGTCTTTGTGTTATATGCATGTCATAACAATAGATCACTGTAAAATGGTCTCATGGGCCGGATTTAATTGTATTGTGGGCCGGATATGGCCCACGGGCCTTGAGCTTGGCACTATGCTTTAGAATGATCAGATAGCTCACCCAGTGGTTCAGAATGTCATTCTTGTGGTGCCTTTTGAACTGAAGACATTGTGGATCTTTTAATGCTCACTCATATGTTTTAGGTGTTTGAGGTGGAATGGCATCAAAGGACATTTCTTGCTTCTTAGAAGCTCAGTTAATTTCATTCCTGTCACTGAGAATGATCTCATTATCTCTACAAATGAAAACATCTATATTGAGTAAACATGTATGGAAATCACAATACTCCCAATGGAAATCCTGTCATTAAGAGTTCTTAAGGGACCCAAGTGGTTTTGCTGAAGCATTTAGCAGACACTCTGATCCAGTGACTTACATGATTACAATCTAAGCAATGTGGGATTAAGGGCTTCAGTCAAAGACCCAGCAGCAACTTATCTGTGTTAGGGTTTGAACCCAGGACTCATAGATGAACATTTTAGCACCTAAGGGAATGAACAGTGGTTTGAATGAAATCCTGAACAAAAAAAACTAAATCTGTGTTCAATATTAAACCAATAATCCATTTGCTCTTCTTAAGTGGTTCAGTTATCAGTGATGTGGAAAAGAAGTGTAATCTGGTACTTGCATGGACTTGCCTTAGAAACCCTGCGGGGTTTTATTCATTATGGACAAAAGTATTAGGACACCTACGCATTACACCTACAGGAGCTTTTATGACATGTCATTCTAAATTGGTCCCTCCTTTTGCAGCTATAACAGCTTCCACTCCTCTGAGAAGCTTCTAAAAGCTTTGGAAGTATGTGGGAATGTTCCCCATTCAGGCAAAAGTGCGTTTGTGAGGTCACACACTGATGTTGGATGAGGGAGCCTGACTCACCTTCTTCTCTTGTTCATCCCATGTGATTGATCGGGTTAAAGTCTGGAGTCGTGTAGGCTGGTCAGGCTTTTCTGAACTCGACTGACCTGTCAAACTCACTTAACCATGGCTTTAAAGACGATGCTTTGAGTTACAGGCATGCTGCAACAGCAAAAAGGCCATACCCAAAGTCTACTCAAAAAAGATTGGAGTGTGCAATTATCCAAAATTCATGACTAGATGCATGAT
Source organism: Corydoras maculifer (assembly GCA_019802435.1). Lineage (NCBI taxonomy): Eukaryota > Metazoa > Chordata > Actinopteri > Siluriformes > Callichthyidae > Corydoras > Corydoras maculifer. The sequence continues at coordinate 196,483 of JAFMOD010000400.1, forward strand.
TATAAATACATGTGGCAATGGGCCTAAATCAGTTAACATTCAGAATACATTTGAAGTGTAAACACATGGAATATGTTAAAAAATTTATTTATTATTTTATAAAATTTGTTTTCCTGCAAAGGGAGTGCCAGCAATGGATTGGCGCTCTGTCCTAAATGTTCATGCCCAGTGCCTAAAACATTCTCCCCTGGATAGGCATTAGGTAACCCTGCCACGACCCATTGGTCCAAGTATAAGTTTAAGCGGACAATAATGTTTTTTTTAAAATTTATATTTAAAACATTTTTTAATTAGATTTAGCCCACAATTTCACTGTGATTTGCATCTTTGTTTTTTAGTTATGTAATGGTTTTTTATTAAGTAACAGCATGAGGATTGATTTCATCTTCTTTATTACTGTTATGAGTGATTATATTAAAAAACATTTAATGAAATGTAAAATTTAGAATTTAAAAATGCAAAATTTAACAAAAGCTTGTGGTTTTTATTTCAGTTTTCTATTTTATATTTACTTCTCATAAATCCTGGTAAATATACAGGTTAAAGTTTCAACAAAAATCAAAGTCTTCCTTTAACATTTGTCCTGTTTTTTTTTTTTTTTTTTTAAACTGCACCCCTTTGTACACTGATGCTTCCAACCTATTTTATTGTTGATGCTCCTCCTTAGATGCTTTGCATTTCCATCAACGGCTGGCCAAAAAACTGCTGATTTAAAGCTTCATTCACAAGTGCAACCCACTGCTTGTCTATTTTGATTGAATGTGGGTGATTATAGCAACTCTACGTACTACACCACAATATGTCACTAAATTTAACACACAGTATATCTGTACATCTCTTAAAATAAAAGAAATGCATTTTAGATTCCTCTAAGCAGCTTCTGAAAGACAGTGACCTGTACTGTTTATACTTACAAGTTCTTTAAAAACATGCAGCACAGAGCCTTGATCATGTAACATCATTAAGGTTTCTATACTTCAAATATATTTCAAACACAAATTCAGGAAACCTCTTTCTGTTATCTCAACCCCAATGCTCTGTCTGTTTGACCTCAGATTACAAATGATGGTCACACATCTGCAATGGTGTTCAAAGAAAAATGCTGTGGCTGTTTATTTAGGATGTAATTTAATATAAATAGAAATCATTTTAATAAATTACAGACATCTCATTAAATTTAGTGTTTTACAGACAGATGGTTAAATTCCAATTTGCTACATAAATTAAGTTTACAGATTATAATGCACAGTTACTATTTAACTATTGAAATAAACTCATTTGTAAAACATATCTGCCGAAGTTTATCTTGACAAAATCAGTAATTGCTCCAAAAATTTGCGGAAAAATATCACATGTAAATATATTTAATAAGACTGACTGTGTAAATTAATCAACCAAACATGTCAGTTAATCAGAGGAACCCTATGGTTTGCAATTAACTACAACTATGTTTTTAAACTGTTCTGTTTTACAGACATAGTGAGTTAAATCTAGTGTTCAAAATTCTAAAATATGATTCTATCTCAATATGTAGTTTGCTACAGACAATGTACATTACAAATGAATGAAATAACACTTATAGTAATAACTTGGTTGAGCTTAGGCACCAGGATGAGTGGTATGTTTTAATTAAGCTAAGAGTAACTTGCAGCCATTATGAAGACTCATTCAAACGTATCTCTGAATGGGTGCTATGCTAAATTACAAGCACACTCTCAATGCAGCCCCCTTCAGGTGAGCGAGCAATTCCTTTGTTAGAAATGAGAAGTAAAGTGAAATTTCCTCTTTGATTATAACATGGCTTTATAGTAGTGCTGAACAGTTCCACAACATTAATATATACAGGTTTTGAGATGTACATGAATGTATGACATCACCACTATGCTTTTGACTACATGGTTGAGGATTGACGTCTCAGAACAGCCGATCTTTCCCTTTGGGTTTTTAAATGATTGAATGTTGGAAGGCGCTCAAATTTGAAATGAAAACCACAGATGATTTCTTGAGAGATCTTTGCTCTTTTTGGTCTAGTGAACCGTTTCTCGGTTTTATGAGGTTTTGCCTTGTTTTGTTGACTATAAACAGATATGCTGCATTATGTTGGTGTACTGTTACAGATGATTCACTAAAATGAGTCGTTTCAAAAGTTCATTGGTGTCTCCCACATTTTGTTTTGTTTGCTTAACTTTGGAACGGACCCTTTCAGTTTGAAGAGTTGTAGGAACGTTTAGATCAGGGTTGTCCACGTTCTTTCTGTGTGAGATTAAGTGTGTCTCTGTGTCACCTCGGCCTCATAAACATGCAATTTAGGATACTTAATTACCTCAAAGTGTGAATTTATGTATGATTGTGTGTGTGTCTGGTTTGGGGTGACTGGCCTATCACCCTGGCCTTTTGCCCAAAGAATGCTGGGATTGGTCACATCCTCTCTTTCCTCCTTAATTCTAATTCCATTATTCGTGTTTTTTTTGTATTTTAAACCTGTTGGAGCAGGTTTCTGAATATATCGTGATATCAGTGTGATGGTGGTGTCGCAGCCTGGTGGACAGACAGATGCAAATCCGTTCTGCAGCCTTTGTCCTGTGTGTAAATTCAGAAACAAGGAAGTCCTTATTGAAGTGTGTGAAACGCCAACCTGTTCGTCTGCTTTCGTCACTCGTAACACACTGCAGGTTGCCCCCCACCCCCCTGCGCCCCCCACCCCCACAAACAGACACTTTGCTGATTACAGGATGTGGTTCTGTGAGCTTATTTCTCAAGATGGTACTGCAAGTTTCACAGAAAAGAAAGTTTTGGTCAAACAAGCATGCAGACAGTGTGTTCTGTAAACCACTTCTATTTATTCCAACTAATACCTGCACATCCTTTTTAAAATGATTAATAATAACTAATATCTATTCTCATAAAAAACTGTACAGATATACATATAAATATATAAATAAAGATATTGATGTATGCATGCTGGTAGGTACAGTTATAATATTAGTTATAATGATAATATTGGTGATTAGCACGTTCGCGTCTCAGCGATGGGGATCCAGGTTCGAATCCTGATCTGGGTGGAGTTTCCACGTTCTCCCCATGTTTGTGTGGTTTCTTTTGGGTTCTCAGGCTTCCTCCCACAGTTTCAATTTCATGGATTCATTGGCTTCTTTAAATCGACAGCTTCTCTCACCTTTTTATATTATAGATACAGAACCCATGTTTTCTGTACTGCATTGGCTCCTTTAGTGAGGATTTTATTAATAATGTAATAATGGGGATGTTGAAAACTGCGTACTGTAGATGATTTAATTGTAATCCCACATAAGGACTATGTGCATGGACGAGGGAGTCACGTGGGAATTAGGAGTGCTTCAGTAAACATATATTCAGACATGGAGATGTAGAGAAATCCAATTGGCTATTACAAAACGATAATAAAATAGAGTATATTAAATATGTGAGTTTAATCTGAGAACAAATGGTTTCATTTTAACATTAAGTTGCATGTCTTTGTCCTGGTGTAACCCTTCCCCCTTCAGTCAGTCTGTACTGACCTGTTAATATGATTACTTACACTATCCTGAGCCTCTGTCTGTCATTGGGCAGGTTCTAGTCATTTGACTAATGACCAACACCAATACTCTGTGTGTGTGTTTGTATATGTATAATGTACATACAGGATGTACATATGGCCACACGAAGAATGTTCTGATCTGCACCTAAACAATATATTAAACATTTTATTTGGATTGTTCTCAGACCTGCACTATATTTCTACTTCAGTGACCTTTGACAGTTTGCCATGGCGCGTGGAGGCAGGTGACAGGTGTTGTGCTCAGGACAGGGTTTGTTAACACACAGGTTTTTCTTTTCTCTCAGTTCTGGAACTGTTTGTTTAAAACAAATATTGTCATCTGTGTATGTACCAGGACTGCCCACTATTTTATTTTAGCATCATTACCATGATTTGCACATGAGCAGCATTACTGCTGCATGACCTACAGTCATGTGTGCTCTGTGTTATCCGTGTTCTAGAGCCGTTATGGTTGTCTGTTATCATGAATAACATAATGACTGTGACACAGCCACTCTCTCATGTTCAAGGGCTTAAATATATTACAGAAGCAAAATGACCAATATGTCTATCTGTTTAATGCTTTGAAGTTCCACTTCAAATAATATATATATATTTAAATAATCAGTTCTCACTGAATAATACACATGTGGCTAAATTGATTTTTTAAAATAGAGAAAGTGGAAATATAATACACAGCATGATTTAACATTAAGTTACTTTTAGAAATATAGGATTTACATTAACAAATGATGCTGTAACTTCACACAAGTTTGGACACATCTCTTTTTTTGCTCCACTTATTTGTCCAATGTTCTTAGTTCCACTTCCTGTAAAGATGGACTTTGTAGTTCTATAATTCCAGACTGTAGTCCATCTGTCTATGTTCTACAGTACATACGGTGTACGTCCCCTTTACTCTGTTCTAATGGTCAGGACCTCAATAGTACCACCACAGAGCAGGGATTATTTGGTTGGTGTATTATTCCTATCCCGGCAGTGTCATTGAGGTGTTTAAATGAAACTACAGCAGCACTGCTGCACTAAACCCCCCTCACCACATCAATGTCACTGCAGAACTGACAATAAACCATCCACCACCCAAATGATACCTGTGACCAATAGAGAACAGAGAACCAACAGGGGACCAACAACAACAAAGAACACAGATGGACTACAGTCTGTAATTGTAAAACTACAAAGTCCATCTCTATGGTAAGTGGAGGAAATGGAGCATGGAGCAAGAAGGGGGCGTGTCCTAACTTCTGACTGGTTCAGTATGTGAGGTGTAAAGATGTAGCGTTCAAAAAAGAAACCTGATGTTCTGGAGTCTATAGTTGTAAAAGTCCATCTTCCTTCAGGGGATGTAGTAATTACATATCTCAAGGTTCATTCATTTACACTCTGTTGAAGTGAAACCTGTTTAAATGTGTTCAGAGCTGTGACCTGCCTTTGTATTTCCTATTCAGCAGAACTGGTCACCTGTGTTTCAGCCTGGAGCTGCAGCCTCTCACATGCAGGTTCGACTAAAAGCAGGTGGCCGATGCTGGTTTCAGGTCTCGTCCTATTAAAAAACCTGAAAATGACCTTCGTTCTTCAGTCGTCATTTTGTTCAGAACTCGATAGCAAAATGTTTAACCCTGTTCAGAACCACGAGTCCCATTACTTACGTTCAGAATTTCGTGCTGCCATCCTGAGACATAGTCTCTTGGACTATACCTTGTTCCTTTATACAAAACCATAGAACATTGAAATGGTAACGTTCAATAATTACTCCTTTCTGTTAATATGAACGTAAGGATCGTAGTGTATAGACGAGCACAGCTGTGTTTCACCTTCACGTCAAAGTTAATGCTTTAGGGAACAGCCGTACACCCTCTTTCAGGTGATGAATAATTTACTTCCACTTCTAGTGTTCAGTTACCAAGGCACAAAGACTAGAACACGGTGGTGCAATCTGACACCAATAGGTGACGTTTCATTGTTTGTGTAGTAGGGTTCAAAAGGCACCAGAGCACACTCTTAATTTCCTATGTTTTTAAACACATTTCCCATATATCAGCAATGCACTTTTGTTCCTCTTCAGTTTGTGGATGGCTTTAGTCACCATGTGCTTCCTTCAACACAGACCGCGACTTTTTACCAACCCAGAAGCAGGGTTCTCTCAGAGCAGTCAAAAACACATAAACAACTTCCAACGCAACCTTCCATCAGTGCATCAGCCATGAGCGGCCAGTAGAGGTCACCTCCAGAGGCAAACTAACCCATCAGGTGGCCCATCCTTGGATGTGAAGGGTCCAGACGGGTCCAAAAATAATATTACATAAATAATATAATATCATATTATATGTTTGTGTCGATAAATATCATCATATCATGACTCAGATATTGAATACCAGATTGGGTTATTTAAAAATAACAGGAATAAATTTGCTTTTGGATCTGAAACTGCATGCTGCCTACAAACGGTTGATGTTTAACTAGCTGTGTGTGTTTTTGTGGTTCTCTGTTTGTGTGGGAGTGATGCAAAGGAATATTTGAGGTTGTCAGTAGAGAAATTTGCCTCTCCAACGTGGAACATCTTCCTTAAATAGCAACATTGGAGCTTTCCGTTCATCTGATACACTCAAACACACACACACACAACACTTGCACAGCCAAGTCTTTCTCTGCCCTTCAAATGACTGACAAATGTCTGGAATATTTTCCTCGCTGTAAGCCAGGCATTGATATTTAACAATGATGTCATCACTTCTGCATCCCCATTCCTCTGTTCAGCAACTGATAATACTGAGAAACAATTAAAGTAAAGGATACAACATTGGACTGAAGTCTGCAATTTTAAAACTACAAAGTCCATCTACCTTCATTGTGGAGACTTTAATCCAAAGCAATTTACAAGAATCCCTACTTGATGTTTGGAGTCAGAACACAGGATCACCCCTAATACAGCACTCTCAAAGCAATAAGGGTTCATCAGAATACTTTATTGAGCCCAGGGAGAAATTAAGGGCCTTGCTTAAGATATAGGATTATCAATCTTAAGGTTGTGGGTTCAAATCCACTGAAATTACTAGTGTCGGTCCTTGAGCAAGACACTTAATCCTCATTGCTGAAGGGTGCTGTATCATGACTGATCCTGTACTTTGACTACTGCCATCAAGTTGGGATCCTTATGTCGTATTGGATAAAAGAGTCTGAAAAATGACCTGCAGGAAATTACCATTATGTTGGGTCCAAACGTGTCTACGGGTTCAGTGTTACACTCCATTTGGTTTATTGTGCTGGTCTTCTCTATTGAAAATATTGGACCAGTGAAAAAAATATTTTTCTCTGTGTGTGAACACACTAATGACTTCACTTCACTCATGTTGCATCACCTGGTGCGTGGACCTCAAGCTGTTTTAATCCTATTAATGATTGTTTTACACATCTGAGCCACAGATTAACGCGGCACCACACTTACTGATGCTGCTGTGGAGAAAAAGCCCCACGAAAGTTCAGTCTATGTGAATGCCATGCATCAGATACAGATGTAGGGTTTTAAATATCACAGTGTCACTGCTGCCTTGGGAACAGGCCAGCTACCAAAAATATCCAGCCAGACGCATCCTCCTGTCAAAAAACTCAAACTGATGAGGGATAGAGGACGAGGCTATAAATACAAATCAACAAACGGCACAAAATAGATTACATGAATGATCACCGGCCACTTTATTAGGTACACCTCCTTGTATCTCTTATTGACCATTTATTTTGCCATCACTGAATGTATAGTGTAGTTCTTTGGGATCCCCACAGAACCTGGTGATGGAAGAATAGTGTGTGTTGTGTTGGTACAAGTGTATCAGACACAGCAGTGCTGTCAGAGTTTTTAAAGTCAACCAGCATCACGCTGAGTGCTAATTTCAGATTAACACGATCTGTCTAATAACAGATTACAGAATAACTGTCTCTGATTTTACGCCTACAAAGTGGTGCAATGATGTGATGCAATGCATGTGTCTAATAAAGTGCTGTATATGTATTTATATGAAAAGTCTACCAGCTTGATTCATTAGCATTAATTACCAACATTGGTCTTGTATTCCTCAAGAGCTAATTTTAAAAGGACAGGAAGTTGATGTGATTTGCATTGCAAACCACTAGAGGTGCGGTGTGAGTGTCAAAGGTAATGCCGACTCTGCAACAGTTCTGTTCCTTATAGTAGCATCAACTTAAAAAACTTCAGCAAGTAAATCACATGGTTATTGAGGGAGAAAATCTGATAACTCCTTACATACAGTGGCAGTCTAAAGTTTGGACACGCCCCTTCTTACTCCATTGTCTATTTCCTCCACTTATCATATAGATGTCTTTGTAGTTTTATAATTAGAGACTGTAGTTCATCTGTGCGCTTTGTTGTTGTTGGTTCTCTGTTTTCTATTGGTCACAGAACAGGTATCATTTGGGTGGTGGATTGTTTATTGTCAGTTCTGCAGTGACGCTGATGTGGTGAGGGGGGTTTAGTGCAGCAGTGCTGCTGTAGTTTCATTTCTCCACCTCAGTGACACTGCTGGGATAGGAATAATACACCCACCAAATAATCCCTGCTCTGTGGTGGCTCTATTGGGGTTCCGACAATTAGAACAGAGTAAAGGGGACGTACACAGTATGTACTGTAGAGCACACACAGATGGACTACAGTCTGGAATTATAGAACTACAAAGTCCATCTTTACTGTAAGTGGAACTGAGAACATGGATAATAAGTGGAGTAAAAAGAAGTTGTGTCCAAACTTTTGACTGAATATACATCTCAGTTTTTTGATTTTATAAATAAACCGCAGTCATGTCCGTATGTTTGAAGTGTGTAGGCAGGTTGTCTTTCTTTTCTCTGAAAATAATGTGCCATTCAATTAAACCTTTTAGATTAGCGAGGGCAGTGAAACTCTTGTGCATGTGGGTTTGTGGGTGGGTGGGGAGGTTTGAAGTGCAGGATAAGGGTGAGAGTGGTTGGTATAACTGTTGAACTTTCCTCTCAGGTTTACTGGATGATAGTTTTGAGTAACATTTAACCCACACTGTGTGATGTCACATGATGGCAACTCTTTCATCATATTAAGGATAATGAACATGTTCTCGCGCCCAGCGATGAAACACTGTATCATGAGTATTCAGTTCAAAATGGCCATTCTTCACACTGCCTCAGTTTGGCTGTGCTATATTTTCATGACGCAGTGGCGCCGCCGCACTTTCACTTTCACGCCACATTGTAAAGACATTCTGATTTCTGCAAACGGCATAAAAGCCTTTTTCTAGTCATCCAGAATTGTTGCGGCGTGTCCCACAGAGTCAAAGTGAAACCATTTTTCTTCAGTTGTTTTTAATCCGTGAGATTTGTTGTGGGTTTTTGAGTCTCAAGGTTCTGTATGGAAAACCAAACATGAAGGGGATCAGGGACATCATGTTTTTTGACAATGCACAAATTAAGTGGACTCTAAAATGAACCACAAATGAACCTTTTCAGGGAGTGTCCTCTGTTTCATTTGTATCTATGGCCATTTTAAATCTGTTATACGGTGAAAACACCCTAATCTACTCTGCTTAAAGACACTTGTCACGCATCACAATTTTGGGTTGTGCTTAGCTTAATATTATTAACTTAAAACTTCATTTACATTTATAGTAACAAACTTAATTAATTCACACAAAATGCATAAAAAAGACAACACAGGGCTTTTGCTAAATATTAACACAAAATATTACATTTTTTTGTGAAAACCAAAGTAACAATTGATGCTAAAATGGGATTAGTTAAATGCTTTAATTGCGATGCAATCGGGAAAACGCTATGAAAAGAAGTATTCTTGGACAAAAATAATTAACTTCAGTCTGTGATTCAGATATTTTTATGCTTCAGCGTGGCCCTTTTCTGAGGAAACCTAGCACTGTTTGGAATGCTGTAAAAGACAGGATGTCGTGGTGTGACATCACTCATCACGCGTATCCTATCTCAGGAAACAGAGGTCGGTGTGGATGGTCTCCAAAGATGTAACTCACAAAACACAATGTGTAATGAGGATGTCCTGTTAATGCTGCTCAGTATATACTCAATCAAGACTCCAACTGTAGGAATAGATGGCCTGTCATCTCCGTTTCAGTAGGGTTTAGTTTTAGTTACTTGTTGGGCTGGAAAAAAACATTTTTAAAAATTTTACATTCACCTCGAATTATATTTCTTTTACTTTCCCTTTTCAAATAACAAGTTGTTTGGTTTGGGCACTGTTTAAAAATGGTTAACTATATTTAGCGGTGGTGCCAGAAGCCATTTATAATTCTTAAATATTTAGTTTTGGCCACACTAATGATATTCAGTTCACTATTACAGAGTGACAATGAAAGCAGAAAATATATTTTAAAAAAAACTAGAATTAATAATCTAGAATATTTTAATATGTTAAATATTACTGTAACAGCTAAAATGAAACAAAAAACAAACAATTTCGTCCTCGAATCTCCAAATATGACTCTTTGGGCTCTAATCATACACCCTGCACACAGGGTGCGTCGCGATGCACGTTGCTATCTCACACCCCGACAACAGTCTGCATCGTTTAAATAGCAATGCTGCTTGTGAATATATCTACCCCGATGGGCAGGGTGGGCAGGTTTTTTCACGGACTTTATTTATATAATAATTAATTTAATTTACTTCATTATTATAGATTGCAATAAATCTGACTATATTAAAGTTGCTAATCACATTTTATGGGAAAATGATAAACACTAAATTTCAGTTTTTTTTATTTGTGAGTTTATTCATGTATATCATTAATAAATAACCATTTGGACAGTGATTCTAAACATTTTGCTGCTGAACTTGTGTACAGTCAATCAAACATGCATTAACGCTTAACTTTAAAGCTGTTTCTCTGTTAATGAAGATGTTTTTTTTTTACCTTAAATGACAGAATTGCATTACTTTTAGCAAATTTTGTTCTTTTTTAAACAAAAAAGAAGTCAAGTTCTGGAATGAGTATCACTGACCTGTAAAGCTCACTAATAAAATATATTGAAAATGTATTAGTCCAATTAGTCCAATCTAAGGGACAGAAATGAGGCATGTTAGTGTTTTCTGATGAAACCCTGTTAATTTAGGTTGGATTTTAAGTTCTGTTGCTGTGGATGTAAAGGGCCTGGGTTTATTATTGCTACAGCCAGCAGAGTAAACCTGAAGTTGTTTGGCAGTGGTTGCTGTCTGCGTTCTAATCTCGGGCAGAATGTCTTCTGAGCCTTTGCTCTGCTTGAAATCCTTTTAATGAGAGTCATTTCCTGTCTGCAACACCCTACTTCCTGTTCTACTCCAGCCTGACCATTGGCTTTAAAGAAGAATATGACAGCCACATCCAGAACATTTTTGTTGTTTACTTGTACATGTACGATTATACAATTATACCAACCAAACTGTGATTTTCTTTTTTAGAAAAAAAAAATAAAATAAAATGTATTCAGTATTTTCCCTCATGAGTCTAACAAAAGAAACAATGTATAATCTCTCAAAATCTCAGAACTACCCAGCACTTAGACCAGCGTTTTACCGTGCATCTTCCTTGTCTCTTCCTCCAGCTGGTTGGTGGTCAGTTCGATCTGGAGATGAACTTCATCATCCAGGAGACGGAAAGCATCGTGTGCATGGTGGATCTGCTGGAGAAGTGTGATGTCACTTGTCAGGCGGAAGTCTGGAGCATGTTCACGGCGGTTCTAAAGAAGAGTCTGAGGAACCTGCAGGCCTGCACACAAGTCGGGCTCATCACACTCATCCTCGAGAAAATTGATCGGACGGAGAACATGATTGCAGGTTTGAAGCTGTTTCAACCGAGTTATCAATTCTTTAAATGAAAAGTTTTGTATAAATTTTTAATTTGCTTTTATTCTGTGTTCTGGTTCAGATCTTCTGGTGGACATGCTGGGTGTGTTGGCGAGTTACAGCATCACAGTGAAGGAGCTGAAGCTCTATTTCAGCAAACTGCAAGGAGAGAAAGGCCAATGGGTATGCGGCTGTATGTTTTCATTAGCTCATAGTGCTCCTTTTGGTTCCTTTTGCCTTAAACGTAATGTGATGCATTATGTTATATTTGGTATTACAATTATTCCAGTGAACTGCATTGCTATAAAACTATGTGGACACTCTGCTGCTGCTGCTGTGTTTGAGTAAATCATCTTACCTGCTGTGGTGACTTTTGCTGCCAAATCTGCTAAACACCTTGAGGGTGATTCTCGGATGACTTTGTTAAAAAATAATTCCCATGTTTCTGTTGATATACCCAACAAACTGAGGTTCTTTTAGCAGCACTGAGGTCTGCTCCATTTCAAAACCACGCTGTTGACATCTAAACACCAACAAGATACAGACTTAATCAGGTGGAGGAACAGGATTAGGTGAAGGTAGAGAATCAGGTGTAGAAGGAGAACCAGGCAGATTTAATTTAATTTAATTGCAAATTATTTTAGTGTTACAATAAACATCAATGAAGAACAGCATGTTTTTCTATATGAATATATTCGGTGTTTTGCTCTTTGTATGTCTTCCATCCTTCCTCTCATATTTTGTTCATCTTCCTCTTTTACAGTTACACTTTTATTTCTTGTTATTATTTTCAGATCTATTTCGCCTCTCACCTCATAACCTTTCTTAATCTCACTTTCAGTGTTGTTCCTCTTTTTTTTCACCACACCACTTTTATTAGCTATTATGTCTTTCTCCTTTATAAACATTTATTTTCCTCTTTCTATTTTTATAAAAAAAGTACAGTTTAGTTTTTTGTATTATTTTGCTTCATATTTTTATATTCATCTTGCTTCATACTTCTGATTTCTCTGCTTATTCTCTCTCTCTTAAACATCACCCTCACTGCCTTTCTCCTTCTTCATCCTCTGCTCTGTCTTCTTTCCATCCTACTATTATATTGCTTATTCTTATTTTCCACTCTATCACCTAGAGACATGTTGCTATCATTTCCATTTATTATCTTCCGCTGTATCCTCTACTAGGGTCGCGGGGGAGTTCCCCACGCCCATCCAGGGGAGAATGTTTCGGGCGCTGGGCAGATACACCCAGGACAGTGCGCCAATCTCTCACTGGGCACACACTCACTCACACAGATACACTCTATATGGGGCAATTTGGAGAATTCAATTGACCTTGATCCATGTTTTTGGACTGTGGGAGGAAACCGGATAACCCGGAGGAAACCCACACGGACACGGGGAGAACATGGAAACTCCAGCCAGATGGGGATTCGAACCAAGAATCCCCAGCGCTGAGAAGCGAACGTGTTAACCGCTGCTGCCCATGTTCCTATCATTTATTTTATTTAATTCTGCTTTTTGTTATCAGTAGCTTTTAAAATCTGTTTTATTTAAAATGTTCTGTTATTTTTATTTTAAAATCTGTTCAAGTTCTCAAATTTAGTTTTTTTCTTTTTTTCCCGTCTCTCCCTCCAGCCTCCTCATGCCGTGAAGCTGCTGTCTGTGTTGAATTCTATGGGGCATCGCGCTGCCCCGGATGCATTCTTCACTTTTCCGGGAAAGAGTGCAGCAGTGAGTCCATGATTTTGTCAATATTGTTTTATATCTCATATTTATTTCTTTAAATATTTTCTGGCCTCGCACTGTTGCACTGCTCTGTGTTCAGCCTCCGCGTGGTGTGACTAAGAAGGTAAACCACTGCTTGTGTTTGTGTGTTTTGTTTTTCCAACAGGCCATTGCACTGCCGCCAATTGCAAAGTGGCCGTACCAAAATGGCTTTACTTTTCATACTTGGCTGCGATTGGATCCTGTCAACAACATTAACGTGGACAAAGACAAGCCCTATTTGTACTGGTGGGTCTGATGCACATAATGCTATAATACTGGACATGCATAGTGAAGTACACATGTAAAAAGAGCTCATTATGTAGTTGGGTTTTATATTATTGGTGAGAGATTCTGAATAAAGAGACATTTTAGGTTAATAACTCTTTCCATCTTATGGAATAATACATTGTCACAAAGCAGCTTTACAGTGTTCTCTGCCTCTACCCTCAAGCAAGCCAAGGTGACAGTGGCAAGAAAAAAGAGCCTGTTTTAGTTGTTTTTTTAAGGATGAAATTGTGTGAGGACTTAGGCTCAGTGGAGGATGCCTGCTACTTGAATGGCCATGCAGCAGTGCAGGACACCTGCAAAAACTATATTAGATGAGTAAGGCCATCCTGTAGGACTGCAATGCCTGTAGTCCAATAGAAATCCTGGTTCTGTCCAGTATAGTTGTTGCCGTGGTGCTCTGGAAGTGTTATGGTTGGAGGGCTGGTGACACCTTAAAGAAAACAGATAAGAAAAGCACTGTACCAATACTATGGCACTATCATGCTGGAGCATGAAAGGGCCTTCCCCAAACTTTTTACACAACATTAAATCATGCAGTTTTGCTTGGTTAGTGCAGGATTTTTGATTTAATAAAAAAACCTTAGTTAAATTCTTTAAAGATGAGTATCGCTACCTTTGTTTATACACTGTGTAGATGCTTCTTGTTTCTTTGATTACTCAAATAATGATTTAATTAATCCATCATCCAAATTGTTACTGCTTGGCTGATCATTATGTCTTTGTCTGCAACGTGTAATGAATTCAATTGGTGTAAATTCTCACCGCTCCCTTCTTGTTTTTTCGCCTCTAGCTTCCGAACGAGCAAAGGTATGGGCTATTCTGCGCATTTCGTCGGCAACTGTCTGATCATTACAGCTTTGAAAGCCAAAGGCAAAGGATTTCAGCACTGTGTCAAGTTTGATTTCAAACCACAGAAGGTAAAGCTGAACAAATAGTCACAAATACTAATGGAGCCATGTTAGTTAATTCTGAGCTTTGATTAATGCCAATTTCACACTTTATATTAATTGAACATTTTTAATATTTTGCTATTTGGCTATTGGTTTATTTCATGCTGTGGGATTGTGGTTTTTATTTAGCAGTTCTGTTTTTGTAGATTTGTAGTGAATTCTTTAAAGAAAGGAAAGGTTACATCATTATAGCATAGGGATCTTGAGATTTATAATGATCTCACCTTATAATCCAGACTAATCCTATGTTGGGGTTACGGGGGGGGAGGGGGACGACCCACACGGACATGGGGAGAGAACATGCTAACCACTAAGCCACCATGCCACTCCACTATTTATAAGAATGTTTCTGCAGTTTATTATTTCATGTTCTGCAGGGTTCACAGTCATCATGCACTAATGCTGAAATATGATTGAAGCTGACTATAAAGTAAAAGCCTGCCTGTGAATTGGGTCATTTCCAGTCCCACTGGTATAGCTGACACATCTGTATTTCTGTGTACATGACATACCTTGAGAATACAGCCTGTGATTTGGGACACAGCCTCTAAGGGTTTCTAATGTTCATAATGGTGTTGATGTAAATATGTATTATTTAATTAATTTGCCATTTGGGACACATTGTGTTCTTTTAGGCTGTGAATGAAAAAATACAGACTTCAGAGTTTCAATAGTTGAAATACAGGATTTACTGGGGAGGAGGGGGGTCATTAAGCACAGGAATGAGGTTTGTTAACAAATAATTTTTAATAACATCAAAATACATGTACTGGCTGGTGGAATTGCCATGCCCTCACCTCCTACAATTTATTGCAAGCACCCCCCCCACAACATGTGCTGTTTCCAGTTATAAAGGTGCTCATCAGCTGGAGCCTCGTCGTTGTGCTTTACTTATCTCTAATTAAAGTCCATTGCCCACAGCTTCACCTTCTCCCCCTTGCACCACCGTGCTCCTACCACAATTCTTTATCCGAATTTGATTTATTTTTATCCGAATGATGACTTCTAACTCTCTCTAGCTTTTACAGCAAGTCCAGACAATAGTTTGCTTAATGAACTGAATAACAGACCCTGCAGGTTGTAACGGTTGGCTTTATTGGGTGTTTGCAATGTCTATTTTTTTTTTTGGCTCTGTCTCATTTTCTGCAGAGAGGGTTTATCACCTTTGAGTTTTCGTCTTAAATTGGAAAACCATGGTTTTGCCAAGGGGCGGTTTTAAAATATCTCAGTGAACTCAAATAACTTCAGGGAAAGTTTTTAACTTGTGTGTGTGTGTGTGTGTGTGTGTGTGTGTGTGTGTGTGTGTATGTGTTTTTTTTAGGCAAACAAAATAATTATATAAGTTTTTTCCCCCTGAGAAACAATAGTGCCTTATAATGTTTCACAAAACGCTGTTGATATTAATCTCCAAACTCAAGAGAAATACAACCTTGTTTCCCAAAATGTTTTGTAAAATCTCATCTCAGCTAATTATCTTTTGGGTAATGCTTTAGTAAGATGGTGGGGATTCCCATGAATGGACGCCGATCGATTTAATAATCCAATAATTATTCAGTCTGGTCAGGTCAAATATCAAGACTGAAATGTAAAGTAACTCTCTCTCTGTGACTGCGTAGTGACTCTGTTGTGATTCCGTTGTGACTCTGTGGCTGTTTGTGTCTGTTTATTGTAGTGGTACATGGTGTCTGTAGTCCACGTATATCATCGCTGGAAGAACAGTGAAATCAGCTGCTTTGTAAATGGAGAACTTGCATCTTTTGGAGAAATCTCCTGGTTTGTTAACACAAATGATGTAAGTACATATGCCGTTCAATTCTTACTTGATTAAGTATGATAAAATACTTGTAGATGCTTGTTTTTGTAATGCTATTATTTCCCCTTCTTAATTTTTATTATTTATACACACATAGCATTTTATTCACTCACGCTGAACTTCATTTAGATTCTGTTGTATTAACTCTAATCCCACGTCCTTCTCATTTGTAGACCTTCGATAAGTGCTTTTTGGGCTCGGCTGAGTCGGCGGATGCTAACCGAGTGTTTTGTGGTCAAATGGGGGCTGTCTATCTGTTCAATGACTCTCTCAATGCTGCTCAGATATTTTCTATTTATCAGCTAGGACCCTCCTACAAGGTAACATTTGTTGTAGATATTGTATTAAAACATTTTATCGGTCATAAGTTTACTTCTTTAAGTCAGTGCTTGTTTTCTTTGGGTAAATTACTCTAATAAAACTAAAATGTATGCATCTTGTTTCAGGGTGTGTTCAAGTACAAAGCAGAAAGCGACATGCTGTTCGCAGACCATCATAAGTATCTGCTGTACGACGGCAAACTGAGCAACAGCATCGCCTTCACCTATAACCCCCGAGCCACTGACGCTCAGCTGTGCCTGGAGTCCTCACCCAAAGATAATCTTTCCATCTTCATCCATTCACCTCATGCACTGATGCTGCAGGTACACACACACACACACACACACACACTCACATACACTCACACACACACACTCACATATTCATTTATATTCACAAACACAAACTTGCACATACTTATACATATTCATAGAGAAACAAACATTACAAACGCACACAAACAACATGAATTTTTTACAACACATAGGGATGTTAATGTTCCTTCATGTTCTCTTGTATGTAGGAGGTTAAAGCTGTGGTCACCCACTCAGTTCAGAGTGCTGTTCACTCCATCGGTGGAGTGCAGGTTCTCTTTCCTCTCTTTACTCAGCTCGACTTTGTGCAGCCGAATGGCGAAGCACCTGATACCTCTGTCTGGTAATACATGCATACACACACACACACAAATGCATACCCAAACAAAGACAAACACAAAAGACCAAAATTGTGTCTTCTTTGTTGTTGTAGTTGTACCCTGCTGTCGTTCCTGTTGGAGTTGTTAAGGTCCTCCGTTGCGATGCAGGAACAGATTCTTACCTGCAAGGGCTTCCTTGTGATCGGCTGCTGTCTGGAAAAGGTTAATAATAATATTAATATGATCAACAACTACTGAAAGTTGATCACTTTCTGTTCTGGTTATTAGTGGTGTATTGTTTAGTTTAGAACATTATTATTTTATTGTATATACCCTGCCTGGTTCACAACAAGGATGTGACTGATCTGGGGTTGCTGCAGTTGGTCAGGTCTGGGTTCAGCAATGTTATGAGGTCAAAAGAATGCGGTTAGCTGACCTGACCATACTGAAGCACAAGGTTATTCTGTCAACGTATCTGTTCGTTCATGTGATTCATCAAGTTCATATTGTGAACGAGTGGTTCTGGGAGCATGACACATCATTCCTACACATGGATCCAGCCCTGAACCCCATTGAGAATTTCTGAAATGTGCTCTGTGCGGTGGTCCAAGTCACCATCATTAGTACTTTCACAAGTTCTGATGGCCAAATGAATGCAAATTTGACATTGCAAGATCTTGTGGAAACGATGCCATTCTGAATGTGCCATGATCAAAAGGCGGTATAATGAAATATTGGGAGTGTGTGCCTTTTTTTTTAAACCAGGCAGTGTGTGTATGTAATATCTGGGGTCCCATGTCATTTAGAGGCTCTAATCTTATATATAAAGGTTGATTTCAGGATGTTTTCAGAGCTGAAACGACCAAACAATTTTTAAAATTATTGTAATTTTAATATTTCTAAAACTTTGGCTGTAATTGAAACTTGTCTGTGTTTGTGTGTGTGTAGTCTTCCAGTGTCCATGTAACGAGGCCCGTACTGGACATCCTACTGTCATTCGCTCGTTACTTGAGTAACCTGCCCAACGGCATCCTGCTGCTCAAACAGCTGTGTGACTCCATCCTGTTCAACCCAGCCATCTGGATCCACACACCAGCCAAGGTGAGCTATAACCACCTATACACTGCTGTATATACAGTGTCCAGAAACGGCATGTGTAATGATTTTACCATAATAAAGTTTTGACATCAAAAATAAAACATTTAGTTGTGTTGTTGCTTTATGCTGTAAAAGTTGTGTCCTGTACCACGTGTCATTCTCATTGGCTGCATCGTTGGGGGATAATTGTTATGATTGTTAAGCTGTAATTCTGTAGTTTGATGTCATTGATACATGCAAGTTTAAAGGTCCTCAGTCATTCATCGGTGTGTTTGTGTGTTTACAGGTGCAGCAGGTTTTGTTTACGTATTTAGCCACGGAGTTCATCAGCACGGTGAATATCTACAATGCCGTGCGCAGAGTGGGAACTGTCCTGCAGGTCATGCACACACTGAAATATTATTACTGGGAGGTCAATCCACAGGACCGCAGCGGAGTGACGCCTAAAGGACTCGGTAAGATAAGCACAGTTAATATAATACTGCTTTAGATTCCCAGGAACTAGACCCCTGTTTGCATGTTCTTCTTCATTAGAGTTCTCAAGGAGCTTTTGTTTCCTCTCACAGTCCCAAAAACATGTTAGCATGTGTGGCTCTGATTAATTATGTGAAAAAAAAATCTCTCATTAACAACGGTGGCTACAACTACAGTAATCGCCCAACAAACGTTGCTACAACCACTATAATCCCCTAACAATTGTTGCCACAACTGCAGTAATCCCCCAACACTGTTTACCAGAACTACTGAAATCTCCCAACACTGGTTGCCACAAATACATAAATCCTTTATTAACAGCTGTTGCTGCAACTAATAAATGGTCTTCCATTACCATTAGATGGCACAACTTCTAAAACCCCCATTGACAGTGGTTGCCATGATCACTAAAATCCCCCATGAGCAATGGTTCTACAAATGTAAAATCCCCTATTAACGAAGGTTTCCACAACTACGAAAACCCTTATTGACAACTGTTGCCTGTCACTGGCCTGAATGGTTTTGAAACTGGCCAATCAGATTGTTTGTTTTAGTTTTCTTTGGCCCCGCGCCATTGCTTATGTAGGACCATAAGGGATGAAGAGCATCTTCTGCACATTTTACTTTTCACTGTGACATCCTATTGTTTGTTCATTGTCTGGAATGTGTGTATTGTAGATGGTCCAAGGCCCAATCAGAAGGAGATCCACTCACTCCGAGCTTTTCTGCTGCTTTTCGTCAAACAGCTCATTATGAAGGTCACACACACACACACACACACACACACACACACACACACACACACGCAGCAAAAAACAAAAAAGAATACTGTTTGTAGGAATGTTAAGTAACCTGATGTGGTTATAGAGATAAGCTCTAACAATAATGAACATCTATTTAAATTGACTTCAAATAAAAGAACAAGCTCTCAGGAAAACAAGGAAAAGGGTGTTTGAATGTTAAATGACAACAAGAGGACAAATAATATACAATGTAGAAATATAATAAAAAAAAGCTAAATATTTGATTAATAACGTATTCGCCATTACCTTTGTAGGATTTGGGTGTAAAAGAAGATGAGCTACAGAGCATTCTCAACTACCTGCTCACCATGCATGAGGTAGGAACCCCCCCCCCCCCACACACACACATTACTCAAATAATACACAACACTTAGCTGGTTTGTGTAAATAACAGTCCTAAAGCTTAGTGCTTTTTGCATAAAATTTTTATTCACTCTGGTTTAATTGTTTTGTGCGTTTTTTACCACTAGATGGAACCAGAGCTTATTAATGCAATTGGAACACGTGATGTTCTAAATTAAATATGGGAATTGCTACAGCTTCATTTTTTCCCTTTGATCATTAATCAGTTTTCAATGCTTGAATTTGGAAAGCCATTTTATAAATTTATGCACTTTCTTTGTATTACTGTGAAATACGTTCATAAATCTTTTGAAGGGAACACCGTTTTTTTCTTTAAACATACTGTAAATGTGAGTTTAAATAAAGCTGTTGGATGAATCTGAAATGTAAATTCAAATAATCTTTTCTACAGGTGAATATTACCTAAATATATTTCTTACTACCATTAGAGTCCTGATTAAAAAGGTCTCATTCAGATAGCTACTTAATAAAGAGGAAAGAAATATTGCATTAAGTAACTGTATTAGTTAAAAAGACATCGGAATAAAAGAAATTTGTCATAACTTTTTGCCCCATTAGTCATATTATAATAATTTTACTTTGAGCATATTAAGCAAGTTTCTAATGATTGGGTAATTAATAAATCGTGTCATGTTAAGCAGAGCCACCTAAACTTTTGCACAAGACCCTACATTTGACATTAATCTGATCTAATATCTATGTCTAATGTTTTTGTAGGATGATAATCTGATGGATGTGCTTCAGCTCCTGGTGGCTTTAATGTCAGAACACCCGGGTTCGATGGTGCAGGCGTTTGATCAGCGTAATGGAATCCGGTAAGATGTTCTTCAGGCATTCTGAATCTTGTCCAATCAGTGCTGCTCATTGATTTAAGTCTAAAGCCTTAAGTTTGGATTGTGGTGACAATTAAATATACAATTAACATCACAGAGTGCCGTTTAAGAGAAGCCTGTTCTGTTGAGATGTGCTTTGTTTACCAGTTGTAGTGAATTTATTTTCTGTGTGTAATGTTTTTGGGTTTTAAAACTAATGTGATGTTACTGTAAAAGCGAGCAGAATCCAAGTTTTTGGAGGCTTCACAGACGGCTTTTGTTTTAATCCCAGCTATGCATAGTTTCCTTCATAGATGTGGAGTTAAAAGTTCGCTTTGGCAGGGGGCCGCCTGGATTGGCCTGTGTATGAAAAACCCTGACTGTAACATTCATTTTCAACATGACAACATCAATAAAAACACATTTCAATCATGCATTTTTTTGTCACACACGCATCTGTGGAGAGGCTCAAAGATATTTATTTAAATCTGGATTACTAAAAAAAAAAGGATGACTTGCTATTGGAACTAAAATATCAATTTAGCTGGACAGAGGAAACTATTTTGAAAATGTTTGAGTGAGCATTTGCCACAACAATAAATCTGAAATTTATTTATTTCAATTATCTAATTTATTTTATTATAGAAAGTCTTAAAAATTTATAGAAAGTAGATAATATACTGTTGTGTAAAACAAAATTATCATATAAAATTTAATAATAATAAAAAAATAATGTTATGTTCTTATGTTATGTCTATCTGAGTAATTTTGAAAACTGTAATAAATAAATAAAATAAATTTTCACAAACATGTTTTTTTTTTTATTTTATCTTCAGTGTGATTTATAAACTGCTGGCATCAAAAAGTGAAGCAATTCGTGTGCAGGCTCTGAAAGTACTGGGATACTTTCTCAAACATTTACAGCTAAAGTAAGTGACCATATGCTTGTTAAATATTCTTTTATTTTATTAAATGTCGTTGAAATTACTCTTTACAAATTAAACCAAAGTATCGCGTGAACTTAAAGAACAAAGTTTGGCTTGAGATGCAGCTAAGACCCGTTCAGCTGTTACATGAAGTTTCAATTAACCAAAGCAGAACTGAGTAGAAAATCAGATAACGCACCACACACATCTTTAATATATATATTATAGATGTGTGTGGTATACAGTATGTATGTGTATATATGTATATTTGTATGTGTATTTTGAGAAATTTAGACATGTATTGCTTTTAGAATATTTACTCTTTACTAATGCATATTAATAACATGGTCAGGATAGAGTTTTAATATGTTAGAGTGTAACATTTTCTGCACCGTCGTTCAATTTATTTAAAATCTAGAATATTAAGTAAGTGGTGAGTAAAGATAACGTATGTGTAAAGGGCAACGTGTCTGTGTTTTTGTAATTTTTTTAATATACATACCTCTGTAGTGCAATCAGCAGGTCTTTGTGTATTGCTGGAATGTGTATGCTGATTTCATTTGTGGCATGTCATTTCCTCTTTAAGGAGAAAGACTGAGGTCATGCTGAGTCAAGGTCTCTTCTCTCTCCTCACTGAACGTTTGCTGATGCACTCAAGCCAGTTTTCAATGACCACCTACAATGTCCTGTATGAGGTCTGAGATGTCCTTGTTTTTCTCATTATGTAAACGTTATTGTTGGTTGTTTTAGATCTGTGACTTTAAACGTCTTCCGCGTCTTCACTTATTTTAGACCGACTTAGTGATGTAAGATGGACTATGAACTAAGGGCCATACAATATGTTGTGGGCTTGTGAATACGTTTTTTTACAGTAGAAATGTTTATTTTGCGCAAAATTGACACTGCAAACTGCGCCAGTGACATAGAAGTCAGAACACACCAGGCTCTTAAATGGAATGTCAAGTGACTGATTGGTTTATTGCACGTCACACCTTGACCACACCCTGACATGTACAGAAACAAATTTAATAATATACTTAATTTAAACAATAATTGTTTAAAAATTTTTAGTGACAATGTCCAACCTTTTACACGCCTCATTATCTGAGTTGTTTTGATGCACCAAATCTGTGTTTTATTAATATTGAAATTTAATCAGCCATGCTGTTTATTAAGACTTTGCCTTACCTTCCTTTATTTATTTATCTGCTTGTTTCAGATTCTGACGGAGCAAATCTGCACGCAGGTTATCCACAAACAGCATCCAGAGCCAGACTCTACAATCAAAGTTCAAAACCCACGTAAGAAACATTTTTATATTTACAGCACAATCAAATCAGACATTTTACAATAGTATTTTGGCTACAGTGTTCTGAGACTGAACCTCCAAACAACAAGCTGAAATAACAGTGGCAAGAAAAAAACTCCCTTTTGAGTTGTTTTTTACGGAAGACAACTTAGGAGGGAATTATCCTTCTTAAGTGGAGGGGGCATCAACAGTGCAGGACACCCTTGTACAGATGTACAGTGATCAGGTGCCCCTTTTCCAAAAGTCCAGGTCCAGGTTCTGCAGGTTATATTATCAGCATTTCATCTTTGTTTATTTCTTCCTGAATGCAGTGGTGTTTAACATCTGTAATGTGGGACCTCACACTGCATCATAGAACAGTATAGTATGGCAGAGTTAATGAAGAAAAACTCTTTGTGCATTGTTAAAACTGTTTATTATTTCCGCTCCATTAAAAGTATTATTCTGTAACTGTATACACACTCAGCCCTTTTTTCTTGAGCAAATCTGTATTTCAGGTCTGCTTTAATCAGAGCAATGTTGAGATATAGGGTTACTTCAGTCAGCTCATGATCGCTTAACATTCTCCAGCACCCTGAATTTTATTTCATTTCATCATGATGAACTTCCTGATGCAGACTGAGTTGCAAAATGCCTCTTTTCTTTTTTCTCCAAAGTTATTTCTTTGTAAGTAGTTCTCTGACTTCTACCCAGATTTCTGTTCATTTACTCATACGGAATTAGAAGCTAAAGCGATGCTACCTATGGAAATAATCTTAAAAGATGAAAGACGAAGAGTATGAGAAATCCAGTAGGTTAAGAAAATATGAGCTGTGTGTTCTGTGAAGTTAAATGGGATAAGTAAGGAAAAAAATGCAAGTCAAAGACATTAACATAAACAGTTACAGCTTTGATAAAACAGTGTGGAATGTTCTCCAGAGTGCAGATTGTAACCACATTTCATCATGATCTGTTTTGCATGTTCTTTAACTCGGGCCACATTTCACAGAAAATCAGTTTATGCGGTTTGAATGCGGAATGAAAATGTAATAAAATCCATGCTCGGTATCACAGGAGGAAGTTTTATATTTCTGCACTTTCCTGATCCTCATCAGGGGTCTGCTTGGAAATGATGAATAATTAGTCCAGAAAAACACAGTGGGTTCTCCTTCAGACCTTAAATGAAGTTTAAGGATAATAAAGAACTTTGAAAACAAACTTCATGATTCTACTGAATGCAAGTTTAAAATTATCTTCCTTTCATTATATCAAAATGTGACCCAATTGTACTTGAACTACTTAAGGGTGATCTTGACACTCAAGGTCAAAGAAATTAAAACTTAATTCAGATCTGAGCCCATCCGTGCAGTAAAATAAAACACACACATGCATACACACACTGAGCGAGGTGAGCACACATGCCTGGAGTGGTGGGCAGCCCTGTACACGGCACCCGGGGTGCAATTGGGGTTAGGTGCCTTGCTCAGGGGCACTTCAGCCATGGTTGGAACCGGGAAACGAAACGGGGACCTTCATCTTGAAGGACTAGTTCCTTAACCACAAGGGGGGTTCCCACCACATAAGTCTATGACTGCCTATAAGAGTTTTATTTAATTTTTATTATATTTAGGTTATTGGCACAGCCTATGAAATAATGCTTAAATCTTTCTCTGACATTTATAACATTTGTTTGTTCCTCTAAGGAAATATAAGCAGGAATATTATATTTATTTACTCTTAATATTACTATTAAGTAATTATTTGCATTAAGTATTAGTTATTAGTAGTAATATATCTTTAAAATAACTTTTAAAAAACAATCTCTAAAATATTTTTTAAAGTAATTCTCAGCTTAAAACAATACATTTATATTTACAGATTAATTAAAAGTCTTTTAGGAGGCTTCCATGTTGCACCTCCATGTTTCTGCAATGTAATATTCGTAATTGGTTGTTGCTGTGTAATAGGACACATGCAAAAATACATCCGTGGCCCTGGTCATGGGAAGTAATACTCAGTATTTACCACTAGATGTCACTGTTTTGCTATACTACTCATGTAACGTACTGTATAAATGTTTGTAGTTTGGGGCCCAACTCCTCTGACCTCCTTTCTCACATTTATAAGTTTATGAACCAGCCGATGTGATCACGAGAGTATAGAAGTTTTTAATTTAAATCAAACGTAATTTTTGACCAAATAAAAAATTTAAGCTGTATTTTTAAACCAGGTTAAAGAAATTATTTGTTGAAATTGACAATTTGTTGTGATGGACTGCTGAGTCCTGGGTGGGTTTTGTACCCGCTTCAAAAAAACGCGACTATGTGCCACCACCAACATGACACGACGGACCGAGTGCGGTAAATGTCAGGTCCATTAGGCGCTGCATGTTCATGATAACATTTACACTGCAGATTTGCTCTGACTGATGATGTTGATATTAGATTTGATATAATTCATGATGACCCTGTTTCTGAAGGACCACGATGCTGGCACAGCCACGCAGCTCTGACTCTTCATGTTAATTGCCCTTTTAACACATCCCTGTTATTTTATCACGGTGCATACTTACAGTCCATCATGGTAAATGAAATGCAGCAATTCTCTTTACTAAAGGGCAAGCGTCTTCAGCTCAGTGTTAAACTGGGTCTTCTAAATGACAGCTGCCTCCATGTCTGCTTAAAAAGATTATTATTCAGTGATGCTGCTTCATCCACTAAGGTGCTCCGCTGTGTGATGGTGAATCAAGTGGTGAATCGTGTAATGTTATTCTGAGTGGTTTGAGGTTATCTGTTCTGAAATTAGTGAGCATACGCGTACACATGTGTGCGATTGTGCGTGTGTGGCAGTAATTCAATAGTATTGTTCAATCAGAGATCAACGTGATCCAAAAAACTTGTTTTCTTATAATAAATCTAACAGTATTTATATATTTTGTTTAAGCCAAAGACTCGGAAATGTGCTTGATTGCAGTATTTAAGGAAAAAAAATACATACACAACCAGTCTCTATTTTGGAGAAATATACACACACTCACACGCCAATACACACACAACTTTTCTGTAGGGAAACGTACACGAGTACACACATAACCAGTTATTAAAAGAGAACAAAGCCTGACCGAAGACATATACACATACATCCACACAATGCAACCTGATTTTAAAGAAATACACACAAAGTAGGAAAATACACACTAATATCAGTCTGCAGATTGGAGAAGTACACACACACACATACACAAAGAATCACATACATAGAGTTTCTTTTTTACATTTAAACTCGAGACAAACCAGATCCAAATGCAGAGAAATAGCAAAGAGGTCATTTTCCACTGGCAAATTTTGAGTGAGTCTAATTTGACTGAGTAAAGTGAAGATACACACACACACATACACAATTACACACGCACACACACACACACACACACACACAAACTCCGATGAAATTTAACCTTTTCAGTTCGGCAGAATCAGTACTGACGCTGTCGAGATAGCTCAGCTAAACACACAGTCACTTTAAATTACACTCACATCGTGTCCCTGCAGGACTCTGCAACCTCACAATGAACGTTGCATTATTTTCATTTCTCTACCACTGTGTAAGTGAGTTTTGACGTTACACCAATGTTATGAAAGCAAGTTTAGCATTTTGTTAGTGTTCTCTGTGTGTACATGCAGGTTTTTAAAGTGAGTTGAAATTAAACACACATGGCATTATACAAAATAGAAATACATCACCGACAACATACAGAAAATGTACTGTTAATCTTATGAGAGCCATTTCTTTAAATTGACTCGATTTAAATATTGAAATTTATTTTAACCTCAACATACATTATATTATGTGATTTACAAACAAATGTATGTTTCTTTTTTATGCTATGATTTCGAATACACACACACAAAAAATCCAACAAATAGCAAGTTCATTAATTTCAGTAAAAAGGTATTTGGGTTTTACAATGGGGGAATAAACCTCTATTAACATAAACAATGGGAGGAAAACAATCTTAATTTTTCTCTCTCTCTGTTTTTGTGTTTGCATGTGTACGTGTGTGTAGAGATCCTAAAAGTCATAGCGGCTCTTTTAAAGAACAACACATGTCCAGACAGCATGGAAGTGCGCAGAATGTTTCTATCTGATATGATCAAACTGTTTAATAATAGTAAAGAGAACAGGAGGTAAGACACACACACACACACACACACACACACACACACACAAGTCAGAGAGTGATGGTGTATCTGTGTGTAGGAGCCTGCTGCAGTGCTCGGTATGGCAGGAGTGGATGCTCTCACTGTGCTTCATAAACCCCAACAACAGTGAAGAGCTGAAGATCACTGAGATGGTTTACACCATTTTCCGCATCCTGCTGTATCATGCCATCAAGCACGAGTGGGGCGGCTGGCGCGTGTGGGTCGACACACTTTCCATCACACACTCCAAGGTCAGCACACACACACACACACACACGTGCACTTTCCATTTTTATTATTAAAAATTTTAATAAATATAAATAAATCACTTCTGAACCATAGTTTTTTTTTAGTTATTTATGAATTAATGTTCTGTTTTTGTTGAGTCAAAGTATATATATATATATATATATATATATATATATATATATATATATATATATATATAGACAGACAGACAGACAGACAGACAGACAGACAGACCGACCGAAATGTAATTGTAAGTTTTACGATATTATTATTATTATTATTATTATCAATAATACTTATAATAACAATACCAGTGATGACAACAATTAGAACATAAATAATAACAGCTATACTAATTATAATAAAAGTGATGATGTTGGCAACATTGGAAAATAATGATAATATGGCAACATGAATAACAATAATAATAAAAAAAAAAATAGTAATAATAAAGTTAATAAAATTTCACATTGTGCTATTTTTCTGTACAAAGCTTTTCACCAAAATAACATTTAAATGATTTCTTTTACATATTTGTCTGGCTGGTTATTTGCCAATCTGCAGACTTCATTATAAAGACACATCTCTTAATTATTAAATTTACATTTTATTCAACCCGTTTTGGACAATTTTGTACTCCGGATGAAAAAAGCAAAGTTTACATTTGAACGCATGGTTGGGTTGTAATGTTTGCTGTGAAAGAGTTGTTGGTCACACAGAGCCTTGACCTTGACCACATTCAGTAACGTCGGGATGAATTGATATAACAGCTATGATGGATAGCCCCAACATCGCTGTCTAACCTCACAAATGCAGTTCAGGATAATTGAACAAAAATTCTCACATACTTTAAAAATCTTGTTAAAAGCAGTCATTGAAAATTTGAATCTGTTGTAGCTGCAGAGGGGAGAGCAATTTGGAATGGAACATCTTAAAGGCTTATGTAGAATATTTTGAGGGTATCCCTCAAATAAGTTATTATTATACTATAATGTACTAAAGCCATAATAATATAATACCACGTGATGAGAAGGGCAGCATGTATTTGAAAAAGTGGTGTTCAGATTAAGGAATGCAGTTGTACGTTAACATGAACTATCTGGTCTTTAAAGCTCATGAAAGTTTGTATGAAATGCACATAGTAACTGTGTTCACTGTAAACCCAAAGAGACAGTGGCTGTGCCATAACAGCTTCCAAAAAATCTAAATTATAAACAAAAGAAGTGAAGTAATGAGTTCTTTCTTTGCATTGTGTATTTGGTGATATAATTTATTATGGTAGAAGTTTAGGAGGGATATGACTTTCTACAATGATTTAAGTAGATTACTGTAGCTGCATTAACAATGTGTGAGTTATATCACATCATAGCCAAGTCCCTTCAGTCTCTTTTTAAAAATCTAGTTAGTGTTAAGAAACTTTATTAGTAAGAATTTTAGGTTGGTTTAAAATTAATGATAAACTTAGTGTCTTTAATATTTTTTAAGTGAACTGATTTTTTTCAAACAGTTTGAAAAGCTGAACTGAGTTTTTAGATACTGTATGCTCATTATTTTCACTGTAAATGATCCAAATACTACAGGCTTATTACACGCTTAAATAAATGTAACACCTCCCCACCACCACTAGTCTGTTGGAAAGCTTTACAATGTGATTGGGCAGCTATAACCTTCATGTAGATATATTATCTTAAATTATTAATATATTAGATATATTATGGACATTATTATCATTATTGTAACTTGGCCTTATAGTGTTGCAGATTTGTATGCATTATTTTACACAAATCTTTTTTATTAGAATATATTGTATATAAAGTACATAGAGTGTTTTGTTAAAGAAAACTCAATACCTTGATTTTTATCATATTTTAAAGTTTTAGAATTTAAGGTTCTCGCACTTTTCGTTATTTTTCATTAATTTGCCACTAGGGGGCACAAGTGTATCCTATGTTTTTCTCTTCTTTCACGTTAGCGCAGTAAAGAACTTAACCAGTGTGTGTGTGTGTTTGTATGTACGTGTTTGCGCGCACACACACACACACACACACACACACACACACACACACACACANTTGATTTTTATCATATTTTAAAGTTTTAGAATTTAAGGTTCTCGCACTTTTCGTTATTTTTCATTAATTTGCCACTAGGGGGCACAAGTGTATCCTATGTTTTTCTCTTCTTTCACGTTAGCGCAGTAAAGAACTTAACCAGTGTGTGTGTGTGTTTGTATGTACGTGTTTGCGCGCACACACACACACACACACACACACACACACACACACACACACACATATATATATATATATATATATATATATATATATATATATATATATATATATAGTTTGTTTATGTGTTTACCTGCGTCTGTATGTTTGAATAAATGTATGAGTGTGTGTTTGCGTGTGCATCATACAGTAAAACCATGTTTGTTCACATATTATTTTCACATTAATCATGTTGGGATCTGAATAGATCATATCACACAAATGAGTGTAGTGAACTATTTATACACACACGTGTGTGTGTATATGTTGCTTACTTTTATCAAATTTTTACATTGAAGTCGTGTACGTGAACATGTGTTTTATTGGGTCGTGCGAGCTGTGCTCATCTTCTAGAACATTGTGAAAGGTGAGCTTGTGTTTGTGCTTGTATGACAGATAAATTGAAAAACATGAGTACATGTGAAAATAAAGTCAGGCCGGCCCTTAATCTTCAAACAGCTTTGGGGACCAGTGAGTTTAATTATATAAGAATGAAATAATTAAAATGCAATAAATAATAATAAAATATCACATGCGGTGTTTCATCTTTTCTGTTGGATGAACAGCATGTGTGATTGCTTCTTTCTTTGTAATTGCAAAAAGATTAATGCTGCTTGTGTTCATGTATTTTGTGTTTGGGTGTGTGCATGTGTGTGTGTGTGTGTGTGTGTGTGTGTGTGTGTCTCGCAGTGATACATGCATCTGCAATAAGGAGAAAAAAAGAGCAAAAGAAACTCAATTGCAATTTTATTGTGGGGCGTGATAGATTTCCTGCCAAGTCGGGAGCAAGAGAGCTGTTTGTCACTGTAGCACTCCCTATCACAGCTGCGGGGGTGCTTGGGTGTGCAGGTGTGTGTGTGTGTGTGTGTGTGTGTGCTTGTGTGTGTGCTTGTGTGTGTGCTTGTGTGTGTGTGTGTGTGTGTGTGTGTGTGTGTGTG
>JAFMOD010000400.1:229405-240452 GCA_019802435.1 Corydoras maculifer
ATATATATATATATATATATATATATATATACACACACACATACACAACCACACAGGTGTGTAAGTCATGTTCATTCAAGCTTAAGAGTACAGAAAAAATCCCGAATCCTTTCCTTTCAGTTCATACAGCGGCTGCTCTCCCTTCAGGTTACGGTTCTTTTCGGTGTTTGTCATGCAGGAGTTGCTTGTTGAGTGTTTGACATCTGAGTTCTGCTCATTGTCATGACCCATTAACCCATAAAGAGCAGACAAGCTTATCAGCTGATGACCAACTAACATGTTATTAGCAGTTACTTTGGCCTGAGAATCCTTTCCATAAGTCAACATCACCTCAGCTGTTTAAAACTGAAAAATAGCAGCAACATTTTACAAACTCGCCGAAGCTGCAGTTTAACCAGTTTTCTGAAAGGTTAAACCAGCTACGAACGGTTGCACATCCTTGAAATTCTTTTCAGTGCAGCATATGGCCAATGTCAGGACACTCAATGTGGCACAGCAAAAGGTCCCGTGTTTGGTTCCTGGGTGGGGCTGACAAAGGTCCTTTCTGTGTGGAGCCGACATATCGTCCCTCTGCCGTTGCGAGGTTTCTCCTCCCACAGTGTAAAGACCTGCTTGTAGGAAAACGGGACTTTGTTTAGGTCTTATAAACATCCAAATTATAAAAATGGCCTTTGAGCTGAACAGACATCAAACTCCAAACACAGCAACAACAATCAGGACACTTTGATTTGTTCATGTATTGTTTCTCGTGTATATGTCCTGTTGTACAGTTTCTATTGTGTATTTATTTGCAGAATAGAATCATTACATTGATCTTGATTTATTTTAATTATAATATCTCAGTTTTGTGACTTTGTATAAAGTGTTTTTTTCGTGGTTGACATTTACTGTAATTGCAGTGCATTCCAATGTCATTCACAAAGTTAGTTAAAACGCACTGGCGATAGATGTAGTAGGGACTGGATTATCTCGTAGGACCGAGCATCCACGTAGAGCAGTGTAGTAAGTCTTATAATTAGGTTATGTGCATATTTCAGTCTGTACAGAGATGTAAGTGTTTTGTCTGGTGGACGACTGAATCTGCAGACGCCATTGATTTCTGAAATGGCCTTTTGCTAATCCAATTATCCCGTGCACCATTTCACTTCAGTTTTGTGGTTGCTTGCCATCGTATTGATCCGACTGAGACTCGCCACTCACATCAGCTGTTTAAAACGTTGTTTAATACGAGGTTTATTATTAGACTGTAACTGTTCTACACTTCATACCTTTGAACATTTGTTTAACCCTGAAATGTAATATTTAATACTACAATACCTTTCGTTATTTAATATCCTGTACGGCACTTTAATACTATCTGTAATTATCTTTATCATATTTAGTTTATTTGTGTATTTTACACAATATTCTAATTCCATTCTGTAAAAAAAAAAAAAACGGTTCAGTTTCCCAGAACCCAGAAAGAATTAATCCCAGGCTATGTTGGGTCTCTATTGGCATTGCAGTTAAGTCTAAACTTAATCCATGTCCAGGAAACTGTAACAATAGATCCTCTATAATGAAGTTTGATGTAAGTCTATATATTTTACCGCAGACCCCTTACACACACTTAATATATAAATAAACATATATAAAAGGTGTGCATGTGCGTGTATGTGTGTCCACACGCATATATATATATATATATATATATATATATATATATATATATATATAAATATATATATACATATCAATAAAATATATGAATGCTGTAGAAAATAATCAATATTACAAATAATACAAAATATTTTGTGCCCTTTAATGCGAAGTTTGATTTCATTTATTAAGTTTTTTGGCATTAACTATTATCTAAAGAGGTTTGTTCACATTTTTGATAGCACATGTAAGATAAGTTGTGAAAACTAATAATTATAATGATAATATCTGCCATAACCATTATTTAAAGACCGACTTTATTAGAAGAAATGTGCACTCTGAACGTAGTTATTATGCTGCCAGCTAAATGATATTACGCATTAAATAAACAAATGTCATGCTCTACACCGTTCCTTTATCTCTCCATCATGGCTCTGTTTATAATTTGCATTAAATTGTGTGATTTGAACACTAAACAGAAATTTAATGTGATCGTGGACAGCATCCATGTTCCTACTTTTCTTTCAAGTTCAGATCTAAATGCATGTAAATTAAATTATGTAGATTCTGCGTTAAGTCCCTGAGCGCCGAGGCGTTTGTGTAGTAACAGTCGTAAAGCATGCGGTCAGATGAACTGAAGCGCATGCTTTTCACATGATGGAATAATAGATCTTTAAGTCTATTTAAAAATATAGTTTCTAAACGTAGTTGTTTCTGAAATTCTCCATAATGCAACACTGAGAAAAACCTTAACCACTCACAAAAGTTCCACTAAAGTGTGTAGTCTATACTTTTTATGCTCCTCACAGTTGGATAATCAGAACTTTATACATTTTATATTTAGTTTGGTTTTATGTCTTTGTTTTTAATTAACTTGCATACATTTGTATTTTAAATTAATCAAAATTCTGTTTGGCCTGACGTGTGCAGACAGTCTTCAAAGCTTGCACAGTATATAACTGTGTATGAGACTCATGAACTTTGATTTAATTAACATATACTCTTAAAGACATACACAATTATATACACACTGGTTTAATTTGCTAAATTCATTATATATATATATATATATATATATATATATATATATATATATATAATATATATATAAAATGTTCAATATGAAATATTAAAATGAAATGAGTATTAAACGTTCCCGCTGTGTATTGTCGTGAAGTGACAGAGCAGCGTTAACATCTAAATGTTAAACGTCAAATTAGGTATAAACAGATGGGCGTTCTTACGTGGTGATTTGCAGTTTAAAGACTGTCTGTTAGGTGCATGGCACACCTACAGTATGGATTAGCCCTCACACCCGGGAGAAGATTAACGACCTGCCTGCTAGCACGCTAATTTAGCACAATAACGGCAAATTAATTACAAATAATCAGGGGCTTTCTTTTAAATGCAAGTGTGTGTGTGTGTGTGTGTGTGTGTGTGTGTTTGTGTGTGTGTGTGTGTGCACTCTCTCTTTCTCCCAGTGGTGTGTTTGACTTTCTGTCTGTGTTCTGTGATAAATGGAGGGTCGTAAATTAGATGGGCTCTGCCGACCCGTCTGTTGCTAATTGGTGCAGTGAGAATCGAGCTTTAACTTCCCTCGTCTTTCGCTGTGCGATTGTTCACAAAGACGTTTTAGCAATAGGATCTGCACTGGTGTCTTTTACTGAGGGCTAAACTGGGCTATTTGGGATGTTCTCCAGTACAGCAGCTTAGTAACGGCAGTATGTTTAGTTGGATTACATTCGCCGTCTGTTTAAAAGAGATGTTTATTGGTTACACTATTGAATCATTAACACAGCTAAACTGCTCTGCACAATACAGTGATCTGAATAAGAGAGGTGGATAACCGATAATACAAACATGAGCTTGTTGATCATGTAATTTACAACCATTGACCTTTATGGTACTTTCTTTGAATATATATATATGAAGCAACAAAGTATGAGAGGGCGCGAATTATTGTGAATAAATCACAGAAAAAGGGTGTTCTTAGGCATGACACAAAAATACACAACCTCAAATGCCTTATTGCTTTTATAAAACTTTTACAAACACAATATAATAAAAAGTGGCGCCACGGTGGCTTGGTGGTTGGCACGTTCACCTCTCAGCACTAGGGATTCCCAGTTCGAATCCTCATCTGGGTGGAGTTTCCATGTTCTCCCCGTATCCGCGTGGATTTCCTCCAGGTTCTCCGGTTTCCTTCCACAGTCCAAAAACATGGATCAAGTCAATTGAGTTCTCCAAATTGCTCCATATAGAGTGTGCCTGTTTGAGTGAGTGTGTGCCCAGCGATGGATTGGCACCCTGTCCTGGGTGTCCAGCGCCTGACATGTTCTCCCCTGGATGGGCATTGGGAACTCCCTCCTGCGACCCTAATAAAGAATAAAGCAGAAGATAAAGAATGAATGAATGATTTATAATAAAAATCAGAGTTTGAGTCATAAATATGTTTTATTAAAAGCTTACTTTAATAACCTGGTGTTACATTTTCTTCCATCTAGTGGACAAATTACAGACCGCAGTTTATAAAAAACATTGGGAAAAGATGTATACCATGCAATTAATGTAAATGTGAAGCATTTAGAGGTGTGTTATTGTCAATAATGTCACAGCAGGACAAATGACTCAGCCAATCAGATTTAAGAACTGGTATTACCTGTTTTAGCAACATAATAAGCTGTTTTAACACCATAAATATATGACATATTACAACATGTATCCTCAATTGTCACATTTTATTGTTGTAGGTCACATTTGAGCAGCATAAGAACAGCTTATCTCGTGTTTACCAAGAGTACCAGCGAATGGGTTCGGATGGTGAGGCTGAAATCCGAACCGTGTCTGCATCAAGCAGGAACAGTGAGGTTCCTGTGGATCCTGCAGAGCTATCCAGAGAACCGCTCTCCACCATCATTGACTTAAATATTGAGCGCCAATCTTCTAAAAAGCCACAAGTACCTGAAAGAGCCCAAGTTACCTTTTCAAACATCTTAGCCAGAGCGGAAGAAGAGGAAGCAAAAGAGGAAGAGGAGAGACAAAGAAAGTTGGCTGAGGAAGCAGATAAGCCAAAAATCTCAAATAAGCAGGATACGGAAGCTCAATCTGATGCAGCTGGAACAGAGGGCACGGCAGATGAGGCACAGGTTGCTGAAACCGTGGAACAAGCGAAGGTTGATGCTGCTGAAATAAAGCCAGAATGTGATGGAGCAGTGAGCAAAGATGAGGATGAAGCTGCTGGTTCTACAAGCACAGAACCAAGTGACCAGACGATAGAAGCTCAACTAGAAGCTGCTGCCAAAGATACTTCTGAAGAGAAAAGTAAAACGGAGGCAGAAGAAACGGGTCAGGATTCAGCAAAGGATAAGACTTTGATTGAAGATAAACCTTCCTCAAATGAAAAAAAAGAAGGACCGTCGGAGTCAAAGCCTGAGCGCGACACTGAAAAGACAGGAGACATTAGTCCCACAGTGGAGGAGAGTTCCAGTGCCCCCACTACAGTCCCCACTGTAAAAGAAGGTCCCGGTGTGGAGAAGGTCCCAAATGCAAAGGCAGTGCTGAATGAGGTGGCCCAAAGTTCAGAGACGAGCTCGGAAGTCGTCAAGGAATCTGGAACAGAGCTGACAGCTAGCACAGAGACCCAATCCGACAATCAGGATGTACCCAAAGCACAGGGGAGTCCTAGGTCAGAGGCTGCAGAGACCAAACCGAGAGACATCAAAATAGCCCGGCTTGATGTGTCCAGTGTGGCAATGGACACAGAACGCCTGGAGCTGAAAGATACCACGGTATGTCAGTTTCATAACTTTATGGTAGGTTTAAAACTCCATCCATCCATTATCTTCCACTTTCTATATTAGGGTAGCACCAATGTCCAGAGCAGGCCTCATCCTCCTTAAGCACCCCTGACTTTAATTGACTTTAGTTTGTGGAATTATCAAGCGTCTATTTTTCCAAAAATTTGCAAGTCCGATCGAACCCAGGTTCTGTTCATATAATCTGAGTGTGGGACAATTTTCTAAAGATGTAACATAAATAAAAAGAATCCATAACCCAAATTTAGATGAATCAGGTCAGTGATGCAGAAGAAAACCAAAGACTAGCAAAACCACACTAGCAGAACTAACAGAGGATCTTAATTTTTTACATAGCTATACATATTAAAATTGTTTACATTGTATTTATTTGCAGTTTTGCACAACATTGCACTCAACCATGCCACTTACTTATTATGTCGAGCCAAGGCAGCGGAATTTGGTTCTCATGCACACTGTACAGTGTAAATTTAAATGAGTTTGAAGTCTGCCTAGGTCTTAAATTCCAACTTGATCAAAATCCATTTATTACGTAGTTTAATGTTAAAGAAACTCGATTTGTTGTTATTTTAAAAGCACTATGACATTATTCCTCACTACCTAAACCCATTGCACTGAACTGTATAAACATCCTTTTGTAATACACCTATGTTTTGTAATGTCCAAACTGGCCAATGTAAGCAACGCAAAACCATTACTAAGTATTGCTTACCGGATCCACAGTACAAAACAGTCCATTCCTCTCGGGAAGTTGATACAAAACTAATGCTATGCAGGTATTTTTCTCGATTTTAACATAATCCAGTATATACAGCATATGCGAGTGCTTACACTATGCCGAGATTAATGACCTTATGATAACCCAAATGCTAACCGCGGCAGCGATGGCCGTGCTGGATGGAAGCCATAAGCCGTGGATCTTTCAGTGGAGTCTGTCTGCAGCAGTTAGCAGACGTCCTTATCCAGCATGAATTATAGAGGTCATTACATCATACAATCCGAGCTGCTCACAGACCCCACAGTGGCAGTCGAGCCGTGCCAGTGCTGGAACTATCAATAGCTTCACCACTAAGCCACCACCAGCTTTTAAAAAAAAACAAAAAAAAATTTGTACAATAATTTTTATTGAGAAGTCAAACAGCATATAAACAGAAGAAACTTTGTAATACAAAATAGTTGTTTCTCAGTTTGGTTCTTTTCTTTTTTTGATGCCTAAAAGACAAACAAAACCCAAAATACTCACGTTTATATGCACACCCACAAAACATAACTTTAATTTAAAAATAATTATAAATAAAAAAATAATAAATAAAAATAAATAAAATGGTTAAAAAAATATTATAACATATAATAATAAATAAAAAAATAGATATGAAAGGGTCGAGAGGTGAGGGGTGGGGTAGGGTAGGGTTTAAAGGGTTCATTCTCAAATCTCTGGCAGTTGGTCAGTGTAATATCGCCACATTTGGATTGTAGCCACCATTAGCTGAAGCTGTCCTCAAAGCAGCAAGGTCAGTAAACAACGTTCTTTGCAGAATGGAGGGCAGACCCAGCCGGGGGCAGGATCGTCGGCCCCGAACCGAGAGGCCTCGTCGGCTCCTCGTGCTACCACATTTCGCATCCCCGAATTTAAGTGGTCTCAAATGCACCAGCGCCTCCTAACCGACCTGCTGTTCTCTGTGGAGACAGACGTGCAGATGTGGAGAAGGTGAGTCAGCTGGTGACGCCTCCCTTAAAGCTTTGTCCTTTATTCCGTTCTGTTTTGTCATGCCCATGTTTGTGTGTTGGTAGCCACTCCACTAAAACCATCATGGACTTCGTTAACAGCAGCGAGAACGTTGTGTTTGTGCACAACACGGTGCATCTGATCTCTCAGGTGGTGGATAACCTGATCATGGCCTCGGGAGGAATCCTGCCTCTGCTCTCCGCCGCTACATCAGCCACGGTTAGTGTTTCTCATGACTAGTGTTGAGCACATCCACTGGGTTCTGGGTCCGAATCCCAATCAAGGTGAGGTTTCTTCAAGGTTCTCTGGTTTTTGACAAAAGTCCACCTTTAGTTCGCAAGGCTAGTTGCTTAACCACAAACCCTACACCTGCTTCTGAGGGGGGGACCAAGCCTCAATAGAGGGCTTATTGCATTGTAGTATGTTTTTCTTTTGTTATGTGACGCAGGTTTATTATAAATCAGTGTATTATCAAGTTAATGTTCATGTTGTTTATTTATTACATTGTCACAAAGCAGCTTTACAGTGTTATTATAAGCCTTTGAACCCCTAAAGAGCAAGACGAAGTAACAGTGATAAGAAAAAACTCTTATTTGTTAATATACTGTTATATTAAGGAAGAAACCTTGGGAGGACCACTGCTCAGTGGGGGGCTCATCCTCCCTTAGCGGCCAGCCAGCAACAACAGTGTAGGACAGCCATGTACAGGTTGTGTGGTGATCATGTGACCTGTATTTAACAATTAAAAAACTATAAACTATTAAAAGTCCAGTCTGCAGGACTGCAACATCACTGTCCAAAGAAATCCAGGTTCCATCCTGTAATCATCGTAGATGCAGTGCTCCGTCAAAGCCATGAATGAAGAGCTAATAAGTTAATAAGTGATTCATTGATTAAAACTCATTTATAAAGGAAATCTGATGACTGTAGAGGTTTAGATGCGGTGTCTGTGAGGGAGGAGGTTTCTCTGATATGCTGTTTATTAGGACTTGTAAAGTTTACAGTGTTGTATTGAGGTTTTATAAGGACATTGATGGACCTCATTCAGACCGGAGTTGACTCGTTAATGTAATTAGGTTACAAGATTTCTATCGAAATAGTGTTTTTGACTATTTTGGAATGTTTGTCTCAACCACTCTCACACACGTCCACCGAGCATTGACTCCAGCTGTGGAAATTCTGAAAATCTGAGCCAAACAGACTCCTGATCGAGATTAAGGCTGGAACGTGTGTGGAACGTGTGTGGAACGTGTGTGGAACGTGTGTGGAACGTATGTGGAACGTATGTGGAACGTGTGTGGAACGTGTGTGAAACGTGTGTGCTGTCTGTTCTTTATTGGTGAGAAACATCACAGAACTCTCACTCAGACTCAGTTTTTTTCCTGCTTTAATATTTTGGAATTATAAAATATAGAAATAAAAAGGTTGTTTTACTTGCAATGTTAAATATATTGTCTTTAACATTATTCCTTTTTAATAAAGACATTTTTTTATATTTGTCTAGCTAGTTAAAGTAACCAGTTGAGTGGGGTGCACAATCCCAATATAGTTTTGATGACCTCAACACTGATCCACGTTTCTGTCATTAAAAGTAATGCTGAGCATAATGATGCTGCTCCTGATTATAATGTGATCCA
Source organism: Corydoras maculifer (assembly GCA_019802435.1). Lineage (NCBI taxonomy): Eukaryota > Metazoa > Chordata > Actinopteri > Siluriformes > Callichthyidae > Corydoras > Corydoras maculifer. The sequence goes on from JAFMOD010000400.1 coordinate 238,222, forward strand.
CAATCATTAAACAGGCAAAAGTCTGGGCAATAATGATGATGGCTGCGAGGATGATGGGTATGATTATGTGGAGGAAGTGTGAGGTGGGTGTGATGATGGCATGACGACGAGGCTGAACATCATAAAGGTGATGGCTGAGATTAAAAATGATGTTCCTGATGAGGAAAATGGTTCATGCAAATGCAGCTGAAGGAGAATGATGCTTCACAGTTTCATTATCATTTTGATGACGATGACGATAACGATGATGCAAGATTGTGATGAAGGTCCAGAGTTATATGTGATTGAATTAGTTTCAGGGACTTAATAACATCAAAGGGGTTGTTATTACTTTGATCATGGTATTACACTCTATTAGGGTTTTAATTCTGTTAGGAGGAGGATGAGGATAACAGGATGCAGTTCCCTTGGGATGATTATTATGGATCTGTGCTGGCTGAGGTTTGGAATTAAAGCTTTTAAAGTTTAAAGCCAAACTTTATATTAGGGCGCTGCTGTTGAAGGTGGCATTATTTACAATATTTCTTTGCTTTTTTATTGCAGCATGAGCTGGAAGTCATCGACGCATCACAGGGACTGGAGGTGGATGCATCGCTGTCGTTCCTGCAGCGTCTCATCTCCCTCATGGACGTCCTAATTTTGTCCAGCAGTCTCAATTTTAATGAGATCGAGGCAGAGAAGAACATGACATCTGGTGGAGTGCTGAGACAGTGCTTACGTCTGGGTACATATCTGTCTCATCAAAGCTTCTCCATCTTCGTCTCTATTTAACTCCTTTTTTCCCTCTGCTTTTCTATTTCAGTTTTGTTTGAATGGAGTGCAGAAAAGAAGTAGCCATCATTTGACTTGAAACTTGTTACCTAAAAACCCAATATGTTTTTTAATAAAGCATGATAATTGTCTTAAAGTAAAATGAGATAGCAATCATGGTTTCTCAGTCCGTCCTTGTTTCTCTATAAATATCCATCCATCCATTATCTTCCACTTTATCCTCTATTAGGGTCGATTTAGGGTCCACATGCACATTCAGGGGAGAACGTTTCGGGCGCTGGGCAGATACACCCAGGACAGGGCGCCAACCCATCGCTGGGCACACACTTACTCACACAAACTCACTCTATATGGGGCAATATGGAGAATTCAATTGACCTTGATCCATGTTTTTGGACAGTGGGAGGAAACTGGAGAACCCGGAGGAAACCCACGCGGACACGGGGAGAACATTCTTTGCGAGAGTAAAATGAGGAGTATGATGTTACAAACTGTTGATGTTATTAGACAGAGCGGTAAAGGACAGAATAAGGATTCTTTCTTCCTCATACGTTCTAGTCTTTGGTTCTAATGCTCTCTATTCCCCTGTTTCCTTCTGATATGAGTTTTTTGATGGTATTATTACAAAACACAGTACAATGTATTGTAAAGTAATGGCCTCCTTTATTAGTTTGCTCTGTCTAAAATGGCCAGTTCTTGGCCTCATGTGGCCATAAAGTCCAGTGTGTATGTGTGTATGTGTGTGTATGTGTGTGTTTGTGTGTGTATATATGAGTTGCTTTACTATATGTGTATTTATTGTGTGAGAGAGAGAGGGAGAGAGAGAGAGAGTTGCTTTTGCTATTTCTAGGCTGCAGCAAAAATATTTAAGAGATAGAAGAAGTGTGACTTACTAGAAAACCTGTATGTTTGTGTACATGCATGTTGGTGTAAGTGTGTGTGTGTGTGTGTAGGTGTGTGCATATGTGTGCACAAGTATGTTTGGTGTATTGTGTGTTCATCTGTGTCGGTGTGTGAGATGAATATTTGATAAAGCCTCTTTGTGTGTAATCGGATTTTAGAACAGCAACGAGATTTCAGCTGCTTCTGTAATGGAAACTCTATACACACACACACACACACACACACTTATTGCCTCATATATTCACTCACAGCATGGTCTAAAAGGCATGCAATACATCAGATTAAAAACTTGTTAGTGTGCTCTTGCACTCACACACACACACATACACACACAAAACCACACCACATTCGGCTGCACTTAAACATGGCATGCGATACATCACAGGAAAAGCAGAAAGTGTGCACTTTGCCTTCAGAATGTCTCAGGCATGAGTGTGGTAGCAAGACCAGCTATTATTCAGACCTCCTACTGTGTGTGTGTGTGTGTGTGTGTGTGTGTGTGTGTGTGTGTGTGTGTGTGTGTGTGTGTGTGTGTGTGTGTGTGTGTGTGTGTGTGT
>JAFMOD010000400.1:246436-296749 GCA_019802435.1 Corydoras maculifer
TGTGTGTGTGTGAGTGAGTGAGTGAGTGAATGTGTGCCCAATGATAGATTGGCGCCCTGTCCTGGGTATATCTGCCCAGCGCCCAAAACGTTCTCCCTGGCTGGGAATGGGGAACCCTAGTAGAGGATAAAGATACCTGTATTATTATTTTATTCTAATATTATAAAATAATAAGTCACAAAATAAATCAACAAAATAGCAAATGTCTCCAACAGTATATTTCTTATGATGGAAAGCTGTGTGTGTGTGTGTGTGTGTGTAGGAAGACAGTAAGCAGGCTCAATTTCTGGCTCTGGCTGTTGTTTACTTCATCTCCGTGCTCATGGTGTCCAAATACCGAGACATCCTGGAGCCTCACAACGACAAGAGGGTCAACACACACACTCCACACCGCACAGGTAACACAACACAAAGACATATACATACATACACACACACACATACACACACACTCACTCAGTGTATTTAACATTACTATCACACTTTCCATGTACAGAGAGCATCAGCTCCGACCAGGAGAATTCCGCCTCCTCCCTCCATCAGGACTCTGCTCACAGGGAGGAGCAGGTGTCAGTTACCCCGAGTCACACTGACTCCCCATCAGCACCAGATGCCATTTCCGAAGCTCTTTCCACGTTGTCCTCTGAGGTCAAAGGTCAAGAGGTGATGGATAAAGACAAGAAAGGGAAAAATGTCAAGGACATCCTTCGGCGGCTGGTCAGTTCCACCTCCTCTGATGATGTCATGGTCGATGCAAGTCTGTTACCGCCTACGTTCTTAGGGAAGTCGGAGCGGCCCGCCCAATTCAGTTCATTCGACAGGTCAGTCATTTGGTTCACTGTTGGTTAATTGACCAGTTCACACCTATACGATAGAATTCTCATTGATTAGTTGATATTTGGAGTTAAAACGATTCCAGGTTTTGGCATTTCTTTTTCTTCTTTTTTCATTTTATTTATGACAGTATACTAAGCTTCTTTCACTGTTTTTAAATGTAAACAACATAATGGATTAATAAAAAATAATCAACAAAATAAATTTTTAATAATTATAGACCTAATTTTGTTGCTTTAATTACTAATAAGCCCTTTTCAGCCCAAATGTGAATGTTATGCTCTGTTGAAATAGCAATCCACCAAAGTCAGAACTCACTTTATTTATAAGCATGCACCCCTCCCCCAAGATTTGCATTAAAATGATACTTGATTTTAAAGAGGTGAATAATTTGATCTAAATCCCACCTCATTAGATTAGATTATACACACATTAGATTCCACTTTATCCTCTACTAGGGTCGTGGGGGGGTTCCCCATGCCCATTTATGGGAGAACGTTTCTGAGCAGATACACCCTGGACAGGGCGCCAATCTATCACTGGGCACACACTCACTCACTCACTCACACACAAATATATGTGGGAGAAAACCCACGAACACCTAAAACCGATCTGATTATTTAAGCCCACATTTTAATTTGCATGATATTATCAGCTTTTCAAGCGAGAAAAGGCAGCACGCATTTTTCTGACATGCAGCGTACAGAAACCTATCAACAACAGAGGAAGTATTGTGATTATCTTGTAAACTTGACAAAATTTATAGCCAATATAATTCTTTGAAAGCAGACTATTTATTCCCTAATGCTTCACTCTACTGGATTTTATTACTGGCTGATGGAATGTGACACTGTGAGGAATTCGGCTGGCATGACATGTGTGAGGTTTATCTATTCAGTGGCTTGTCAGAAGCGTCTCATATCTGTTCATGAATGATTGTGGCTCCTGAAAGCTGGGTCTCTGAGGAACACCCCCTTTAAGCTCCATGTATTCCTTACATTATGCTGCGTTCTCAGTGTGAAGCCAAAAGCTTCATCATACTGACGAAGATGCTGAGTTTGTGTTTGCTTAATTGCACTCAAATCCACATGTGAACATATGTCCCAGGACACAAACCAGCACAAAAATGCCTTAACAGACAGGCGAGAACTGCTATAGCTGCAAAGGGGAGAACAAACTTACAACTCAGAACTCTTGTAGGTGTGATGTGTGAGTGTCCCGTTACTTTTGTTCATATTGTTTGATATCAGATTCACTTTGTGTAGTGAAGCACTAGTGGGTTTAAAGATACCCAGCAAGCTTATTATATTTTTTTCTGCTGCTGTAAATAGCTACTGGATCAGAAGATGTGCTCTGTGTGTGTGTGTGTGTGTATGTGTGTATGTATGTGAGTGTGTGTGGGAATCACAGTGGGTTTATAGTTGGATTTATGATGTCTGTGTGTGGAAAAAGCAAGATCTTCCCGATAATCCACTCCTGAGGTCAGAGGTGAAGCAGACTTGAGATTTATGTGCTATGTACTATGTGCTGTGTGTGTGTGTGTGTATATGTGTGTGTGCATGTGCGTGCACAGGCTCGCATGTATCTGCGTGTTCATGACCTCCACTCCTGTTTTGACGCAGTGTCTGCAAATATTTGCTGATGGAAACCAGAGCCAGTAAACAATGTCACTGTAACACGGCCAGAAAAAAACTGTAATTTACTGTGGGGATGAAATATATAGCGCAAAAAAAAAGATTGGAAATCTATGATAGGGGAGAAATGCGTTGGTTTTATAGGGACTCACCAGATCCGAGGCGGTGAGGTCATAGAGACGGTGTCAGCCAAACAATACGCTGATTTATGAGTGCGTGTTTTCAGTGTCCATTATAACAGTTTTGACTTCGATCTACTAATTCAGTCTGAAGCACTAAACACTGCATCGCTGCTTCACTGTTTCACTGTGTCATGTAATCATTTCATCACTGCATCACACTGCATCACACTGCATCACTGTTTCACTGCTTCACTGCATTACTGCTTCACTGCATCACTACTTCACAGCAGGGTGCTGGGATGAAGAGGAGTGCAATGTTTAGGAGTTAAAAAGGAAATATTAATTTTATTTGTGTGTGTGTGTGTGTGTTTGTGTGTTAGATTTTTGGTCTAAGTCTTAGTCTGTGTGTGCTTGTGTTTTGTTGTGTGAGTCTGTGTGTATGTTAGTTTGAGTCTAAGTTTGTGTGTGCATATGTGTGTTAGTCTGAGTCTCTGTAAGTGTGTTTGTGTGTTTCTGTGTGAATGTGTGTCAACATGACTTTATCACGTAAAGAGCACACTGTGATGAAGATGAGGTTCAGGTGGCTGAACATTCGACTGAACGTTGCTGTCAGTTAAAGTGATTATTGATCAATTGGTTCAGTATCAGAATGTTTTAAAAGCCTGGTCACGAAAGTTACTGTGGACCCTTACATCACTACCTTCATGTAAGTTCATGCTTAACTAATGCAGCTTATGCAGCTTACGCTGCTCTCTCTCTCTCTCACACACACACACACACACACACACACGCACGCACTTCCCTTGATCAGACTAAGGCAGGTTACAAGAAACATGCTGTATGTCTTGTGTTGTGTGTGTTAGTGTTGGTTTAAACCGCTGAATTATTTAGCAGGCTTCTTTGATTAATTGACAGCAGTGTTGAGTTGAAGCTAAGTGTAGCTAATGGTGCACTGAATAATTTAAAACCTGGAACAGATGGACACTGTTCACCTCAACCCACAAATCACTGCAGGGCTTGTGCTTAGTTTAGTTTTAGAAGTCATATTTTTACTCTTATCCTTTTGACATTATCTTCAGTTCTGTTTCTGTAGCACCAGATGCTTTAACACATTAACACTGCTGTATGTAGGGGCAATTTAGAGCAGCTAACTCACCTTAAAGTTATGTTTTTGGATTGTGGGAGGGAACCAGAAAACCCATGTGGACACAGGAAGAACATGGGGTGGGGTCCCCATGCCCATCCAGGGGAGAACATTTTAGGCGCTGGGAATAAACATTCAGGACAGAGCGCCAATCCATTGCTGGGCACTTACTTACTGACACACACACACATACACAATAGAAGGGCAATTTGAATTCACCTTAAATCTACGTTTTTGGACTGTGGGAGGAGACCGGAGAATTCAGAGAACATGGAAACATCATCCAGATCTGCATTCGAACCTGCATCCCCAGCGCTGAGAGAACGTGCTAACCACTAAACCACCCCACTGTCGCCCCACTGTCAAAATAAAAATGTTCATTTAATCCATGCTTGCTGTATTAAGCTTCAGTTAATACTGAGTTAATATTATTGATTTTCACCCGGGTACTTTAAATCTAATCGATAGAAGCGCTGCCTTCTTTAGAAGGTTCCTTCGGTTCTGCGTTCTTTACTTCAGTATCAAAATGAAAACCATCTCTCCTGGTGTGTGAGGAGACTTCAACTCTTCCATCTTATCTTAAATCTTTGCAGACTCCTTCATGATAGCCCCTCTGTCTGAGGGGAAAATCCTGCAGTCCTTCTCAGACTGTGATGGTGATTAAACAGAGCCCTACACACTCACATTCTCACACACACACACACACACACATACATGCTGTCAGCACCGATAAAGAGGACATGGACCCTTCTTGGAAGGGCCAGTGCTCTCACAAGACCTTAGATGTTTAGATATATGTACTCAGAGTCCAGGAATGCTGGGATGCTTGAGGAACGGAAAGCTGTTAAGAATACATAAAATAATTTAAACACCCCTAGCCGAATGTTTTATTAATGTTTTATTAAGGGGGTAGTTCCAGTCTTTAAATCTGATTGGCTGAGCCGTTTGTCCAGTTGTGGTATTATTATTGACAATAACACACAGCACTGAGCACTTCACATTCGTATCAGTGTGTGATGTACAATACATTATTTTAAATCATGATCACAAATGTGAATACAGATTAATATAAACAGCAATTAATATTTACGTCAAAAAATGGATTAGATTATGTTCTGAAATACCAGCTTATTAATATATATTTTTTAAATAAAGACATTTATAAATCAAACCTTTCTTTTATGATATTTTGTTTGTAACCCTTTTAGGAAATTAATAAGTCACTAAAAATTATGCATGAAGGACCATTAATAGAACTTCAAAACAAAAGTGGTAAAAAACATACAAACACAATTTAAATGTAAAAAAAATCTAAATTTTTTTGTTTTTTTTGTTTTTTTGTTTGTATTTATTAGGAGTGTCGTTGTAGTTCCCAGGATTGGAGGCCCTCAACACTCACCAGTCTTTACAGCCTCCACATCTGCTGTCCCACAATCCACTGCTGCTGCAAGTGGTGTGCCAATCGACAGTATTGCCATGGTTGCCTTAGGTGACTCCGCCCAAAGTCCTACCGTGGATGCAGGTTTGTATCAGTCTTATAGTTCTAACCTCCGACATGCAGACAGGGCTCAATGAAACCTCCGTGCTGTCTGATGATAAATTATAGGGCAGTATAATTAATAAAAAGCTGGACTGGCTTACAGAACCCTGACCTCAACACCATCAAACACATTCAAGAACCAGAATCCACAAGAGCTTCTTCTACATTGTTAGTGTCTGACCTGAAACTATACAACTGATCTTCTGGATGAAATACTAATCTGCAGCAAGAAGGCTGTTCTAGTACAGTGTATAGTGTTATAGTGTATGTGTGTGTGTGTGTGTACGTGCAGTGTATATATATATATATATATATATATATATATATATATATATATATATATATATAAACTTGATGTGTGCAAGCTATAGGCTTTTGTACCTCATGCCACTGAGATGATAATCACCACTCACCTCCCTTTTTTTTTGCAGCAAATGTACCGTCTGCCGTGTGTGTGTGTGTGTGTGTGTACACGCGTGCGCGTCCCAGCTGAATAGTGATAAGTTAAATGACTCAGAGCTGTTTGAAGTGGCTACTTCATCTCTCAGCAGGCACACATGTTGGATCTTAAACTACATTCCACACCAGTGTGTGTGTGTGTGTGTGTGTGTGTGTGTGTGTGTGTGTGTGTGTGTGTGTGTTTGGCATCCCAGATGACTTTCACTCTGACCAAACACAAGTTAACAGCATTTACTGGACTCAGCTCAAATACAGAGACGTCAGGATTTATATGTGCACATAACACACACTGGTGTTAATTTATGGTCCGATCATTCCGAGTAGACTGATGGGAAAATAAGAGCCTTTACGAGCATAATAATAAAGAGAGGAATACAACAAAGTGAGACTGAGAAAGTGCTTCACAGACTGAGGGCTTAACAAAACCTACCAACAAAAGCGAATGTGTCTGTGATTTTAATTTAGCATTTTCTGCTGTAGCTCCTTCTGATCCAGTTAATCCAATCGTAGCAACTGTTTTTGACAGTCACCCAAAGGCTTGTACAGGGTCATACCTGTGTCTGTAACGTATCTTTCTCTATTAAAAACTGAACTAATTCAATCTCTGTATGATTAAAACTGGTAATTAAGAGTGTTCGTGTCTGTATATATATATATATATATATATATATATATATATATATATATATATAGTGCATGTGTTCAGGTGTGTTTGGTTGGGTGACAGAATATACATGCGCTGTATAATAAATAGTATTTTGTTCTTTACAGGAGGAGCTGCAGTGAGTTTGAACCTGCCATCTGTTCCCCTCTCTCCAACCACCACCTTGAGGTGAGAGAGTGAGAGTCCCGGATGCCGTGATGTTACTTTAATCAGGGTCATGACTGTATAGCAAGACAGAGGAAAAAAAACAGGAGGAAAGGGACCGAGATTCTCAGAATAAAGGGACGCGTGTAAGAAAGAACTAACGAGTCAGGTGGTGAGGGAAGAGTCAGACAGCGTGTGGTGGACACACAGACAGGACAAGAGTGAGAGTGAGTAGTGCGAAGATCAAAGACGAACAAGAGGCTGTCCACAGAACAACATTTATCTCCAAAATCACCAGATTACTTTTATTTTGTCTCATGGTGAATGATTTTTAACATTTTTTGCTGACGCATTTTTAAATGGTGTTGACTCGCCACATTATTTAGGATCCTCATCTGAGAAAATAAAGACACAGCAGCTACCACTAAGTGGCTAAATGACCCTTACATTGTATAATTTAGAGACGGCGCAATACTTTTGTCTACGTTGTCTACATTTGTTTTATAATCTGTATGAGATCATTTTTTTTGTAAATTCTAAATTCCCACAAACTCTGAGATGCACAAGACAAATTAACATGAGGTCATTCATCTGACGCTTTTATCCAAAGTGACATACAAGTTTCCCAACTTGATGGTTGGGGTCAGAACACAGGGATAATGCAGCACCCTGGCGCATTAAGGGTTAAGGCTCAAGAATCCACATTGGTTCCTTTTATTAAACCTGAGATTTGGACCACAACCTTTAGACAAGATACCCCAACGCCCTAACCACTCAGCAATCACACCCTATACTACGTTCATCTGCTCTTATTGACGTAGGGACATTGTAAAATTTAATTATATCTTACTGTGTGTTTGTCTTTGTGTCCTTTAGTATCTCAGAACGTCTGGAACATGCTCTGGAGAAAGCTGCTCCTCTTCTTCGGGAGATTTTTGTGGATTTCGCACCGTTTTTGTCCCGAACGTTACTAGGCAGCCATGGACAGGAGCTGCTGATAGAGGGCACAAGTATGTACTTTGATGGATCAATAGAACATATGTTCACCACGTGTAATACAAGGCTGGTGTGGATTAGTTTACACACTCACCTCATGTTGCTTTATTGAGGTCAGTATCGCAATATGGCCCGATATTACGTCTCTTTCTCTCTCATATACACACACACACACACACACACACACACACACGTACACACGTGCATATACATAACAGAAGAAATTTTTAGTCAATTTCGTGGAAAATGAGTACAAAAGGTTATAAGATATCAATATTTCACTAAATTTGCTGAACCTCACACTTCAAATTACTAAAATAAAATAAAAATTCAACCCTATAAACCTCTTCTCCTATAGTTTTACCAAACCACACAATCCACAATTATAAGGACAATTAGTGCCCTCGCAATTCTTTCACACTAAAGTTACAGAAGTGTTTCATTTCTTCTTTCTTTTTATATCTTTTTTGGATCAAGGTCAATTGAATTCTCCAAATTGCCCCATATAGAGTGTGTTTGTGTGAGTGAGTGTGTGCTCAGTGATAGATTGGCAAAACTTTACCTCTAATGCTCGGTGGAATCCTGTAGCAAATCTGTGTATGTCTCGAACTGTGTAATATGTTTCTTAATCTTTCTTTTAGGTTTGGTGTGCATGAAGTCCAGCAGCTCTGTAGTGGAACTCGTCATGCTGCTTTGTTCTCAGGTGAGTCATTTGAACCAACTGAACTGATTCACCCTTACACATACATTCACACATACCATCCTTTCACACATTGCATATCTATATCATCATTTTTCTCACATAACTATATATTAATCATTTGTATCTTAAAACTATAGTTTTCTATTTTTTACATTTATGTGTTAAATAATTATTGTTACAATTCCAAACTGTAGTCCATCTGCAAACACATTCTCTTCTCTAATGGTCACGAGCCCATTAGTACCACCACAGAGCAGGGATTATTTGGTTGCTGCATTGTTCCTATCCCAGAAGTGTCACTGAGGTGTTTAAATTAAACAGCAGCACTGCTGCATTAAAACCCCCTCACCACATCAGTGTCACTGCACTGACAATAAACAATCCACCACCCAAATGATACCCGTTTTGTGACCAATAGAGAACAGAGAACCAACAGGGGACTAACAAAAACAAAGAACACAGGTGGTCTACAGTCTGTAATTATAAAACTACAAACTCTATCTATATGGTAAGCTAGCTTCTATCATTATGTTGATTTACTTTAAGCTTCCTCTCCATCAGCTCATCACCTTTTTAAATAGATCTATCACCAAAAGCAGTTACACTTACCTTTTGTAAACATTCGCAATCAACACACTGAGTGTATACTTTAAACTCAGCATTAATACAGAAACAGGTGGAATGTGTTTAACCTTCAGTGAATTAGAACTTAAACTTGAGCTTAACATTTTCTTTAGAACACAACCCGACTTAAGCATTAATACAGACTTAAGTGAGCTGAGGATAAAACATATGGAAAAGTATAAAATATGGAAAAGTATGAAACTGTCGATTTAACATAAGATCTACTGAACGCGATTCATAACAAAGGAAAGTAAATGATGAATGGGCTTTTGGGTGCCATGTTTAAACAGAGCTGTATGAGGTTAGAGGTCAAAGGGCAGAGGTTGTGCACCCACGAGACCTGGTGTAACAGTGTGCGAGGTGTATTGAAGGTGGATAATGCAGAATTAATGTCGGTGGGATATCGATCCGTGTTTTTGTGTGTATGGGTGTTGCCAAGTTTATTTAGAGTCTGGCTCTCAGATCAATGAATATAAATGAAAGGTTGATAGCAGGTGTGTGTGTGTGTGTGTGCATTTGCGAGTGTGTGTTTGTGCATGTAAATATAACATTGTGGGGACAATCGGTTTACACACTAACATCTGGTGATTTATACTACAGGCTGGTCCTTACAATGTTGAGCTTTTATTTGTAAGTAAAGTAATGTTGTATTATTATAGTTATGGTTAGAGTAAGGTTATGGTGAATGGGTAGTAATATTGATTACGGTTAGGGTTTGGGTACATTTCAAAAAATGAATGGGAGTCTGTGTAAAGTCTAGGTGTGTGTTCTAGTCGCTTACAGGATGTTTTTTAATGTTTTATTATTTTATTTTAATATTTTGTTTGTTCTTTTGATATTACACTAGTTAGCTTTCTGGGGTGGCATGGTGGTGTATTGGTTAGCATGTCTGCCTCTCAGCACTGGGAATCCAGGTTCGAATCCAATCTGGGTGGAGTTTCCATGTTCTCCCCATCTCCGCTTGGGTTTCCTCACGGTTCTCCGGTTTCCTCCCACGGCCCAAAAACATGGATCAAGGTCAATTGAATTCTCCACATTGCCCCATATAGAGTGTGTCTGTGTGAGTGCGTGTGTGTCCAGCGATGGATTGGCAGGGCTGTTGGGTGTATCTGCCTAGTACCCGAAACGTTCTCCCCTGCATGGACATGGGAACAGGATATGGTCTATTGACTTGAGAGTGTTTAAACTCCTGTATGAGGTAAAAAAAGACATTTTATGGCAACATTCACCTTAAAACCTAAACAGTTTTTTTTTTGTAAAACTTGATTTATATAAATGTGTTTTAATTTCATCATGCAGTCGGATTTTCTTCTTACAGATTGTAACACAATAATAGTGTGTTTTCAAACATTTTTATAGATGCACAAAAGTTTTTGTGATTTAAACTTCCAAATCAGCAGAAGTGCAGCTAATTTTCTGGCGATAAAATTCACCATTTAATTGCAATCGATCTTTAATTGGAAATAAAGCAATCGCGTAAATCCAGGTGCCATTAAACTGCCGTTAAACACCCAGGCCTCAAAGGCAGGCTGAAGCGATACACACACATCTGTCCAATCTGGCGTGATTAAAAAGCCCTCAGCGACAGTGAACTCTGCCCCTCTGACCCCAAACCTACTCCGTCATCCTGAGAGGAAATTAATTAGAAAATTTTCTGAGATGGTATCGGCCCTCGCCACCCAGCAGGAGGGGAAAAAACTATAATCAACAATAAAAATGGTCCTTGGTTGTTTGCGCCCTGTCGACATTGATAACACCAAGACTGAGCTTTACCGTTCCAACCCCACTGTGTTCTCCATGATGTCCAAAATGTTAGAACAGAGGGTTTTCTGTATTGGCTCAGTTGGTGCATTTAGAGGGTTGTTGAAAAATAGGGTGTAAATATAATAGTGTATGTTTGTAAATAACCATGTAAGTGTCACTCCATCTCATTTTTTTCATTGTATAGTATCAGTGATGTCTGTAGTCTGTCTCAGAAGTGTGTGTGTGTGTGTGTGTGTGTGTGTGTGTGTGTGTGTAAATATGTATTTCAATACATGGGTGTAGCTGCATGGATGTTACGTCGCTTTGTCACATCACACAATCCAATTTCCCTTTGACATACTACAGATTACTCTGATATTTCATTTTGCACAACGACATGTTGACACTTACATGATTAGAAGTGAAGGACTGGCACACACACACACACACACACACACACTGATACCTGTATGGGATACACTAGAGAGATGGACAACAGCAAGATAATGAGAGAAAAAGGAATAAGGATGTGTTATGGATATCACACACACACACTTGTTTTTATGCATTGTAAGGATTTTACATAGACCTACATTCATAACATTGACCATAATCTCATCTCATTATATTCCAAAAACATGGGTTCAAGGTGAATTGGCTGCTCTAAATTGCCCCTATCTAAAGTCCTCTATAGTCCCTATATATATATACCCAGCACCCAAAACGTTGGGCATGGGGAATCCCTCACGATCCTAGTAAAAGATTAAGCGGAAGATAATGAGTTGTAACATAGATAAAACATTTCGCTGTGGTAGCTTCTGCAGACTAAAGCAACTTATAGTATTCTCACCAGGATGGATCGGGGCAAAGGGTCAGCCATAATACAGCATCCATAAAGTAATGGGTGTTAAGGAGGGGGGGGGGTTAACTGCCAACCTTCAAACTGATAACTTGTATGTATGTATACAGTTTACATTTCAAATGTAATGATTTGTCAGCAGTTCAGAAATGTAAAAAACGAAATACAGTGTAATATGTTATATATGTTAGAGTTAAATGATAAACAAACCTATAGATTACTTTAAAATGTGAGCAAAGTTGTCCAGACCTGCATTTAACTGCATTTCATAAATAATCCAGTAAATGAAACCCCTTTCTTTTGCGCCGTGATAAATAAGTAATTGGTGCGAACAACGCTGGAGGTGATTTTTTTGATGGTTTGTGAGATTTAGAAATCTGCAGTTCAAAAACAACACATACTTCTAACAGAATAATTAATAATATATATAGTAATATTTGGCACATGATAGCAATATTAAAAAAAATCAGTTATGTGATGTCCTGGTAACTTAGCCTTCTAAAAATAAATGTTATATTTGAACTTAAGCCATATTTTCCCAGTTTTGTGGTTCAACATGTCACGATTTACATTGATATAATACTAAAATACTATGTAGCTGCTCACTGTAATCCTATGGGGCCGTTATTCATATTAAAAGTCACATGGTTGATGAAGTGTCTAAGAACAAGAAATGGATCTCTCAAGTATTTTTTTTTTTATTGTATTTGCAGTCTTATTTATCTCATAACCTTCCATTTCGGGCGCTGGACAGATACACCCATCGCTGGGCACACACTTACTTGCGCACACACACACTATAAAGGGGCAATTTAGAACAGTCAGTTTACCTTGAATCCATGTTTGGGGACATGTGGAGAACATGGAAACTCGACACAGATCAGGACCTTAACCTGGATCCCCAGCGCTGAAAGGTGAACGGGCTAACCATAAATTATAAATGTATATATATATATATATATATATATATATATATATATATATATATATAAATAATTATATATATATACACATATATATATATATATATATATATATATATATATATATATATATATATATATATATATACACACAAAAACCATATTTATTTATTTATTTATTTATATATTGATCAGATGCCACAGTGGTCATCCCTACCTTGCAGCAGTGTTCAGGCATTCTCAGTCATACTGAAGGCTGTTGAATTGTAAAGCTAGTGGAATATGGAGTAATCAGAGACTCTGTGTGCAGTGATTACTTTGTAATAAAGAAGCAGGATCCGTGCAGAGAAGTGAGTGTGTATATCACCATTATTGTCCGGCACTCTGTCAGCTCATCTGTTCTTTAGTCCATCCATCTCCTGCACTCATCTCCTAAATGACAGCAGAGTAGGGGGATGAAGAGAAGAAACAATGAGTGACTGGGACTCTCCTACAGAGTCAACACAAAAGCGCTTCATACCTTGCAGTCTGTATTTTATTCACGACATCTCAAAGTTTTCGGACTTGGTGCGTGTAAGTATGTGGGGAAGAAAAAAGAACCAAACAGGTAAATAAAGACGCATAAAAACCTCTGGAACTTGGCAAGCTATTTCTTGCAGATGCTGCGCCTGTTGAGATGCAGGAAGCATTATATCATATTTAGAAATGTTTGGGCCAACACAACGGATTGCAGGGCAAGGCATGCGTTACTGTTGTTCTAAGCATTTATTAAAGTAATAAAGTATGAGAGGATGATCATTATTGTGAAAAAATCACAGGAAAGCGGTGGTGTTAGTGAAGTACAGTTACACCTCTTTCCCATGATTTATTCACAATAATACACAACCTCGTATGTCTATGCATTTATTAAAAACACAAGTATTAATAAACCGGTCTTTCGCAATGTAATTTAGTCTGGTTTTTAAAGTGAATATCGATCGCTGAGTAACAGGATACTGTTTTAGTGCTCATTAGGGGTCTGAAATATAAAAAGCTCAAAGCTGTGCAAACGGCTGAGCCAATCAGATTCAAGAATTGGTACTATTGGGGTTCTGACTATTAGAGAACAGCGTAAAGGGAGCGTACACAGTATGTACTGTAGAACACAAACAGATAAACTACAATCTGGAATTGTAGAACTACAAAGAACTGAGAACATGGAGAATAAGTTGGAGAATGGTACTGTACCTGTAGTCTTTTTAATGCATTAACTCTAATACAGATTTCGATGCATTTTTATATTGTTAA
Source organism: Corydoras maculifer (assembly GCA_019802435.1). Classification (NCBI taxonomy): domain Eukaryota; kingdom Metazoa; phylum Chordata; class Actinopteri; order Siluriformes; family Callichthyidae; genus Corydoras; species Corydoras maculifer. The sequence goes on from JAFMOD010000400.1 coordinate 260,113, forward strand.
AGTTTCTGTTTATATCTAATTTTTTATTTTCATCTAAAATTCAACACTTTATTCTCTGTTCTTGGTGAAATGTGGGTTTTTAAATTTGCATGAGATCGTTTTTTATGATGAAGTGGGGCGAAGCGTACATCAGAGAACGAAAAACACTGCACCTTAAATAAATGTTATTATTTTTATAATTTATAACACTCTGTGTGTGTGTGTGTGTGTGTGTGTGTTTATGTTCTTGCATTCATGTTTGTTGAGACTCAGTTCCATAATCCAGAGTTTAACTCGTTAAACAGACCGTCTCTGGCCCTTGGCACTTGGCATTTCTTAACCTTTGACTTTTGCCCCTTGGCCTTGAAGACAGAGAGAGAGTTTAACCCCCTTCACAGAGCTGAGAATGAGGAATCAATACCCACAACTAAGGAAAAAAACGAAAAAAGAGATAGAGAGAGAGCAAGAGAGAGGGAAGTCCTAAGCATGGAGAGCTAACCAAACACTTAACCTGGTTAAGCTTTGTTTGCTTTACATTATTTATTTAAATAAATGCTACCTTTTTTTTTTTTTTTTTTTAAATGCCGGTTATTTTACTTTTTTCTAAATTTCACTATATGAAAATATGGGAGTCTTCACTATTTCTGAGATTTATAGTTGTAAAATATTAGGTTATCTTCCATTTATAAAGTAAACTACATTTAAAACTATCCATCCATCCATTATCTTACGCTTTATCCTCTACAAGTATCGCAGGGGTGTTCCCCATGCCCATCCAGGGAAGAACGTTTCTGGGCAGATACACACTCTATATGGGGCAATTTGGAGAATTCAATTGACTTTGACCCATGTTTTTGGACTGTGGGAGAAAACCGGAGAAACCAGAGGAAACTCACGCGGTCACGGGGAGAACGTGGAAACTCGAACCGGGAATCCCTAGTGCTGAGAGGAGGACATGTTAACCACTAAGCCACCATGCCACCCCATTTAAAACTATTGTTTTTAAAAACATTAATTATTTCTTAAGTAAATTCTAATGAGCAGCTTTTTAGACGTTTCTGAGTGCCGGAGAAATAAAAATCATTAATTCCAGTTTCAAATAAATTCCCAGTAAAGTTAACGTATGTGGGAAATCTTATCCTCTTCCATGTGGCATCGACAAAATAGAAGTCAGCAAAAAGGTTCTTTCAAAAGCGATTTAGAAGAGATTTATTGACTCTTTCATGTCTTTGCTTCTGAGTGTAAGTTTATACTGTAAAAACTTAAAAAAAAAAAAAAAAAAAAATATTTCTAATGTGTTTTATTTCTCAAACCTGAAATGACCAAAGTGCCACATAATATGCCAGAGTTCCTGTTTAAGTCGTTGTTTAGACTTTCGTGCAGGAGATTACACCACCTTTTGCTTAATTAGTGCTGATTGAGAAACAAGTAATTACAGCCCAACTAAAAATACCTTTGACACAAGCCAGGCACAGACACACCGGCTAATCTCAATCAAAAATAAACACATCGTCAGCGAGTTAACGAACCATCAGTCATCATCACCGTATTTATTTGTTTTTGGCCAACCAGGGGATTCAAGTTGAAAAAAAGCCATCCATCACGTGATGCAATTATTGCGATGAAGAGAATAAGAGTGATTCATGAAGGAGAAGTCGCTACCGTAGAGCTTTGATCAGAAAGAGCGGGAAAGTTTGCTGAGATCGTTACAAGAATATTATATAGCATCGTTAAGAAAAGCAAGTTGAGACCGAAGGAAGCAAATAAGAAGATCTGAGGTAAAATAACTTCATCTGGGCCAGCAGATTTTAATTACATTCTTTAAAAGTGTAATAAATACTAATAAATCAGAAATAAGAAATAATAATAAAAAAAAAAAATTTTGAATAAAAAAAAAAATTGTAAAAAAAAAATTGTATTACCATCTATTATCTTCCGCTTTATCTAGGGTGTTTGGGGTTCCCCATGCACATCCAGGGGAGAACGTTTTGGGCGCTGTGCAGATACACCCAGGACAGGACACCAATCTATTGCTGGGCACACCCTCACTCACACAGACACACACACACAAACACACCCTATATGAGGCAATTTGGAGAATTCAATTGACCTTGATCCATGTTTTTGGACTGTGGGAGGAAACCGGAGAACTCTGAGGAAACCAATGTGGACATGGGGAGAACGTGGAAACTCCACCCAGATTGGGATTTGAACCGGGAATCCCTAGTGCTGAGAGGCAGATATGCTAACCACTAAGCCATTGTGCCACCCCTAGTTTTAAACTTCTGTTCATGGAACAGTGTGTGAGTGTTACTGAATATTCCATATTCCACCCGCAGATCTTTATTTTTTATTTCACAGTGTTCTGTGTTTAGTCCTTCATTACATCAACCAACTGCATGTCCTTCCTTCAAGCCCAGCTTTGTTTTGTTGTGAGGTGGAGAACCTGCCACTGTACTGCCCTGCAATACGTATGCATCAGTTAAACACACACAGGCGGATACCCACGAGCATGAACACAAACACTGTGTAGTCACTGAGCAAACACACACACCTCCACATGCTCCTGCTTTAATTCAGTGACACAACCCATATGATTTACAATCATACACTCAGTGTGTATTAACATGCATTTAAATGGATGGGGTTTTCGAAACCCGCTGTTGCAGGAACGTCACCCCAGACCTGTTCCTGCTTTTCCCTTTAGACATTTTGTGTAACATGTGGTCTAATATCCATCTCCTTTTTTGATTTTGCTGATGGATTTATTTAGCTTTACTGTTAACTGTGTTCATTCTTTATTAAAAGCTTTCAGGACAGAAATACAAACTCAACTCTACTTTGCGTTTGGCTCTCAGGCTGAGGGAACCGATTGTTCCGTTATTCTCCGATGGCCGCTGTGAACGAGACTGAGGGAAAGTATAAAACTTTTAGTGCACTTCCTGTGTGGAAGTGAAGAGGCCCCTCTCCTCACATAGCTCACGCTACAGGGTGCCGAATGAATTAAGAGCCCCTCAGTGGGACCACACTTTTACTGATTTTACTACTCAAACACTGAAGTCTTTACCCTAAACATCTAAGTTCTGTTGCGTTCTACCTGATTCTGTCTTATTGTCTCAGAAATAATCACAATTATTCATGTGAGTGCACTGATTAATTCTGAAGCAACTTGTAAATACTAACATAATTTTCACGGAGAGAATCGATGAACACAGAATCCGTCAATGAAAACAGAGGTTCTACTGTATTTTGCTTATGAATGTCGTTGTGACTATATTGAGGCAAACTTACGATAATTAATTGCAAATGTTTGTAATTGTGATTAATTGCATAAATGATTAATTGTCTCATCCCTACTGTAAACAGGATTTCTGTGTTTACAAAACAACCTTTCTGCAGGTGTGTTCATTCATTTGTTCAAATCCCATAAAAATGTGTGATCACGTCCGTCCCATTACACACAGATGTACTGAAGTGCTACTTAATGGAGTGATATTAGGTGTTTTACAACATCATGATAGCGCCATGAGTAATCCATTAAAACCGTAGAACTGGAGAACAAATGAATAGAGTGTAATACGGCCCTTTTTTTGGTTGTTGAAGCTTATTTAAGAGGAACTGCTCACTGCTTAGGTTTCCGGGGAATTACATCCCTTCAGGAGCTTTGTTCTGTTTGTTTCTGCAGTGAAAGCACTAAAGTGATGTGAGCCAGCCGACCCGTCAGATTTCAACAGTGGTTGCGGCCATTTATTTCCTTTTAAACCTTCCAGCTCCTAAATGTTCTTTGTTTCAGGAAGATGCTTAAGATTGCAAGGTGTGTTAACGTTCTATAAAGAAGTTGTATATTTCCATTAGACCCTCAAATTATTCTGCATGAGACTCACGACTGTCGACTTTTACTTTCACACTGGGGTTCAGTCCTTCTGCACCAGAAATGCGCCTTTCCCAAACTGTTCATACAGAGCTGGAGGTGTGCATCTCTGTGGAGTGCATGGCGAGGAGCTTAAATTTACCCACCTGAGGCAAAGAGACAGAGTGGACCACTTTAATGATAACGAGACATGTTCCAGTACTTCAGTCCATATTGTGTAACATCGCTGAATTGCTACCAGATTAAGATAATGAAATGCTGTACAATTATTCTGAACGCTTTAAAATTCGAAGAACGCCTAGAAGGTAATCACCCTCAAGCCCTGGAGGAACACATGGGCCGTTCATGGGTCGTCCAAAATGCCAGATGCTGAACACAGAGTGAGTGTTTTTCTTCCCAGCATGCATTGGTTTGGTTAATGAGGGAGACAGAGAATTGCTAGCTTATAGTTCAGCTCCATAACTTTTTTGTTTCTGCTACATTACATTTACTGCTTCTGTCTTTTGCTCTGTTCTCAACTCGCTCTCTGTCCACCATGTTTCATCCAACCAATCTATCTTTGCATCCATGCATCATCTATCTTCTCATTCTTCCATCTACGTCCATCTCATTTACTCGGTTCCAAAATAGTCAGGACCCCAACAAAATGCCACAGGGCAGGTAGTTTTTGGGTTGTTATTGTTTCTTGGCATGAAATTGACATGTTTTGTGTATTTAGTCTGTACTGTGTTGATATAAGTGCATTAGATGCAGCTAGATGCAAAGCAAAGTGGAAGAGTGGTTGAATGGTCCCCAAAAAGGTCTGACCTCAGCATCATTCAACACCTTTAGCATAAACTTAAACCAACATCAATGTCTGGTCTCACAAATATGCTGCTGGATCAATTGGCAAGAAGTTCCACAAACACAAAACACAATCTAAATTTTTACAGACAGTCTGCTCAGAGGATGATCAATATGGGGACCAACCTAAAAAGAGATGTCCTAAACGCTCCTGCAGGTAGACTTCTGGCCAGAGAATGTATTTACGCCTCGTTTTTGTTATTGCTTGTGTAATTTTTGTGAATGCTTATGTTCTAAAACCTGCAGAATCCACTGCTTTGTTGTCCCAGCTTTTCACCTCTGGTTTCTTCAAGCGAAAATTTTTGTTTGGTTGTTTTTCCGCTTAGCCATCAATTAATTCGTGCCCTGATGCATGCTGTAGGTATTTACATCTTTCTGTTGTGAGGACCATGTTTATAAAGGAAATTGTTTCCTTTCTCTAAACTGCTGAGTAAAAACATCAAAAGCCTCCATCCTCAGAATCGATTGAGGTTTGCCTGTCCGTCCTGGTGCGATGACCTGGGTTGAAAGGTTGGGGTGAAAGTTCGGAGGTCATAAATAGCTGCTTGTATCTTCTCATCTGGTCTTGATGCTATAAAACCGTATCACACGGCTGCAGAGCGAGCGGTCAAAATTCAATAAAGCTCTAGGAGATCATTACATTTGTGTGATTGGGGTCCTCACTTTTTAATTAAAGAAGCTAACCATCAACAACACACCACGGGACACCACTCAAGTCCACATGGCACAACATTCAAAGCGCCGTGCAAGAGCATACATACCGTGTAGATGAAAGTCACTTGTATCTTTATGAACACCTTGTTATCTGTGTTTTTAGGAATGGCAGAACTCCATCCAGAAAAATGCTGGGTTAGCTTTCATTGAGCTTGTCAACGAGGGCAGGTAAGCGCATATTTATTACAGTATTTATTATTACGTTCCACTCTACAACCAAAACTGAAAATACTACACTTTCCTCATAAAGTAAACTGATGGTCAACGCTTGCATGCAAATGTCATGCATTACCTTTTTTTTTTCATTTTGACTCTTTTATCTAAAGCAACTTATGTATATGATTACGGGGACGCCCTGGAGCAATATGAGTCAGGTCCAGCCCCAGGTCACTTCTTAAGCTATGGGGGTTAAGGGCCTTGCTCAAGGGCCTTCACAGGTAACTTCTATTGACTTAAGATTTTACTAAAGCAATGAAGTACGAGAGGTCTGAGTTACTGTCAGTAAATCACGGAAAATACCTGATGCATAGCAGAGTACAGTTACACCTCTTTCCCGTAATTTATTCCCAATAAAACACAACCTCGATCATCTTATTGCTTTTATAAACCAGTTACTCTTTACACACTATAACAAAAAACAAGAAATGTGTTTATTAAAAACTCAATGATTAATAAACTGCTCTTCCATGAAGGAATCTAGTCCAGTTTTTAAAGTTAACATTAATCGCTGAGTAACAGGATACCGATTTAGTGCTCATCTGTTTATATTAATCTATATTTCCATTTAAATTACATGATTTAAAATAAAGTATTGTATATCACACACCGATACGAATGTGAAGCATTACATCAAAGGTGCGCATTACTGTCAATAATGTCACGACTTTACAAACCGCTCAGTCAATCAGATTTAGGGACTGGTAATACCCTTGTTAATTATACTTATTTTCATCGCCTTGCTTTTCTTTCTGGGCTGGTTTACCCGCTCCAGACACATTCGCCAAGGGGGGGGGGGGGGGGGGGGGGGGGGGGGGGGGGGGGGGGGGGGGGGGGGGGGGGGGGGGGGGGGGGGGGGGGGGGGGGGGGGGGGGGGGGGGGGGGGGGCCGAAGCTGAGACTTCGAGAAATCTGACTCGTGGCTCTTTTTTTTTTTTTTTTTTTTTTAGCCAAAAGGAAGTGCATGTCTAAGCTGCCGGAGACGTTCATTACCCAGCATCCCACAGGGATGAAAGGAGTCATCATCGGTTAAGGGCTCTTAGATCTCCCTCTGAGAGTTCAGGAGAGGCCTCGCGTATCAGTAGCAGCGATGCTAATTCATGCTAATGAATGCGCGTTTATGTGCTAACGAGAGTGGGGGAAATGCTAATGAGCAACGTGGAGCTGCTCCGTTCCTCGAGACCCCGGTTGAAAGTGAGGCGCTGTCTGCGTACCTGTATGCTATAAAGGTCTGATTTGAAGGCCTTTGATGTGCTGTTTGAAGACGCTGGGTGCATATGGCATACTGAACAGAAGAGGCCGTGGTGGGTTGGACGGTTAGCAAACTGGGACGGTTTGGGTCTTTGTGTATTGAGTCATCTTTGTGTTTAGTGCTCCAGATGTTGCTGTCATGCCAGCGCCTTGATTAACAGCACAGGGGTCAGAAACACAAACTCACTTTCACTGAGAAAAAGAAAATAAAAGAGTTCCAGCAGGAAAAAGTTTCTCTAATGCTTCACTTGCTGAACTCTTTTCATGTTTTATCATCGGTGCATGTATTCACCCAGATACATCCAGAACAGGGCACCAATCTATTCCTGGGCACACACTCACAAGAACACACTCTATATGGGGCAATTTTGAGAATTCAATTGGCCTGATCCATGTTTTTGGACTGTGGAAGGAAACCGGAGAACCCAGAGGAAGCTAATGAGGACACCAGGATTGGGAACGCCACCCAGATTGGGATTTGAACCGGGAATCCCTAATGCTAAGAGGAGAACATGCTAATAATAAAGCCACCGTGCTGCCCGACTCTTTTTAATATATATTTTAACTAAAATCATCCAAATCGCAGGGTGGGGGGGTCCCCATGCCCATCCAGGGGAAAACATTTCTGACAGATACACCCAGGACAGGGCGCCAATCTATCACTAGACTTCATACATGGATTAAAGTAAACAGTAAACTGCTGACTGGTGAAGCTGCCGTCACTCCATGTTCCTCTCATCACAGTGAACTCACTCCCACTGAGTATGTCTGTACATAATAAGGTACGAGAGGCATCTAAATCACAGAAAAGAGGCGTTAGACTCCCAGCTTGCACAATTACAAATCTACAACTGATTCAAAACTCTGCAGTCCATTTACTGTCACATCTGCTGCTGAGAAATGTGAATTTCCCACATTGTGGGACAAATAAAGGATTATCTTATTTTATCTTATCATAAGATCCAAATTTGGATTATTTTAATATATTTAGATTATTTGACTTGCAGGAAGTTTTATTGTACAGTATATAGCAGATTAAATGTGTGTAATGAAATTAAAGGCATAAATACAGATGAGGATTAAGGGATTTGCTTAAGGAGTCACCCGTAGCACCCTTACTTAATCCTTAACGTTCAGTCAGTAATCTAGAATCTTAACCCTCGAGCTACTAATGACCTGAACTTTCAACTCTTAAATACGACTTCAGATGGCTGTTGGTGTTAAAACATCCATAAACCTGTTGTTCTTGACCCACTGTGAACTTCTAACGTGGCCTTTATGATTGTTCTAAACAATACAGATGGTGTGTAAGAATAGAGACCAGGGACCAAGGTGAAATATGGAAACAGTATGGGAAACCAATACTCAGCGAAATCACCTATAATGACTTGAACTTTTTCATAGCGTATTTAAGGCATATTTAAAACATTTTAATTTAATGTTTAATTTAATTACACTCCTACTTTTTGCAAAACTCCCATAGAGCCATGAACTTTTAATAAGAAATGACTCATTTTGGGTCTTGCAGGACATATGGGTTATGAAAGTGTGCATGTGTGTGCACAAGGCCATAAAGTGAGCAGCCTGCACTGTAAGCGGCGTTATTGATGGCGTCTGCGCCTCCGCTCTCCCGCTGTCCACCCTCGACACTCCAGTATCGAGTTTCTGCCCTTCATTCTCCCTCCATCCTCCCTCAGTGTGCCTTCCTTCTGTTATTCTTCCACTTTGCATGGGCCGTAGCCTTGTGACCCGCTGTGTGGCTCCATAACCCCTCTGGCTTTGACTTGTGCCTTTGGAAAGGAAGGCTAGAGTGTACATTTATTTTTCACTTTTTTTCTTCAGGCGATTATGCCATTTATTATAGTTGACATTGTAGTGCAAAATACCTGTGTTCCATAGTGAACACTGTATAGTGTGTGCATTATTTGTCAGGCAAGCATGGATTTCGTCAGCTATTAGGTGTATTTTTTTAATGTACTTTGTTGGAAATGGATTTTCAACAAGAAAAGTTCTACAACCTGATTATTCATATAAATGTAAAATTCTTGCAGTGGTGCTGCTATAAGAGCCAATTTGATGGACGTCGGTGTCTTTACTGTGTGGAGTTCCTTCTCTGTCTCACAGTCAGATGACATGTTTGTCAATTAAATTTGCGATTCTTAATTGCCTGTAGGTGGGTGAGAAAGAGGTTTGGCTTTGTGTGACTTGATCCTGATGATCCTGGATGTTTGCCTCTAACCTTATGGAACAGACTCCAGCACGCACTGTGACCCCATTCATGATAAATGGCTTTTAAATGAATTATTGATGAATAAATAATTGAACGGAGTATTTTCTGCACTATAGTTAAAGCTATAAAATACACACAATACATTTACTTTGTATTTTAAATAAACACAGTATTAAAATCTTATATAATTATTAGTATTATTATCTATTTTTATTTGCTTTTTTTCTATAGAGTTCTCAGTTTTGTAATCTTATAAGGATATATGGATATGGATATGGATATATATATATATAAAATTGTAAAAGGTATCCAAAATGAAATGAAAATAAATTATAAATAAAAATCACAAAAAAATAACAGTATTTGTAATATATATATATGGGCATCTTATTTGTGAAATAATTAAATAAATAAAAAATTAAAATACACAGTTTTCCACATAACACACTTCAATACAGATGAACATAAAAAAACAGTGTACATATTAATTGCAGAATATTACCATTTATACTGTAAATATGGACAAATAAATAAACAAACAAACAAATAATAAATTTTAAATGATAGTAATAATAATAGTAGTAAATTACTAGCATTATCTCTTAAATACAATTTATTTTATATTAGGTTATAACACAGTGTTCCAAAATACTTCAACACCTAACTTTTTCAACATCTATGAGTTTAGATTTATTAATTCAAATTTTTTAATGACCTGCCAGAATATCTGATAACAGGTTAGTAGGTCAAATCCTCTCACTTTTTGTTTAACTCTTACTTTTGTCTGAAACTTTGTGTGTGTGTGTGTGCGTATGTGTGTGTGTGTGTGTAAGGAACAGTGCCAGTTCACATGTTGCAACATGATCAGGGTCAGTTTTAATTTCAAAGGCCATAAGTCAGGGGTCTTCATCTTCTTCCTCTCAGTGTGTAAATATATACATGTGTGTATCATTAGCACATTAGTGTTAGTGTGCATGTAATCACTGAGGAAAATGGAATTTTCTGCCTCTTTAACACTGAAAGCGCAGATCATTGTTCACACTGATCCTCTGGCAAACGCCATATAATGTGAAAATCTTTTATATTATTAAGTAATATTTATTAAGTGTATAAAAATAAATATTTAAACATCATAAATGTATCATTAAGTAACAAGTTATTTGATATAATATATAACAAATCTCTGCAAATTACTGAATTATAAGATAAATCTTTTTTGTAATAGCTGAGAGTTGTCTATAGTTTTATATAGTTAAATGTTCTGGGACAGTTGCTCTTGTTCTCTTTAAAACTGTTTAGCTGAAATCCTTTGCTTCATCTCCAGAAGAAAGCAGATTCCTTGTGACGGTTTTCATTAACTTTGTTCTATCCCTCACTGTCTTTCTCACTGTAGGTTGTTAAGTCACACGATGAAGGATCACCTCGTTCGTGTGGCGAATGAAGCAGAGTTCATACTGAGCCGACAGCGAGCTGAGGACATACATAAGCATGCAGAGTTTGAGGTATGTGTGTGTGTGTGTCTAATAGTGGATGATGGCCACTAACAGGGCCGGGGACGGAGTTAAATCAAATATCAGCCATTTAAAAGAAAACTTTGAAGTAGTTGAAAAGTAAAATAACCAAAACTTTACTGTGAATAAAAAAAGTTATAAAAACAGTCGCCTCTAAAGAAGAGCCAGAAGTGAGGGGGAAGTTAAAGGTCAAAGGTCAGAAAAACTGTAATTATAAGAGAGGCTTTTTTTTATTTCCATAAAGTTATGTAAAAAAAATGTGTGTGCATATATATATAACGTGTGTATATGTATGTATAATATATATATATATATATATATATATATATGTATATGTGTGTGTGTATATATATATATATATATATGTGTGTGTGTGTGTGTGTATACACATGCTTGAATACACAGATTAACAAAATCAATAAATAACATTTTCTTGATCATTTAAATATGTTTTCATAAATTAAAGGAAAGTATCATGATATTAATATTCACTGATATAAATACAACACATTTACAGTAATTACAGTTTTTATTCATGTTCATAATAAAATATTTGTAATTGCCATCAATATTTTAATTTTCAATTTTATCCCATAGATTTTTTTTATTTACTTTTGCTAAACAAAAAAAGTCAATTATAATGTTGATAAATAGCTATAAAATAAACAGCTGTGTTATCTAATTAATAAAATAAAAAAAACAATAATAATTATAAAAGTGCTGTGTCATGTTCTTGTAATTAATATTTTCTCAGCTTTAGAGCTACTGCTGATGGGCTGCAGAATAAATGTTTTCATTTTAAAGGGAATGAGGGAGTCTGGAGCCGAGTGGATACTGTTGGAACAAAGCTTAGAAAAACACACACCACAGTCTTTGTATATCTTGGCAAATCACTCTCTGTCTACACTTTGACCATTGGTCCTGAAAAAGACAAAACATACATTCAGTTCGTCTCCAGCTCTGATCATAACATCTGCCATGAAATCGGTAGCCTGTAGTGGCAGAGAATAGTGATGTCATGAGGGCTTGAGGACAGTTATAAGTGAAGTTTCCTTTGGTCAGTTTTGCACAAGCGTGCAATGCTGAAGAGCTGGAAAAACATTCAGTATGTCATTCACGTCTCTAACCTTGTCGCTGTGTGTATTTTAAGTATGTGACTGAGTATTCCTCCATACTGTAATTATAATTAGGTACGTTGTAGACCGCCAGTCGATCCTTCTATCATGCCCATCCAGGGAAGAACGCTTTGGGTGCAGGACACACACACACACACACACAACATTCAATTCAGATGGGGCAATTTAGAGCAGACAATTTATCTTCAGTCCATGTTTTTGGACTGTGGAAAAAAACTGAAGAACCTGCAGAAAACACACGCAGACACTTGGAGAACAGGGAAAACACTCAAATCGTGATTTGAACCTAGATACGCAGCATTGAGAGGCACATGTGCTAACCACTAAGCGTCTGTGCCTCCCTGCATTATTATTTTTTGTGTTTATTACAGTACAACATTTCTGTTATAGTATAAATGTAGTACTTCTTTATAATGGAAATGTTTGCGTTGTGCATGCCTCTCACATAGTGAAGCGTGTTGGTGCACTATAGGTGATACCTCTACTAAGCAAAGCAGAGCGATGTAGTCTTATAGTCCAAATCTTGTTTTTGACTCTGGGCAGCACAGACCGTTTGCTGAAACATATATTTTGTGATTTAGCCCTGAGCTGAGAGTACTTTACCACTGACAGAAATTTACAAACCCTCTCCGCCCCTCCCGGTTCAGGTAGTAAAACTAGTCTGTGTCTGTCTGTGTTTAAGACCCTACTGTGTAGTGCTAGAATGTTCCGCTGTTACAAAGGTTCAAGGCAGGATCCTGCTCATGGATTGGTGAAAGATGAAGGTTGGTGAAGGACAATAAAATCTGAACACAAAGTGATCTAAAGGGCTGTTTAAAAAATTTTGGCTCCTTGTGGGGGGTTCACTTTTTTATCAGCCTTCTTTATTGTTTGTGCTGAAGATGCTGTGTGATTTTTTTTCAGTCTGTCTAGCTTTGGTTTTAAATACATTTTATTAATTATCCCACTCTAATTGGCACAGTAGTGCAGTGGTAAGTGCCTCCGTCGCACTGCAAGGTCCTAGGTTTGATTCCTATTGTGCTGAACATACATTTTTTAATGTGGAATCTGCATGTTCCCATGTTTCTGCATGGGTTAACTCTGACATCTCCAGTTTTCTCCCACATCTAAAACATGCTGATCGGTCAGGAGACACTAAATTGTCCTTTCCATTAGGAGGATGTATGTACTGTATACATGTTCAGGTAAATTAGAACAGATAGGCCACAGACACATTCTGAATGGGTCACGGACAGCTTGTAAAAAAAAGTAAAATAATTATTGCTCATCTGATTTTATACTCGTCTTTTACCTTGAAAAAAGAGACAAAGTGATGAAGTTTGGAGTCAAGATGGTGAAATGCAAACATAACCTGGAGTATTTGAAATGAGGATTTTCGTTCATTGAGGACATTGCTCAGCTGTTTATTATTATTATTATTATTATTATTATTATTATTATTATTATTATTGTTTGCGGGGGGGTTTGTAGTAGGCCACGACTTCATAACCATGAGGAATTGTGGGTCCTAGGTGGAGATCAGTTGAGAAGCCTCAATTAGAGATTTGCATCATAATAAGCATCTGGTATAAAATAAATAAATAAATAAAAATAAAAATCCAAAAATAATATTCAGTTTGTTTTTGAAACAAAAATAAATGAAGGAAAAGAAGATTTGCCCACTTAAATGTTAAAAATGTATGCCATTTGGATTTAAATATGCAAATAAGAGCCTTTAATTAGAGGATTTCTACAATAGTTATGTTTTAGTTGCCAGCTACTTTAATAACCCCAAACCATGCAGTAAGCAGCTTCTCATTTCCCAACAGGAAATCTGATTTCCAGCTGTACGCCACGTTACGTCCTTACGCGTCGTCTGTGTCTGGTTTCACATACAATAAAATCAATACAGTCTGAAATCTTAACAAGATATTGCTGTAGTTTTCATTTTAAGTGACAGATCTTCTTTGATGGGTTGGTAAATTAAATGTTGGGTAAATCGGTTGCTCATTACAGCTTCTTCAAAGGGTTTTCAGTGATTAACATAATGTAATTGAGTATTGTATGGACGGGGTCGTTAAAGCAGTGCTCTTATCAGCTTTAGTGTAAAAGGTGAGTTAAAGTCTCATTAAGCCTGGTGTGCTCAGTAGCATGTTATCGTAACAAAGTAACAAAGCTCCGTTACTTCCCTCACTGGATCAGATCCTGGTTCTTCCTACTTTAAACCCCCTCTTTGAGATTCGGTTGCTCTCAGTGACCCCTGAACACCCGTGTTTCAGCGATAAGTGTTCAACTGATATTGCTGTATTGATTTTCCTCTAGTTTCATTTTGCACTGCTACAATAAAACTAACGGGCCGAGGAAACTCACCCTGGGGGTTGGTGACACCACGGACACTTGATTTGAACCCTTAAAACACTTTTTTTTTGTCAAGAATTTCTGTATCATTAGCTGTGTTTTGGAACTATTTTAGAAAAATATGTATTTAAAAATAATTTAAGAATCAGAATACTTTATGAATCCCAGGGGGGAAATTGCAAAGCGAAATTTCATCATCTTTATAAGTATATACATAATATTATAAATGATATGGTACTTATAAAGAATCCAAATCTCATTCAATAAGTATGACATACATGAAATGATGAAAAAGGATTGATTTGGGTGAAGAAAACTTGCTAAGAGCTTCATCTTTAGACACTGGTGTTGGGAATTGAAGGTGTATTTTCTTAAAAAAAGGTTATTATTTAAAATTTTTTATTACATTACAGAGCGTTTGGAAAGCACTGCTATTTTTTTGATGTTTACTTAACTAATAAATATTATGTAAGGTTTTGTTTACAGTGTTTTATTGAGTTTGGGGCTATTGAACTTCTCACTGTCCAATTATGATGTCATAAGCATAAACAGAAGACTTTGATTTTTCTCAGAGGGAAGTGTCGTCACAGATGCAGCATTAACGGTGTTACAGTAGACAAAGAGAACAAAGAATGAAGGAATACAAGTACTAACAGTAATAATCATTATAATAATTATCACCATATTATCACATTTAATGTTTTACTAGCAATTTAAATACAAAATAATTAGTAAAGTAGGAGTGGCACAAGAAATATGGAATATACCCTGAGATATTTAACAAAATTTAATAGCAAGATTATAACTAACATGACCTAATATATATTGGCTATCAAGCTGAGGGTTGTTGGTTCATATCCCATGCAGGTCCACTGAGGATGTGGACCAATGTGGGACCTTATTCAAGGCCCTCAAACCTCATTGCTCGATGGGGCATTGGGGCATTTTGGATAACATATTTTAATGTCTGCTAAATAACATATATATATATATATATATATATATATATATATATATATATATATATATATATATAAATCTGTACATTGAACACAACAACACTGAATGGAAGATTGAGTTATCTTGTCTGATGGATTGAGAGTGCTTGGAGGTCGTGATGGACGCACAGATACTCGGCACAAATCCAATTATCTTTTACTGTTCTCTCTGATACAAAAAAGATTCTCCGATTGGGGCGAGGCAAAAAGACAGAGGCAGAGCGAGATGGTGACCTCTGCTCTTGTTCCTTCCCGATGAGTGAAATGTCGAGGCTGAAAGGGCAAGAAGGAAATCGGTCTCTTTATACTCATCTGTCCTTTCCTCCGTCTTTCCACTGTTTTAGCTTTAATCAATATTACGCGGTTTCTGTAATTTACTTGGTAGATTTTGCAACGTTTTTTTTTCTTTTTTGTGTCTGGATATAGAGACAAGCAGTCTGTTTTCCAGAACCTCTTTAATGTAATTACCTTTAGTTTAATTACCTTCAGTAACTACACACGTCAACACACTAACAAGGGATTCTAGAATGAGAGACGATATAAAAAACATTTTGTCCATGAACATATTTACAATTAAACAATTTGTGAGTTTTTAAATTGTAACGTATGTTTATTTATCTTACTAATGGATAGGTTTAATGTTTGGACAGACCGTGTTCAAGTCCGTGTTAATTCTGACGAAAGCTTTGCCAAAGCATGTTGAAAATATAAAAAATTAAATTGTGCTAGTGGTTTAATTTACTTACAAACATACATTATCTTCTGCCAGGGTCCTGTGTGGGGAGGGGGGGTTCCCTATACCCATCCAGCACAAAATGGTTTGGGCACTGGGCAACCTATCTATCGCTGGGCAAACACTCTCACACACAGAGACACACAGACTCAGGGGCATTTTAAACCAGCCTATTTACAATTAATTCATGTTTTTGGACTGTGGGAGGAACACGGTGGAAACCCATGTGGACATTATAAACCTCATTGTGGAGAAGGATGTGTTATTAATAATATGTGGTTTTAATACATGGAACATGTCATATAGCTTAATGCTTTTGGTCACTTTTTTTTTTTACCTGACCAAATATAAAATAAAAAAATAGATTTAAAATAAAAAATAATTAGAAAAAATAGAAAAAAATAGAAGTGTGTGTATAAATCTGAGCCTCTATGTTAAAACATGTCTTTTAAGTATGCTTACATTCAGTCAGTACAGTGACAGCTCTGTCTATTTTGCATCAAAGCTTCTTTGCTGACATTTGGGACCTGAGAGTTTTTAACAGAATATTCACATTCGTCCCTTATGTGTTTACTGCAACGCTACACTTAATTGATTCATGGTTTAAGTGTCGACAGTTCTTTTTATTTTTAACCTATTCTTCTAAACTGATTTCCCCCACATTTTTGGCTGCTTACTTTAAAGCCTCCTCTGTGTCTTTGTCTGTTGTTCATCCTTTTTTTTGTTCAAGGCAAAGAAAGAGAGATGAGGATGCTTGGTATTAGGATGAAGTATCTCATCATTGGACAAAATAAAACCCATTTGTATTGTCCTTCCTGTCTTTCTGACTTTCTCGTTATAAGAAAGCTCGGTAACACTTTCTATGAATCTGGTTTTCATAAGCCGTGATAAGTGAATTTTTAAAATTTTTTTACATTTATAATTTTTTTTTATCATTTAAACAGATTTTATTTTCTGAGGAGAGGTCAAAAAAGAATTTCACTGCTGGCTGTACCATGTATAACCATGTATGTGATCAATAAACCTGATTCTGATTCAGATTATTACAGTCATAATGTGTTATGACAATTACAACATAAGGCTTTATAACACAAATTGCTATGCCGTTAATTATAGTTGTTTGATTTTTAGACATTCATACTTAATACATGATTTCACGTTACATAAAGTCAAATATAAATATAATGAGCATTTAAAATCTTAACAATATACATTAATGCAGTTTGCTTCATTGCAGTAATAAATGACAGTTTACCTCATGTCTGTAAAGAGAGATTATATGCCTTCATTAGCAGTCATGAGCAATTCTTGTGTAATTTTCAAAAAGGTAATTTATTTAGTACAATCATTTAAAAGTTTATAAAGCTTTATGACACAAGTCGCTGTTAACTGCTAGATATACATTTTATAATGCATTGCACTGCAAATAAATCTATGTGAATATAAGAAAAAAAGGATAATAAACACGAATCAAGAAAAAAATATACATGAATTAAGTTGTCTGCCAATATATTGAGTAAATTTATCTTAAGATTTTTTACAACAAGAAGTTCCTAAAAACTTACTTAGAATTCTATTCAAGTAAAAACAAGATTTCTTACACATTTAAAAACTTTTTTGACTTTCTGATTTTCATGCACACCCCTTGTTACCAGGGACTGTTGAGATGGGGCAATTCAAAGCAGTCAATTTCACCTTAAATCCATGTGATTGGATTTTGTATGGAAACCAGAGAACCTTGAGAAAACCCACATGGACACAGGGAGAACATGTAAATTCCACCCAGATCGGGATTCAAACCTGAATCCCTAGTGTTGAGAGACGAATGTACTAACCACTAAGCTCTTTATAAGAAATCTATTTACAAAAACAAATGCTGCTGACCCCTAGATCTGTGAAAGTATAAATATAAAGAGTTAAATGTAATGTGTAAATGATGAACGCCCAGTCTGAATCTTACACAGTGTGATCTTTAGTGTTATTTCAGGTCACTGTGTGTTGCTTGATTTTCTCTGTTCACCTCATTCTCCCCTCGCTGTGACACGCTCATTTTTCTTTCCGGCCCGCACCTCCATTTGTCTCTTTGTCTCCCCAAAAGGATGCGTTTAATTCCCAATTCTCTTGACCTTGAAGTCTTCGACTTGAAGAGGAATGATGGAAAGGAAAAAAGCAAAAGAGGAGGTGAAAGACGAAGGGTCTGCCAGCCCTTTATTGTGAGCGGTCCATTAGAGAATACACGATGAAGGAAGGAGTGAGGGATCGAGGGAGGGAAATAGGACACAAGAAACGATAGTTTTGTGATAAGTTGTTTCGACTGCGTTAACCTTGATGGCTGCTGCGACAGTCAAGGGCAGAACACCCTCTCCATCTCATTCTCTGGGTTTCATTCACACTCGCTCTCTCTTCGCTTTCATTTCGTACTCATCTTGTTGGCATCTGCAGAGGGAAATCGATGGAGAGGTTGACAGGAGCATCGTTTCAGAACTGAAGCCTTTGTCAGGCGATGTCATTTCCAGACATTTGTACACCATTGTGTTTTTAAAGAGTCATTTTTTGCTTCTCCAGCACTTCACTGTCTCACTTTGTATTTTGTGTATTTGTTTCCTATTGTTTTTTTTGTATTTACATGTACTACCATCAGCACTACCACCACAACCACAAATAAGTCCACCTCTACTACTCCTACACCTACCACCACCTCTGCTACCACTACTTCTACCCATACCACCACCACCACCACTACTACTAATATTACCACTACACCTACCCCTACCAACGTCACCACCACCACCACTACTACTACTACCACCACCACCACTACTACTACTACTACTACTACTATCATCACTACTCCTACCCCTATCACCACCACCACTGCAATAGTAATTCCACCACCACTACTCCTACCCCTATTACCACCACTACTAGTACTACCACCACCAGCACTACTATTACTGTAATCACCACTAATATTACTACCACTAGTCATACCCCTACCACCACTGCTACCACCTTTGCCACTACTACCCCTACCACCACCACCACCACTACCATTATACATTTTGTATTCATTTTTAGCCCATAATCTTTTCATACCCAGATGTCTTTTGTTGGATTTCTGACAGATGTTGTGGCTGTGTTTGTTGGATTGTGTGCTTGTCGGGATTAGTCTGTGTGTTGTACTGTGTGTAAGCTCCAGCCAGTAGGTTCAGTCTGATCCCTGTTATTGCATCTGTGCTGTAAGGTCAATGTCCAGTTAAGCTCTGCGGAATGAGACGCAGATTGATCGTTAAGAAAAGGACGATGTTCGTCTCAATGGATTTGCTGTCATACGTGACAAGTCAATGGCCAAATTGGAGAGGAGGGCCATTTAGAAAGAGCCGCTCTGCGTCCGGGTTTCCCGCACACACACATGCTGCTAATTGAATTTTGGCTGCAATACACACTAAGGGAATTGCATTAAGAGAGATCACACAGAGATGTTAACCTTTCAGCCTGATTGCTTCTTGTGCAAAAAAAGTACATTGTTTATGCACATTTGTGTGTGTGTGTGGAAACCCCCCCCCCCCGATGTTTACTATGTATGCCATCACTATCACAATAGTTTATTCTTTATTCTTTTTTATTTTCTAAAAATGTTTTTGTTTTTTTTGTGTATTTTGTAGTTCCGATTTTAAAATAAGTTTATTGGTTTAATTCAATCAGATGTTTAGCAGCAATAATGAAAAAACCTTTAAGTCATTGTTCTTTTGTCTTTTTTATTTTTCGCCTGTGTCCTCGTTTGTGTTCTTTTAGTTTAGTTTATATTTTTAAAGTTATATTTTGTTAAGTTTTAATGTCCTGTGCATATAGCATAATGCTTGATCTTCTTTCGTTCAATTTCTGTGTCTTTGTTTTACTTGATCTTCATTTTGCCACATTTTGTTTCACGATCTGCTTCATAAAAAATGTACCATTGCATTCTGGGTCATTTCTGTGTTTCTTAAAGGAGCCCAGAGGCATTAACAAATACATGTCCAGTATTATTAATCACTGTGACAACAACTTGGAAATGATCCAGAGTTCCATTTGTTTTCCTGTGTGTAGTTTTATACATGAACACATTCAGTACAGACTCTCACACGAATGCCAGATTAACAAATTTACCCTTTGAATTTTGCATTTTTATTGTTTCGGCTCTATAGGCCCTATTTTTAGGCAAGCCAAACCTGTAAACTCAACCCAGATTGGGATTTGAACCTGGATCTTCAGCGCTGTGAGGCACTAACCAACATGCTAACCAATGTTTTAATCTTTTAAAACGTTTTGTTTGTTTGTAAAATAATATTTTTGTGCTTTTGTGTGTGCAGTCTCATTGTGCGCAGTATAATGCAGATAAACGTGAGGAGGAGAAAATGTGTGATCATCTTATCAGAGCCGCAAAATATCGAGATCATGGAACTGCCACACTGCTCATTCAGAAGATCATCAATATACTGACCGACAAACACGGAGCCTGGGGCAATTCTGGACTCAGGTAAGACACATCTTAAAGTGTCTGCATTTAACCCTGTCTGTGCATAACATCTGCACATATGTTTGAGGGGAATCAGTAAATCCTGGTTCTTACAGCATTAATTAATTATTGCAGCAGTCTCACAAATGATGATTTTTGCTTAAAACATGAACAACGGACCTGACCACAGTTAGGGCTAAAAAAAACATCTGTTTAGAGGTTAACAGTTGCAGACTATTAGCTCACAGTCTGTGTCTGTGTTTCTGTGTCTGTTTGTGTCTGTGTGTGTGTCTGTGTGTGTGTGTGTCTGTGTATGTAGATGTGTGTCTGTTTGTGTGTGTGTGTGTGTGTGTGTCTGCCTGTCTGTTTGTCTGTTTGTGTGTGTCTGCCTGTCTTTGTGTCTGTTTGTCTGACTGTGTGTGTGCCTGCACATGTTTTGGTAAATAAGTATAACATGTGAAGTGAAATAAATCTCCATCACAGACACAGTTTTTATTCCTTCTTTCTCTTTTGAACATGCTGTAGTATTTCCATGTCCTCTGTGCATCAGCTGTGCTCCATGTCCATTATTTCTCTCTCTCTCTCTCTCTCTCTCTCTCTCTCTCTCTCTCTTTCTCACATGCACTGTCTCTCACTCTTTCATTCTTTCTTTTGTTCTTTATCATTTCTTATCTTAATTTCCCAAAAGACTTTGCATGTCTGCATGTAACGCTTGTAATTCCCTGCAGTCTGCATTCAGTGAAATGAAAATTAAAATATTCTTATAGCTGCATGGCCTGATGGGACTTGCTGTTTTTCATCTGGCCCTCACTGACCTGCAATTTGCTTCTGACACATTCTCACAGGGCATGGAGATCTCTTTCCTCGTCTTTTCCTCTCTCACATACAAGATGCCCCAAACCAGTTTCGGCAGAGTGGAAGTGATTTTACTGATTTAATCCTTTTTTAGAACCCATGTTTCTTTCCATTACCAGTAAATTTAGCAACAGATATATCTTTCACAGCTAACATCTAAACAAGAAGTCCATTAAATTCAGTGACACAATTAAACATTGCCTAAAGTGTAAAATCAAATAAAACTGCTTGTTTCATTAAAGCAGCATCAAAAGCATGCAACAATCAGTATTCTTAGTCTAGATGGAGGCAGGGGACTTCAGGAGGCTGTGGAATGCAGTGGTAATGCAGAACTCTGTGGTTCTCTCTGACTGCGTTATCTCCAGCTCTCGAAAGGAAACTGAGGGGGAATGATGTGACATGCACACACAAACCGTCTGCAATGTCATTGATCTCCAGTATTCCATTTTCTATTTTTTTGCTACAGATTGATGGAATGCTTTGTCCATTTACATGCATTTGTAGTCCTGTGTGTGGTGTGGTGTGTAACTATTCCAGCCCTGGTGGATCATGACATTTATCAGAAACGGGACCCATAGCATGTATCCTGTTGTGTGTACTCTCTCTCACTTATGTTTCACATTTATAATGGCTGTTGTATTTATTTGAATTAAAAATCTGATATCTATAGTGGTTAATAGACCAGATAAGGGTCTTGGATGGATGCTTTGGTCTCATGTCCTCTGTTTGATTGTGGAAATGTCACAGCAGAATTATACACATCTGACAGCATTATTAAGATATTGTAGTAAATAAACAGTTAATTGGGAATGTTGTAGGCTTGTGTTTAAGGAACCAGCCTTGCGACCCCAAAGGTCTGCCACCAAGTACTATGGCTGAAGTGCCCTTGAACAAGGCACCTAACCCCAATTGCACCCCGGGTGCCGTGTACAAGGCTGCCCACAACTCTGGACACTTTGCTCACTTTACTCAGTGTGTGTTTCATGGATGGGTTAAATTTTGAGGACACATTCCTCTGTGTGTGAACACAGTAGACAAAATAAATCACTTTATTTTAATCTTAAATTTAATATCTTAAATACAAGAATACGTTGAACGTGGCACAGTGCACTACTGCCGCCTGAATCCCTATATGTTCCATTGCTGATCTTCCACTTTCTCTCTTTTCTTCAAGAAAATATCAAGGCCCTTTGTCTTCTTTAATGTACACTGTCTTTCATTTCTGTCCCCCTCTACATGTTTTGGTCCATTTTTCTCCCTTTCTCTTCCCGGCCCCTTCCCCCCCCCCCTCCATACATCTTTGCCTTATGGCAGGAATCCTCTCCAATGGGTGCTCCGATTTTTCAGCACTAAATCAAATCTTGCTCTGTGAAAGATGAATGCATCTCTCACACACAGAGAAAAATCAATGAGTGTGAAATTGAAACGGAGCGCATTCTTATCGATTCGTAGAAAAGAGAAAGAAAATGACGAGTGCGGAAGTGTTTCCCTCGGCGCTTACTGACCCGCTATAGACAAACTCTCAATAATGTCACTAACAATCAATGTTCACAGTCGGTTCCAACGCTGTTCCTTAATGCACGTCAGGTAATGTCTGTTCTTTTGGACAACAATGAGTAAAAACTATAAACAAAAATTCTTAAAACCTGCATTGCTTTTAAATATAAACTTTGCCGACTGATTTTCTCAACTATTATAGCCAAATCTTTAATTTTCTTGCATTACATTGATTTGAATACAATTATTGTCTAAAAAATATTTATTATTATACAATAATTATGAGTATGTAATCATTAACTTTACCAAAACAGAACCATGGATGCAAAGAAACAAGGAGTTTTCTCATGTTTGATACTTGGTTTTATTGCAGGTTATTGTATAAACGCTATATATTTGTTGACTTTTTCATGTCCTGCTTTTTTGAGCAGTCCTATGATTATTTATGTCTTAAATCTGGATTGTAATTTTTAGTTCTCTTTTGTTTTACTGATCTGTTTTATTGAAGTTAATCTAACCTTTTGTTTCTTTTTATTCTTTCATTTGCCTGTGTGTTCACACGGGCTTGCATGTATATAAATAGAGTCTAATGATTTCTCTTCTTTACTCTTGCCTCTCTCATGTAATACATACAAAGAAGGAAGACTCTCAGCTATCTTACTGATCTCTTGCACAAATCAGCTTAGCTAACACTCTGCAGCATTCTTTCTGTCTGTCTGTGTGTGTGTGTGTGTGTGTGTGTGTGTGTGTGTGTGTGTGTGTGTGTGTGTGTGTGTAAAATTTGTGTATGTCACTGTGTGTGTTAGCGTGTATACCCTGTATGCTTCAGTCGTAATAGGATACACCTCTTAATCATTACATCCAGGTCTTTTATTCAGTCCCATTGCTGCTGAAGCGTGAAATTAAGGACCCTGTCCTATATATCATTCAAACTTTGTGTGTGTGTTTGTTTGTGTTGGGTTTTCAATCTGAAGGTTGTGGGTTCAAATCCCAGGTCTGTTGAAGTTATTAATGTGGCTCCTTGGGCAAGACAATTAACCCTCATTGCCTAAGGTGGCATTGTATCAAACCTGTGTTCTGACCCAACCATCATATTCAGGATACTTGTCGCTTTGGATAAGTGCGTCTGCTAAATGACCTTATAATAAGGTAAGTTTGACATTTAATAAAACTTAAATGCCCCGGAGCCCTGACCTCCAGCCTATTTGAGCAACTTTGGGGTAAACCTTGAACAAAGATCATCCATAGCTGATTCTTTCAGTCATGTAAACCTTAATACCCGTCTTTAGATTCAGTAATTTATGTTCTGAGGATCTTCTTTTATTTTGTCTTCACAATGAAAGTGTCTCCCACAGTGTAATGCTACACACACACACACACACACACACAAACACACACACAGTCATACATGCTTAGCCATGCGACTGTCAATGTGCAATACATATATACAAACACAGGAAAATGCTCAGAGTATTACAGTTCGTCTAAACAGAAAGACCAGCCAATGGCTATTTATGTTAGCTTCATAATGAGCGCCATTAATGGCCTTCTGCAGCAAAAACACTTAGGAGGGATGTACAAACATAATGTCAGCGAGAAAGAGAGAGCGTAAGAGAGAATGACAAAAGAGAGCAAAGAGTATGAGCAGCTGTCTTTTTGTGAGGCGTCTCATTCGTCCTCTTCGTCCACCTGGAGACTCGAGATGTAAACGAGCTTTAGCATGTTCACTACAGTTAGCAGATTAGCTTCTAATGTCTGTGGAGCCTCAGAATATTGTATGACAAGTTGAAGTGTGTGGGTCTGTGTGTGTGTGTTTTTGATAGTAGCAAAGTTCTCACTGTGTATTACTGGCCGTTTGCGTGCTAACTCTGATTTGGTGAATATTTTAGACGTGAGTGCAGGAGGGAGAGTTTGCATGTGTTTTACTCAAATATGTGCTAATGAAAACACTGCGCTCAGATTGTGTATGTTGTACAGTGGCAAAAAACAGAAACAGAGTGTCAAAGCGAGACGTATTAACAGCTTCTGAACAACTGATGATGTCCATATGGTGTGTGTGTGTGTGTGTGTGTGTGTGTGTGTGTGTGTGTGTGTGTGTGTGAGTGACAGAGAGAAAGTTTCTCAACAAGGCTGCTGTTGATGTATCTTATCTCTCTGAACTCATCCACATCTCCCACACACCTCTGTAATGGAATCCACGTTATAAAGCACCAGCCAAAGCTATCACACACACACAGACACACACACACACACCCACACACACTGTTGTTTTTTGCATTGTGGGGACTTTATATAGACTTTCATTGATTTTGTAGAAACTTGCACAAAACCTAACATATTAATACCACTACCGTGCCCTAATCTAACCCTAACTAACTTCAGTTTCACCTTAAAACTGAATGATTTACAGTGAAAACTGTTTTTGTTGACTTCGGATATCACCGGATTCAGTGTTCATCAATTTTATCCACGAGAATAACATCTATATTTTGGCTGCTTTCTTCGGATTTAATCAGCATGCTCCTGTGACCTGCCCATCAAAGAAACATCAGAAACACAATCTAAAGAAAGTTTATGTAGCGACAGGCATTAATGCGCTTATTAAACAGAGATTAAAGATGTTGATATTTATTAATAATTTAATAACTATCATAATAATAACTGTTAATAATTTAGATTAAAAACAGTTAGATGACAAGAAATGTGAATGCCATTCTGTTAAGTGTTAAACATTTATTTACATTCATCTTTTATATTCTTTTTTTAAATTAAAAAAATTAACATATTATATATATATATATATATATATATATATATATATATATATATATATATATATATAAATTTTTTTTCTTCTTCTTCTTCTTCTGTTTTTTGTGTTAAACATAAAATTTATTCTTTACAAAATGTGTTTTCTGTATTTTGGAGTCTCTAGAACTTAAAGGCATTTCTATTGATTTAAATGTAATTAGGTACCTCAGTTTTTATCACTTTCGGATTTCACAGATTGTTTGCGGAGGTTGTGGAACTGCAACGAAAACGAAGGTTCCACTGTAAATTGGCTCACTTGCAAGGTCCCTATAGTGTGAGAGTGTAATCAGGTTTAGGTTTTTGCAATTTTATATACTATATAATAGTATTATTAACTATTACCAGCCTGAGCAGGTTTTCAGGATTTTTCTGCTGTTTGTAAGTGCTTCTATAAGATTCTGTTGTTGGAACTACACACATTAACACATTAACAAACAAAGAAGCGCACACTAGCAATGACATGGGCATCCTCAGAATCCTGCCACTGCTCTCTCCATCTCTGATAGCTAACACCATATACTGACACCCGGCACTTTAGATTTTTTTTTTACCTGTTTAATCATTTACATCTTGTTCCTTTCCTTTTTATCCTTTTGTTCTTCTACTCTCATTTCTTCTTTTCCTTCTCTGCTCTTATTTTGATCTTTTTTTTTTTTTTTGCCTTTTGTTTGTAGGTTTATTCATTTGTTTTTCCTTCTTTATGTCATTTCTTCTTTTTATTTCTGTTTATTTGTTTCTTTCCTTTTCATTTCTTTGTCATCTTTCTTTAATTGTATTTTCCTTCCCTTCTTTCTTGCATTTTTTTTAATCTGTCATTTTTCTATTTGCTTCTCCTATTTTTTTTATTTAGTTTGACAGTTCACTTCCTTTTCTTTCTTTCTTTTTTTTATTTTTAAATTCTTTTTTACTTTACGTTTCCTTTTTTTTTTTTTTTCTGCCCTTTCTATTATCGCCTACTTGACTTCTTTACTTTTCTACGTGTCTGCAGTACTGTGCAACAGTTTGGTTAGCGCTGGTTAAAAAATGACTTGCTTATAAAGATTCACCGAATAAAAATATATATTTGAATATGGCAACTCGGACTTTATTATTTTAATTTGTAGCTGTAGTTTTATTTCTCAATGACTTTAAATTGTTTGATTATCTTATAGTCATTTGGGGCTTTTAGTTTCTGTCTGTATTACTTTTGTTCTCTCTTTGGTTTTACCGTAGTTTTATTTAGATTGAATTTTGTCTTTTCCTTCTCCGTGCACCTATATCCATATATACTTCTGTAAGCTATTTCTGGTCCTTTCCTTCTTTATGTGTTTCCTCTACATTTTTCTTTCTTTTATCCTGTACTAATCTCCCTCTCTTGGTCTGTTTTTCCACTTCAACACATACACACACACTTGCATGCTCAGTAATATCAGGGCAGTATTGATTCTCTCCTTTGACTTGAACCCCTTAGCACAGAGTCACCGGGTTGTGTGTGGGTGATAGATGGTGCTCTCAGTGCAGCAGTAATTACCCTCCTGCTCATTTATTTCAGCACTTTCACCATTTACCAAAAAAAAACTCTTTTATCTTTCCGACACAGACAGCTTTCTGCAGCGACAGCACAACGCATCAGAGATGCACATAAAACTTATCCCTGTGTCTTGTCTTTCCTTATCCTTTTTATGTGACCTTTAATTCATTCTTCTCAATGTTGTGTTTTTTTGTTGTTAATGTTTACTTTTTAACTCAAGTGTCCTAAATTTTGACACCTTTCAGTCTTTCTTTACCATAATCTAATGCTCACAGCAGGATTCAGTTTTTTCCTTATATCTCTCGTTACTCACATTTCTGCATTAAGCTACAAAATCAATGAGCAAAAAATGTATTAATGACTCCCATCATGAACATAATCAGACACAATTACTTCCATTCCACTTTGGCATATTAGCTTGTGACACGCCCAGGTCTTTTGTGGTAAAGCTGCATGTAATTGTGCTTAATTGAAGGCATGGTGATATCAAACCATCGTTAATTAAGACTCATTTGCATCATTGCCTGTACATGTTGTTCAGATGTGCAGCGGCCCAATGTTGGCAAGGAAAAATTAAATAACATAAAAACTTTTTGGCCAATTCAGCGCCAATTTAATACTGTGCACCTTTACCAGAATACCTGCTGTTCCATTTTTTATGTGATAAATTAAAAGTTTTATTAAAAGTTTTCAAAAAGAGCTTTTGTAGTCCTTCTATTCACTTAACTTTCTAAATCTCTGCCCGCTTTTAATTCTTTTTTAGCAGTTATAAAAACTTATAAAGTTTTCGTTACTTTATTTCTTTATCATATCTGGGATATTTATTAAATATTCTAATGTATGAAAGAGTGTTTAACACAAATGAATGATTATTAATAATAATTTAATGGCCTGTTGAGATGTGCATTATAGGTAAATACTTATGGTGCTTTATGGATGTGTTTATAAAACTTAATTTAAGTGTTTATGATATATTTTACATGCTGTACTCATAGCTCTTTAATTCTTTAGTCTCTGTACTTTATAATATTGTATTGTAGAAGATACCCTGTTGGTAGATGAGCATTAGGATAGAAATGGACAGTAACAATTAGAAATCCGTGTCATTTCACCTTTTTCTTTTGACCTTTGTTTTTAATATTCACTGTGAGTGTAGATGTTGCTCATGAGTGGTAAATAAGTTGAGACTTAAGTAATCCTTCATCGCACAGAGATATGTCAGAAGTAGAATGTCTTTCTTAGTAATCTCACAGTTGTGAGTAGACATTAGGTTTAAAAATAGAGAGCGTCCTAAAGCGCTCTGTTAATCCATCTTTCTTTAAATCTGAGTTTTTCGGTTAGTGTGACAGAATCATTTCTCACTGATCTTGATGAATACACAGAAATTCACATTTAAAAACTATTATGCAAAAAAAAATCCACTTATCAGTCCAGCACTGAGATTGTGGAGTGAAATCATTCATTCCACGATATTCATCTTGTTTTTTTTCGTTCTCTCTCCTGTGGCGCGTGACCCTGGTTCCACCTTTTTACTGAGTGCATTAGGACCAGCAGGATTACCATAAAACAGCACGGCTTGAGAGAGCAGCCAGTTCTCCTGTACAAACAGCATGACGGATTATTCCACTCATCTGTTCAATTTCCACAAACACACGGTTTATGCAAATCAAAAGAAATAATCTGCAGTGATATGGTGCAATCCGAGGCTCGGCCCTAATGAGAAAAGGCGCAAGTTGACCCCCCTCCCTCCCCGCATGTGTCACGCACTTACCCGCCAAGTGGGGAGAACGTGATGTATGAAAGCCCTGTGCCACCAAAAGGTCATAGCGCTGTCATTTAAATAGTAATCTACAGTGCCAGCAATGAACTCCTGCATAATATCTCTACAGAATACACACACACACACACGTCGAGAGCCCTTACACTTAAGATGATAATAGGTTTAAAGAAAAACATCATTACTCATCAGTCAATATGTTCGCTGTTGAAATGATGCCGTTTGCTTTTCAAAGGTTTGGTCAAATTGTGGCAGCCTGCCTCCAGAATGCTGAAAATTCAGATCTTTGGTTCCTTAACTGACTCACACAGAGCCATGACCTTAACCTCATCAAACCAAGTTCTCAGTTCCTGTAAAGATGGACTTTGTAGTTCTACTATTCCAGACTGTAGTCCATCTGTTTGTGTTCAACAGTACATACAGTGTACGACCCCTTTACTCTCTTCTCCAATGGTCAGAACCCCAATAGTACCACCACAGAGAAGGGATTATTTGATTGGTGCATTATTCCTATCCCAGCAGCGTCACTGAGGTGGAGAAATGAAACTACAGCAGCACTGCTGCACTAAAACCCTATCACCACATCAGTGTCACATAAACAAACCACTACCCAAATGATACCTGTTCTGTGATGGTCCTGACCAACAGAGAACAGAGAACCAATGGGGACTAACAAAAACCAAGAACACAGATGGACTACAGTCTGTAATTGTAAAACTACAAAGTCCATCTATATGATAAGTGGAGCAAATGTATAAAGGAGCAAGAAGGGGGAGTGTCCAAATTTTGGACTGGTACTGTATGCACTTTAAAATATTTTAGCATTCCCCGCTTCCCCAAGAGTGAAAGCTTGTTTTGCTGCCAACGGGGGCCAACTTAGAGTAGAACTTTATAAAAGCTCCTATGGGTGTAATGTGTAGGTGTCCCAATACTTTTGTCTTTATAGTGTAGAGTGAAACTCTGTATGCACATGCAGCTAAATCACAATTTATGATCCATCTTAAAAGACCGACTTCTCTTTCATTCCATTCGTTTAGCAGTAACATGATCCTCGTTTCGGCTCTCAGAGGAACTTGTCTTTCTTTCTCTTTGAACTTTCTTCAGTTCTGTTTTTTCTTTCTGTCATATTTTTTCTCTACACTTTCGTCCTAAATCAGCAATTAATGACCATCATTAACTACAGTCTTTAAGTACGAGAACGTCACTTAGTTTATATTTCGTTTCTTATTAAAAACTCTGTGTGTGTGTACATCTGTGTGCAAATCTATGTTCCTGTGTGTGAGAGAGCTTGCATGGTTGTGTTTATAATTAATTCTATTAACATTGTTGACGCACTGGATCAAAGAATTTTAATGATTATGTTTCATTTGAAGTTGGAGAACGTACTTAAGAATTGCAAACTGAACTACCGTAATGGCGAGTATTTCATAAAAGCTCTGAACATAGGTGCGGCCATTAAAAGGGCTTGTTTTGCTAAAAAACGAAAAGACTGCTGAATAGCTTTTGACGTACATGGTTCATTAGTGGTGTTGTGAAGTCTGCAGAGGGTTAAAAGCTAGAAAGAGAGAAGAAAGATCACTTACGAGGCGGTTATTCTGATTTATACGGCCCGTTGCGGAGGCCCAGCTGCACGATAAAACTTCTTCTCACTTCCACTAAGCATAGTGGACTTGGGGGATTATATTTCACCCTAAATACCATTAAATCACTGCATACAAATATAGCCACTGCTAAAACTATTTAAATATTCAGACACTTAGACTTTGGCATGTTCCCAGAAAGTAGTCCTTTAGTAAAAGTCTTCATTTTAAAATATTTTGTTTGAATTAAAACGCGCAGATTAGACAGAGAATGGACTAAATTACTCATTAATGTATTAGAATTCACTGTAATTTTTAAATTGTCTGTCTGTTATTTACCTGCTTAACAGATTA
Organism: Corydoras maculifer; assembly: GCA_019802435.1. Lineage (NCBI taxonomy): Eukaryota > Metazoa > Chordata > Actinopteri > Siluriformes > Callichthyidae > Corydoras > Corydoras maculifer. The sequence continues at coordinate 290,810 of JAFMOD010000400.1, forward strand.
TGAGTGATGTTCACCAGGGACGTGTTTCATTTAGTACATTAATTCAGGTTTTATGCAAAAGGATTGAACTCTCATTACTTTCCTGACAATCAGTTACAGTCAGATACAGAGTTTTAATGAGGATCAGACTGAAATATTTTCTGGGACACGCCTCTTAATCAGCAGTACTTGGGTTTTATTCAGCCCCATTCCCGTGGGTTTATTAAAGATTTCTCAACAGTATGCTTCGAATTTTGTAGGGAAAAATTTTAAGAAAGGTCCCTGTTCTGTTCCGTGACTTGGCCGTGGGTCACAGTCGGCTTCATAAAGACATGGTTAGGTGAATTTGCTGTGGAAGAACTTGACTGGTCCATACAGAACCCTGACCTCAACCTCATCATAAACCTTTGAGATGAACTAGAACAGAAATTACGAGCCAGGTTCTATCATCCAACATTAGTACCATCATCAGTGCCTGACCTTACAAAGGTTGAATGGGCAAAACATTTCCACAAAGTATAGACTTTGCTCTATGCCGGCTTGTGTTGAAATTTCCTTCAAATGGTGTGAATTTTAATTTACATGTGGTAACTTCTTATTGTTTGTTTTGTTTGTTTGTTTAAATTTAACAAATTTTATTTAATTAATGAGTCACTATGTGGTGGATATACAGAGTACCTAAACCTTCACAGGGTCACAAATAGTAAGTATGTCAAATTTTGTGGTAGGGAGACGAATCTAGAAATTGCAAGGGGGGGTAAAAAAATACAAAGTGATTCTCCAGTTTCCTCCCAAAGTCCAATAACATGGATTTAAGGTAAATTACATGCTCTAAATTGCCCCATATAGAGTATGTTTGTGTGTCTGTGTGAGTGTGCTTAGCGCCCGAAACGTTCTCCCCTGGATGGGCATGGGGCACCCCCCGCGACCCTAGTAGAGGATTAAGTGGAAGATAATGTATGAATGAATTAATTAATGTCTTTGGGTGAGCTGTACGTGTTTTTTTTGTTTTTGTAATTTGTTTAATTACAAATTTTCTTTTTTGTAATTATTATTATTTTTTTGTAATTTGTAAAATTTGTAGTAGAGCACTGTTGTTAAAACAACCTACATTTTTATGATTAAAATCTACCGAAGTCTAATCTCTCATAAATGTATATTTATGAAACTTCTACAAATTTACCATCTGTTTTGTGCAGTGTGTTTATAACAGTGCTGTCCCTATCACCTGCTGACAATGCATTATATTAACAAGCAGGACACAGGGACAGCTCATGTCCACTGTCAATCACAGTAACACTAACCAACCATCAGCACCTCCGAGCTGATGTTTACAGAGGAGGGTGGAAGCTTTCACATTGCTCTCTGGGGCTGTAGAGCCACTGTTTTTTGAAAATGCAGCCTGCTGGCCACACATACATTAGAGGAATCACATGATGGTCTGCACTTTTTTTTGGATATTGGATGAGTAAATATTTCTATTTCACTCCCTTTTTTTTTGAATAACTCCCCTGAATAGGACCTCTATAAACGCTGTGTTCATTATGTGACATAACATGAGAATCAAACACAAGTGTCACGAGATGACTAAATGCAGTGTATATAAAATAATCCCTTAATAATGTTATTTTACTATTTTTAAACCATCAGATTGTAGCAAAAAATACTACTTTTTAATTTTACAGCCTGTTGCTGTGTGAGATTTATTCATGTGTGGAAAATTGTGCAGCCTTTAATTTAAAACCTACTTTGTTAATTATATTTTAGCTGAATGACTTTGTGTTTTTTTTTTTTTTTTAATGATGCAGAACCGGGTCGGGAGTTTTATGAAGCTCATGTTTTACCAGTGCATAACTTTTACTATGATAGGCTCTACTTTGAAGGATCCTGGTCTTTAGAAATGTACTTACGCTGCAAAACTGGAAAATCTGTCCCCAGGTTCGGTTACTGTGGTGGAAGCATGCTCAGAAAAAGCTAACTTGATTTAGTGTGGCTCAGTGGTAAAATGCAAAGATATATGACTGTGTGTGTGTGTGCGTGTGCACGTGCATCCTTAAGGGTGCGTGTACGAGTGTCAAAAGGAAAAATAGGAAGGTGTTACTGGGCTGCTGTGAGTGATATGCATGTCTCAGGTTTTGACTGATGTTGGTGCTGTTAATGTCTTTAGTTAACTTTGCAGCAAATAAAACGAACACTATGTTACACTTTACTCAAGAGCTGTCAGACAGACCATCTTAATGAGTCACATTCTAAGTTTCCAGGTTATCAGTACAGAATTGCAATCCAAACTTTTTAAAAAAGCGGAAGATTAAAATAATCGTTAAAACTTTGATGTACATTTATTAAACCAGAAACCTTTAGTATTCTTTTGCTCTTTCTAATGTTTACATTTTATGAACTCTTGAAATCACTGTGTCCCGAACAGTGATGCACAGAAATGAACATTTTTTACCGAAATCGAACAAAATGGTTGTTTCTATGTTTGTATTTTTGTTTATAAACAGTTATAATTCTTCTCTGGGCAGTGGTAGGCTTGTGGTTAAGAAAGCTTTGTTATGTAATGGTCCCTGGATTGATTCCCAGTGTCACCAAGTGCTACAGCTGAAGTGCCCTTGGGCAAGACATCGAACCCCAGTTTCTCCCTGGGTGTCGCATACAGGGCTGCCCACCGCTTTGGACACGTGTGGTCACTTCACCTGTGGATGTGTGTGTGTGTGTGTGTGTGTGTGTTTCACTGCACAGGTGGGTTACATGTGAAGGGCAGATTCCTCTGTGTGTAAGTACAGTAGACAAAATAGATGACTACTTTTTAAAATATATATATATATATTTTTACTTTTTTACAGTAAACAGTGTTTTTGGCGCTTGGATTTCTGGGAAGATGATTTGAGAAGACGTCGTCGTTTTGTCAGAAATCCTTCTGGATCAGCACACTCAGAAGCCACACTGAAATCCGCAGCAGAACATGGTAAGAACATGCATGCGTAAACTAAAACAAACCTGTGGGAACCTTTGGAATGTGGCAATTAGAAAGTTCTGCTTGTTGGCAGGGTTATGTTGACTAACGCAGCTTACAACACAATGTTTACCTTCTGTGCTTTGTTTACCAATGTTTACCTTCTAATTAGACAGTCATTTAATATCGTGGACACAGCCTTATGCACAACTGTATTTATATATTCTAATTTAATGAATTTAATATTGCTCTAATAAAAATAACAGCAATCACACTACAGCAGAAAATCCTAATAACCTTAATAATATTGTATATAATATTGTATATATAATGTAATAATAAGTTTTTGTTTAGTTTAAAGTTTTGTTTGTTTAAAGTTTAATTATAAACATTACAGCAAAATTAAGCAATATATTAATTACCAAGCAATGTTTGAACCAACCAGGTTGCAACAGTGATGTGTGTAATGACATAATTGTGACAAAAAAGTACTTATTCATTGTTCCATTGCTATGGCGTTTAGTCTAGCACTCATCTAAGTTTAGCATTTAGACTAACATCTTGAGGCAGCTGGATGCAAAATAAAGCACAAAAAAGGTGTTACATATATGAACACCGCACACATTTCAGTAACATGCCTATAAAACCTAATGTTGCAGCCACTATAAAGTTTTTATGGCGCCACAACACTCAATAAAAGTGAGAAAAAAAACCTTAACACCTTGTTTACAGTAATTACATCTTTACCACTTATTCAACGAGCAGTAACTTTTGCTCAGGTGTGTAATTTCCCTAAATTGCAAAACCAAAAGTTATCTTGTTTTTAACGCCGCCCCTAATTTTATATCTGATTAGCAGCCAAATTTTTCGGGTGGTGGTGGGGGATGGAATCAGTATTATTTTGGAACGCAAAATCCAGCACTCACTAAACAGCCGTACAGTGTAATCATAAATGGAAGTGTGTGTGAGTAAACTATCCAAGCTGCATCTGTGACTAAAACAAAGTCTAAAAACAAAGTACAGATTTTAGAAAACTATTCTTGTTCACCTGAACAAAAGTCAAGAGACATTCCAAGTTATTTGAGAAGCTTCAGCTTATCAGACCGAGTTAGTGGGCTTCTGTTTTCTAATGTAAAAAGTTTTTTTATTTTTTTTTTACAATCGTAAATCCTAAATAATTAGGCAAATCAAATAAAAAATGAATAAGCTTTAAAAACTGCAAAACTTTCTCATTAAATTTTAAAGAAACATCAGTGTGAACTTGGTGTGTTTTGTTTTTGTTTTGCTTTTTTCTTCTTTTTATTGCATGTCAGCATGTGACATTGCAGGTGAGTATTACCACGTAGTGCATAGAATGAGGTGTGTGTTTGTGTGTGTGCGTGTGCGTGTGTGTGTGCTAGGTTTGCACAGTTGTGTGTGTAGAAGTTACAGTGTGTTTAATTCTGAATTGCTGCCTGATGGTATTATCTGTTTTAATCTTTTAAGATCAGTCTCATGAAAAATATCCACTCTAGTGTTTTTTTTCTATTTTTCTTTTATCGATTGCATTTAAATCTTTTATTGTTTTGCTTTTGTTCATTCCTGCATGATAGAATGAGTCACAACCTCAACTACTATATCCCTCCACAACTATAATGAGATATTCAGGCTCCTGCCAGAGTTTCGGTCTCAGGCTTCCTCATCATTATTTAATTAATGGTTTTATTATTGTAAACAGTTGATACTATTAACTTATATTGAATTGGGGAGCATGACAGTTAGATCAGCTCAATAATGTAAAAAATTACAAACTTTAGGCCTGAATAGGGAATAGTTAAAGATATCAAGTTTCAGCAAAACTCAAAAAAAGCTACTTTATGACAATTCTGTATCACCAAAAGCAATAAATAAATACAATTAAATACAAGCCTTAAGTATAATATTTGTAATAATCATAATAATAACAATAATTAATAATAAAGATAATAATAATGATGATAATAAGTTTAAAAAAAATTAAGAGTATTTTCCATTTTACATAAAAGGCTCATTTTGTCGTTCTCTTTAACTGTCTGGCTGTTTTAGTCTGTTTTGTTATTTTTTCCCTCTAACACTGACAGATCGTCCTGGAAAGAAAACACGATAATTTCTTCCAGAATTCTTTAAATTATCTCATAAGAAAACAACAGGACGATGATCTCAGTGGTCTCCAACATGTTAAACATGTTTAAGGCCTTTAATTCAGACACATTTAGTGTCAGGCAGAAACCATAATTACAGGGTCGTTTAAAAATGTCGCCGACGTCCGCGAGCCGCTACATGACATTGACTGCTCTGTTAAATGATTCGAAATTAGCAGAGGAAGTTGAGTGGCAGGACCTTATGTTTTTAAACAAAGGCTAGAGGTCAGATCCGCACCAGACTCTCTCATGACATTCCTGAAATGTGAGGGACTCAAAACTTTTTTTGATTTTCAACCTTTAACTTTAAAAAAAAACTGTTTTTTTTTTTTTTTTAAGTGATCGAAAAAAGTAGTTTTAGTCTTTCTCACTTTCTCTCAATCTTTCTCGCACTCTTACTCTCTCTGTGTCTCTCTCACTCACACACATACACACACACACACACGGGCAAACATACTCAGACTCACAATTATGATCATTCATCGGCGTCCAGGAAACTTCCGTACGATTTACGCCCTCCAGACTTAACGTTTATATTTATGCTTGTAAAATTTCATCTTTTCTGTGGACGTGAACGTGAAAGTAAATATGTGAGGAGTGAAAGATGTGTGTGTCGGTGATTGATACACACACACACACACACACACACACACACACCCCGTTATGCTCTTGTTGAAAACTCATTTGTTAATTTTGACAGTGTAATTGTGCATGTCTCCAGGTGCATATAAACGAGCATTTGAGCCTTTTGGGAGGAAAAAAAGGAAACTGATTTAATACATGTATTGCCACACTGTGTGTGTGTGTGTGTGTGTGTGTGTGTGTGTGTGTGTGTGTGTGTGTGTG
>JAFMOD010000400.1:303240-324066 GCA_019802435.1 Corydoras maculifer
TAATATGGTTTTAAGGACTGTACTGCATTTTGCTTTTATTTGGGTAAAATGTTTCTTTCCCCCCGTATAAACAGTTACTTTTTTGGTTTTATCTGATGTATTTATATGATTTTATAATAAAAAAAGATCTTTTTATTAATATAATTTGAGATTATTGCGTTTGTTTAGATAGAAATTTCATGTGATGTGTTGCGTTTGATGTTTTTAATTTTATTTATTTTTATCACTGTGGTAATACTAAGTAATGTGGTTTAAGTATTTATTATTATTATTATTATTATTATTATTATCATTATTATTATTATTATTATTGAAGCAGTCGATTGGATAAAATCTTAATTGAAATCTCTTTCATTAGCATTTTAGTTTTAAGCACAAACGTTAGAAATAGGAACTTTGTTACGTATTGTACTTAAAATGTATTCTATGGTCAAATAATGAACCTATAAATCATTTAATTTAATTATTTTATTGCATTAAAAAAAAATCTAAATAAATTCATTAGTTATTCATAAATGTGTAATCTTAAGACAGCGGTGCAGCTCACAGTCTGAAGTGATATTTAACCTAGAATTTTGTTAAATGCTAAATAAATTACATTAAGTTGCTAAAAATATATATATTTAAAATACTAGTTTTAGTATTTTGTGATTTATAATAATAATATACAAATGGTAAATCACTTTAAACAAACTACAACCAACAACAGTTAGATGATTTTACTTTCGTTTTTATTTTTAGACACATAAAATGAAGAACTTGGCACATGACAATAAAGCAATTATAGATATTTTGCATGATATTAAATAAAAAAAATCAAAACAGTTTCACTTTGTGAAAAAAACATTTAAAACAGATTTAAGACGTTAAGAAGTACCTTCACTTTTTTTCCCCCAAAATTTACGTTTGCCTCTCGGTCAGTTTGTTGTTCTTCATTTCTCCGTTTTAAGATCTGAGTCTGTCCACTTTAAGTGAAAAAGTCCAGAGAGTTGCAGAAGTCCATGAAGATTTTATCTTTATGTCGGTTTTTTCTGAGCTTTTGTCGCTGATGGTGGGGGAAAGAGACATGCTGTGGAGTAGAACGTTTTTTTGAAGTTTATTTAATTTTTTGAACCGTTTTTTTCTTAGTTCCTCACTGCTGCGTCCACATTAACGATGTTTGTTGGCCTGTACTGTCAGTGACCGGACCTTCTTTATGTCTAAAACATGCCCCGCTATTAGAACAATCATTTTTTTGGAGTTTAAAAGTCTTTTGAAATTTCTTCTGAGGGTCGATGATTTGAGTTTTGAGTTTTGAGTTGGTCAGATACTCTGATTTAGGAGTTAATTTCACATTGTTGTTCAAAGTTCACAGCTCACTTCCACCAGTTCTGTTTTGCTTTGCTTTGTTTAGTTTGCATTTATTTTTATGTCCTTCAGAGTTTGTCCAGGCTCTTTGCATTGGTCAGAATTTCCCTCGCAAGTCTCCAAGTCTGCTTGGCAGCCGCCTCGAGGGCTGATGTGGCTTTGCCCTGAAATAAATCAAGGTTAGGCAAAAAGTAGTGAGGACATCTTCTGCACTGCAGGCAGGAGACGAGCTGCAGCAGGACGCCATTGATGCGATCCCCTAGGCTCGCCTCGTCCCAGTCACTCTCCCGGGGGTGTTTCTCACATTCATACAGCAGCAGTGTCTTCATATGGTAGCCATTCAGCGGCTGACCCGGCAGCTCCAGGTGCCTGTCGCGGAGTGTTTTGAGAACAGAGAGGCACTTCTTCCTGCAGCCGGACATCAGGAGTCGATTCTCGGCTTCGGCAAACTGCAGGACCCAGGCGTCGCTTTCGGCCGAGCTTTGCTTCCCTGCTAAGGTGTAGCATTCTTTTGAAAGCAGATTAAATCCCTCGGCCTTGACCTCGGCGACCCGATTCGGGCCAGGCCATGGGATGTGCGGCGGCGGCCACTGAGCAGCGCTGCGAGGCCAAATCCCCGTGCACTTGAAGGCCGGAGTGATCTGCACCACATAACGTTCTCGGATTCGCAGCTTTACCTCGCTGGTGTCTGCCACCATCTTGACTGAATCTCGGTAGCTGCACTTGTCCACAGCTTGAGCCACCAGGGTCTGGAAGCGGGACCGGATCTTCCGCGCCGATAAATAACCTGAAGCGGTGATGAACTCGACCCAGAGTGACATGCTGCGCTTGCGGCCGTCGCTCAGCTTCAGCACAGCACAGCCAGGCAGCGACCCGTCGTCCACGAAGTTGAACACGCCCATCTGGTTCAGGTAGAGCACTACCTCGAACTCGTGAGGCGAAATGACCTCGAGGCCCTCGTAGCGTGCATCGATCTCACTCAAAGAGCTGATGAAGCGAGGCTCCTGTACCTCCACCTCCTTCAGCACGTCCGACACCACCTTACACACCTCGCGGATCGTCTTGGCGATGGCGGCCTTGCGTGTCTGGCACCGCTCATTGTAGTATTTGTTGAGCTGGTAGACCAGCTTGGCCTGAGCCGCAATCATGTTGGGGCAAAGGTCCGGGCCGAACACCGGCGGGGGATCGCAGTATGCCGACGGATCCAACGCTTTGATCGAGTGGACCCCAATCCAAAAAATTCAAGAAAGAAGTCAAAAGGAGGTGGGGGGGGCAGGAGAAATGCACCAAAATTTCCTCAATCCCGGCACATATGTTAGGTAAGAAGACAAACTTGGATGGCTGGCTTTGCACCAGGAGTCATCGAGGAACCACAAAGGAGAAAAAAATGCAAATGGAAAAGTGACGAAGCTCAAGGCAGTCGAGGAAAAAAACAAAAAAAAAAAAAACAGGAATTCAAATGGAACCCACACTAAAGAAGTTGGCACCTGAGGTGTATGAGGAGCCGAGCGAGCGTTCTAGAGTCAGAGGTGGATGAAGATGCAGTGCTCATCTGGACAGAGATGCACGCACAAGCTGCACGTGCCTTCAGTGTGTCATCTTCAGCCACTGTCTATGTCCTCGGGTTCTCCAAACTGCAGGAATGTTTCAGCTCATGAATGAAGCAAAAAGTGGAGCCTACACAGAAAAGAGGGCTCAGGATTGTAAAAGCCGCCCACAGGGGGCGGAGCTTCGGCCGCGCATCCGGCCAATCAGAGGTCAGCGGAGGCAGCGCGGACGCAACTCCGCGGTTCTAAACGAGGCTGGTTCTAAACAGCAGACAGACAGAACGGGAGCCGCGCGATGCAACGCCTGCTGGCCGATGTTTTTATTTATTTTATGTTATATTATTTTATTTCAGTTTATTCCTGTTCCGTGTCGCGCGCTCGCTCGAACCCAGCGCTACGTCATCATTTCCGTCATTTCAATAAAATTATATATAGTTTTTTTTTTTAGGTGGGTATTCGTTTATTTGTTTTAGATTATACGCATGTGAGCTGTGGTAAGCCACTGATTTCTTTTTTGTTTGTTTGGTTTCACGGCAGCCACAAGATGACTCGACCTTTTGGCATATTCCATCCTTAGAATAATCTTCTTATTATTTATTCTACGTGATGCGGGCTGTAATCTCGCCGCCAATCTAATCCTGCACCTTCATCATCTCTGTTCTTTGCGTGTTGACCACGCTGCAGCTTCGTTTTCACGCAGGACGTTCAGTAGTTTTTATTAGGCGAGATTTGGGTTTGAAAAAAAACATGAATCAAATTTATTTAAATAAACCTTAGCTCGTTTTTAATCTCTGGATTATCTAAATTCGTAATTTTGCGCGCACGTGGCATCCTCGGCATCATATACTATACAAGATCTGTTATGGTTTCTTTAATCTAGATTATATTCAATTTGATTTAATAAAAAGTTCCAAATCTTAATTTATCTGCGTGTTTTGAATTATCTCGTTTTAACCCCATAGCTATTATTATTTAAGAGAAACGCAATAGGATATCTGTATGTTCATAATGCGTTGTATTTAAATTTATAATCGACAGAATATTAGATTTAATACTATTAGAGGATCCGACATGCTGTCTGACAGCTGGAGCAAAATCGGTAGAGCACATTATTTTAAAATGGGATTATGCTCTGAATCAGGACCAGATTAAATGAATCACTAGTTATTATGATTATTGAGATGTGGGATTCGGCTGTAAATAACAATTGTTTTACGATCCTATTTATAAAGCAAATGAGTCCTACGTTGTGTTATTGCGTCGTATGTTGTTTATTATTAAAGGTCGGTATTCTTAATGCAGTAATTTGAACTTTTATGTGATTTTTTTTTTTTTTGCTTTATTAAAACCGAAAGAGCGTTTAATTTCTATACAAGATTGAACATTTGAAATCCTTAAAACGTGAAACACAAGACCAGTATTATAACTTAGTTCGATTTCTCTCACGGTATTGTTCATATTCATATAGTTTAATAAAACAGTCTACACGCGTATCAGCGTTTTAAATTGAATCAGCATTTCGGATCGACTTACACACAATAATTAAAATCTTTGCAGCTCATTCAGTGAAATAAAATTGCACAGGGTTCTATTGAAGCATCGACTCGTCAGTTCTGTAATTCTGACGCTGAGAGGCGCGTCTCCGCGGGGTGCACGCGCATCAGAGCGCGCGGCGACGTTTGTGCCGCATCCGGACCCAGAACTCAATTCTATTAAAACTGCAAAACCATGACATCACAATCCAACTGTCCCACCGCTTTTCTCTGTAAACTTCCATTATTGTCGTACGATCGTTAGTTGTTGTTTCAGTTGCGCTCTTTTTTTTTTTTTGACTATTTCTATTATTTTAGAGCTTATTTACCAACGAGGCCTAAAAATTCATGGGAAAGTAAAATGGTCTCAGAAAAGCAGGAATGATGAAATCAATGAAATAAAAGTTTTATGCTTTCGAGTTTTTGGTTTGACGCCTGATCTCCGAAATCATGAGCTTAAACGGTCCAATAATTTTATTATTATTATTATTATTATTATTATTATTATTATTATTATTATTATTATTATCACTTTCTATTGCACGTAGGGCTTATTTAGCACTGGCGTTTTCATCGAGTTTTCTCCACGTGGTCGATCAAAAACGTCTCAATTCGACGATCTTTACAAGCATTTAATTACATTTGTGATCAACTTTGCTTATCAGCTGGGTTTTTTAAACCAGATTTATCACATCTATTATTTTTTCTATTTTTATTTTTCTAAACTATGAAACTTTTACCATTAAGATTAAATAATGTACACCTTGTTACCTTTTACAAATAAATTAGTGATATGATTTCTTAAGTGTATTTTTAAAAAGATGTTATTGAAATGATATCCATTTCTGTCTCATTCTGCCTCGTTATGTAAAATAAGTGATTTTTGTGAGTTTTGTACACACTTACTTTAATTGTTCTGTGTACATGTGGAAATGTTAATGCGTCCTTTAATTAATGCACACCGTCTGAACTACAGCATCTAATTAAATGCTTAGTAGTGTGCTCATAAACACACACACTGGCAGTAATTATAATGAGCTTGTATCCACTGCGTGACATCTTCCATAAAAAGGTCTGCTGAGTTCCATCTGAGGAACAGGGTTAGGTTAGATAGTGATCTCAATTACATAGTCATCGCTGTAGTCCATCATGCAGGCCTTCTAGTCATCCTCTGGATTTAGTCGCAGAGCTAAATAGCCGTCGTGTTTATTTGGCTTTGGCAGGTGTGTGGGGCAAATTCAGAATGCTGCTTGTTGTTGATTTTTGTTAAGCCCCTGAACATGCCTCCTTCAGAGATGTTCAGTTTATAACAGAAATAAATCTCTGTACAAGAATGAGCGTTTTTGTGTGTTAGCCCGTCATGTGGTCATTGACATACAATAATATGTGTGTACTATTTAAGTACTCTTAGTTCTTTCATTTCAGGGGTTATATGTACGTTCTTAATGGAAAGATTGAGGAATCGCAGAGTGTGTATTGGAGATATGCCGGGGTCATACACAACAGTGGAAATGGGTCAATAATTCAAATGCTGAGTTCATTACTGAAGCACTCGGGACGGCCCGAACTCTGTCCATGACTTTATTTATAAATGATTAAGCAGTCAGTGCCATTAATAATAACCACATTTATGACATGTGCTGAAATCCTGTTTAGTGTGTGTTTGTGTGTGTGTGTGCGTGTGTGTGTGTGTGTGTGAGAGAGATAAACAAGTGTTCCAGTTACTATAACTAAAAGTCTAGCACAGTTCAATGTAAATAGTCAATGGTACATTAAAAACAGCATATTAATGATAACAGAATGACATCACAGTATTTTAATGTGAATGAAGTTACCCTCCATCGGTATGACGGCACTTGTAAGTTTGTAATGCTGTTATTTTGTAGTTATTTAATGTTATTTGTGTGAATAATCTGATAAACACTCTGTGGGCTGCATTCTTCTTGCTGAGGGGATTTAAAAGTGTTTAAGATCCTGATAATAGTTTCTTTTCTTTTTTGAACAAAGCAAAGAGCTAAAACTAATGCTTATACCCTTTGCTCTTTTAGTGGAGCTTTAGAAGCTTTTGCTTCTTTTTACTCTCTCTCTCTCTCTCTATCTCGCTCGCTCGCTCTCTCTCTTTCTCTCTCTCTCTCTCTCTCTCTCTCTCTGTGTGTGTGTGATACTGAGAGATGCAACTCTTTGATCTGACAACTCAACTCTGATCCTCTTGACGGCACGGCACAGTGTCTGATAAGTCTTTCTCTTTCTCATGCTCTCTCTCTCTCTCTCTCTTACTATGTTCCTCACACTTACACTCTCACACTCTATCTCGTTCTTATTTTCTTAATCACTATTTTTTTAAAACTCTTTTTCTTTTCCTGCTTTCTTTTTAACCCTCTATCACTTACTAGCTTTCTCACTATTTCTCTTTTGCGCTCCCTTTAGTTCAGTTAAAAGTAGCTTTGTTAGCATAAATGTGTGCAGTACAGTATCAACAAAGCATAATTACTATCACTCGTATAACTTCTTTCTCTCACTCTGTCATTTCCTTTTTTATTTGCAGTCCTCTCAATTTGTCTCTCTCTCTCTTCCTTTCTCACTCTCACTTTTTTTTCTCGCCCCCTCTTTATCTCTAATTCTTCTCCATTTCTTTCACTTATTCTTTGTTTATTTCTCTCTCTCCCTCAGCTCTCTTTGTATTTGTCAGCCTCATTTCCCTCAACATCATCTCTCTTGCTGTTAATTGTACATGGATGACTTGGTCCACTTATGTAGTGACATGAAGCAATTTGTAATCCACTTGTTATCTGATGTCATGTTCCAAATAAATGTTTAGTTTGCAAAAGTAAAGGAAATTTCACTCGTCAGCATGATCCCTGAAAACGATTTCAAACATGGAGGAATTGTTTGTTTTGGTGTTGATGATAACATACATGAAATCTGATCAGGGGGTACTACAAGGAAAGGAGAGAGAGCGGGAGAGGGAGAGGAAGAGAGAGAGAGAGAGAGAGAGACAGAAAGAAAGAAAGAGAGAGACAGAGAGAGAGATAAAATACTGCAACATTTTTATTTTTATTTTTTCTGCCTGCGTCAGCTCACATTAGCATTAGAGGTCTGTGTACTTCCCACTGAACGCTGAATGGGAGAAAAGAAAAGGGCTCAAGACTAAAGAAAAAATGTAAAAGCAAAAGAAAAAGGAAAAAAATAAAAATAAATAATGACAGAACAACTAACAGATTACGGAACCAAAGTCTAGAGTTTAGAAAATACAAGCAAAATGAGATAAAAATAATATGAGCGAGAGAGAGTGAGAGAGCGAGCAGAATGGATAGATGCTTTTAGCCTGCAGCCTTTTTCAGCCTCGCTCTGGAAACTTGAGAGGACTACACACACACGCACACACACACACACACCCCAGCTGCACAGTCCTGTAGAAATCAAACCAGCACTGCTAATTGCTTGGCAGATTTTTCCGCAGATCTGATGAGGTCATGGAGCAGATGGGATTTTACCCACAATGCCCTTCTGCATGCGATCTGTCAGACTGCAATTGAATTAAATAGTGTCTTCATAACTATTTGAACAAATAGATGTTCTCACCTGCTGGTTTTATGCAAAGTTACATGAGGAATCCACACGTGTGTATCAGGATCAGGATTTACATATTAGACAATGTCGGCAGTGCACTCAGACTCAAACCCAAAAGTTTGGATGGGGGAGGGGTGGATACAATCTTTCTACAAGTTTAAATATGTGATATATAATTTAAACTTCATTTAATATAAAAATATTATTTGAATTTTTTTCAACAATATCTGACAGGATTTATGTTTTTATTATTATTATTATTATTGTTATTATTATTATTTTAATTATCATCAATTTATTCATTATCTTTATTAGGGTCACAGTAGTGTTCCCCATGCCCAAAAAACACTCAGGACAGGGATCCAGGACACATATGAGGCAATTTTTAGCATGCAATTTACCTTGAATCCATCTTTTTGTACGGTGGGAGGAAACTTCACCCAGATTGGGATTTGAAACTGAATCCAAAATGCTGAGAGGTGACTTTTGGTTTCTCTTTTGGCTTTAACAGTCTGTATCATCATCATCGTCATCATTCTGATGAGTGAATCTGAAATCAGCCCCTTTCTTAAATTCACTTTCCAGTTTAAAACTGATTTGGGGAAAACATCTGACCAGGGAATACCGTAGATTTCACATACTTCAGCTTCTGTGCTTCGATACTCAAACAAACCTGAAGTACACAAGACGACACACACTGCTGTGTTTGTTCTTCTGCTGTCCTGGACGTCTGGAAAGCTTTTAGCAGAGCGATGCGTAACATGTAACAGAATCCCAGTGGAAATGTCAAACAAACAATCAAACAAATGTCCGTCGGAGAGTTTGCACACGGGATTACAAGATCAACTCGAGATGAACTGATGTTTTGTTTGCTCACAGTTGGTCACTAGATTCTTCACCTAGATACAACCACAGCTCCAGATTTTAAACAGATTTAGTTCAGAAACAGTTCAGAGAGCCAGAAAGTCTTCCCTTAAAGGTTACTGACATTTGTCTTGGCTTCATTCAAGCAGGAAATCCAATTTTAGCCCTAAAAATAAACCCTAAAAATAAACAATAACATATTCATATAAATTATAAATAAAAAAAAAATCATGAATCTAACGTATTTAGTTTGAATTATATTATTTAAATTTAACTTACTTTGCTCTTATTTATTTTCAGTATTTATTATTTTGGCTTAATGGTTAGCACGTTCACCTCTCAGCGCTAGGGATTCCCGGTTCGAATCCCAATCTGGGAGGAGTTTCCATATTCTCCCCATGTCCTTGTGGGTTTCTTCTGGGTTCTCCGGTTTTCTCCCACAGTCCAAAAACATGGATCAAGGTCAACTGAATTCTCCAAATTACCCCATGTATAGAGTGTGTTTGTGTGAGTAAGTGTGTGCCCAGTGATAGATTGGCGCCCTGTCCTGGGTATATCAGCCCAGCGCCCGAAACGTTCTCCCCTTGATGGGCATGCCCATCCCCCCCCAGCAACCCATCCAGGGGAGAACATTTTGGGCTCGAGGTGTATTCGCCCAGTGGCACCAATGGCACCAATCTGCCTCTGGGCACGCACTCACTCACACAGACACACACAAACTCTACATAGGTGCAGTTTTAATTGGCAGCCAATACACCTTTAATCCATGTTTTTGGACTGTGGGAGGAAACCATAGAACACAAGTAAACCCACATGGACAAGGGGAGAACATGGAAAACATGGATCCCCATCACTACGCCACTGTGCCGCAGTTTATAATGATAATCATAGTTTATATTTTATATAAAACTTTTGACTTGATGGATTTTGTGGATATGGGGGTGCAATGGTTAACACTCCAACTTTATTTCAATGCAAGAAGTCCAGGCTGTAGCTTACAGACGAGGCCAAGGGTCTATTCTGCAAGGTTTTTTTTTTTTTTTTTTTTTTCAGAGAGTACCGGGTTCCTCCCACAGTCCAAATATATGCCAGTAGGTGAATGATAAATTGCCCTCCGGTGTATATGTGTATGCCAGGTCATCTGCTTTGTGCTGAACGGGTGAGGTGTTACTAGATTCCTTAATCAGAAGTTAAGCAGCTTGTGTGAATGAATTAAGAAAAAGGAATTCTGTAGCCTTGGTGCTAAACTGCATGTTCTCCTAAAGCAATGTTTGTCTATCAAGAGTCAAAATTCTCTGTTTGTTGGTTATAGTGCAAAATTATAGTGCAAAATCTGCTTATAGCATTTACTAAACTGCCCCTCGAGTCTCTGTAATGACGTTTGTGACTGACAGTGGGTTCATTTTTTTCTTGTCACATCGTCCCAGTGACAAGAAAGTGATATACAGCCCGGATGACATACCTGTAGATTTTTATTTATTTATATCGCGTTTGTTACAATAGTACATCATCTTAATGTAGCTTTACAATGTTCTGAGCTTGAACTCCCAAAGACTAAGTCAAAGTGACAGTGGCAAGAAAAAACTTCCTGTTAAGTTGTTTTTTTAAGGAAGAAACCTTGTGAGGACCAAGACTCGGTAGGTGACTCGTCCTCCTTGGAGGGGATGATGATGATGATAGCTGACTATACGGTGATTAATGACTGAATCAGCATTTAAACGGATGGAAACGTGCTACTACTTAATGCAGTTTAGCTGGTTGTCTGTGTCTGAAGCTGAAGCAGGAGTAAGAGACGAGTAAGCAGGACTTGTTAGACTATTAGAGGCTTACTCACACACACACATGCACAGTTTCCAACTGAATGACCTTCGACTGTGGGTGTCAGTCAGAGTGTCAGTCCCGGCCAGCAACTATTGATTTTCCACTAACAACTGAGTATGTGTGTGAGTGTGTATGTGTGTGAAGTCAAACAATTAGAATCCCAAAAACATTGATTTGCCTTAAAGATGTAACTTTTTATAAATCTATAATTGCTTCTTTAATAACCTGTGCATTTTGTTTAGTGTTGCTTTACATTGTATGGATAGAAATATTGGGACATCCACACATTACACCACAGGAGCCTTTATAACATCTCATTTAAGTGTGTAATGTAAGTTTATTTGTAAGTCTCTTTTATCCAAAGCGACTAACAAGTATCCCATCATGGTTGGGATCAGAGCACAGGGGTTGGTACAGCCTCCCTAGAGCAGTAAAGATTAAGGTTCTTTCTCAAGGACCCGGCTTGGTAAGTAAAGTTGACCTGGGATTTGAACCCCCAACCTTCTGATTGATATCCCAACACCCTAACCATTGAGCTACCAGACCCTTATTAAAGCAATATGGCATTCGAGGTTGTGTATTATTGTGAATAAATTACAGAAAAAGGTGTAACTCTACTTCACTATGCATTAGGAATAACAACACTTCTTTCCTGTGATTTATTCACAATAATGCCACACAATTTTATGCCCAACGTAGTTTTTAAAGTGTAGTCAGTATTTAAAATTCATTCATCATTTAAAGTTTGGTATGTTGCTTCTTCTTTTATGATGCTTATGGATGTTATCATGAACTTATGCTTTTATACACAGTCAGTATTGTTGCCATTTTACGCGATGTATTCTTTCTCCCACCGTGTGTCCTTTTGGTGTTTAAATGCTATTTACCTGCTTAAAGACTTGCTCTTAAGCATTCTAAAGTGCTCTTCTGCCACACTGTCACCCCGGAATCCTCTTTAAACCCATAAAGGATTTTCCCTTTCAGGGTTCAATAAAATAGCTTACCCCTTTTAGGTTGTGTAGAGAAACAGGGCGCCACAGTTTCACCCCTCTTTACCCTCTCCTTTCTAAATCCAATTACTGATGGGACAATGGGAGGATTATGGTGAATCGACTGGATCTGAACACATATCAGTGCCACAGCTCCAGTTCTTTTTTGCACAACTCTTAGCTTGATAAATGCATAAATGTTTTTCGTTTCTTTTTGATAGATTAAAAACAGACCGAGTTAGTCACATGATTTTCAAAACATGTAACACATTGCTTTTCGCTGCCTCTAACCGTTTATGGAGTTCAAACACATACGGCTTTTTCTATACAGCAACTACTCTGCTGATGAGTACTGACTACATGTTCAGCGTTGGTGGAGCAGCAGAAATTCGGAACTGATATCAGTTTACATGCAGAAGTCCTCATAATCCAGATCAATTTGCCCCTAGTTTCACGTCCAGAACTCTCTTTAATCTGGCATGTATTCTAAAATCTTCAACAGATTCCTGGAACAGAAAGATCTGATCGTTTGGTGGTGAACCTCACAGAATATTAATCCTGCGAGTCATTAGCTTTGGTGGTGCATGTGATGCCAGGAGGCTGAATGTTTAATAAGTCAGTGCATTAATTGGAAAAGAAATGAATCCTTTAACCTCTGTGGTATGTTTCAAAACCCACAATCCCCCTCTCTAATTCCTGAAACCCTTCTCTCTCCTTCTCTCTCTCTTTCTCTTTTCCTTTCTTTACGTTTTCTTTTAGAACGGCTAATCTGTCTCATGAGGATGAAAAGGCCCACCAGCCCACTGATGAGTGTTAATCCCATCAGATTAGCTCTTTTTATTTCACTTCAAGCCTTTTAGAGAGAAATATTTCAGTTGTGCAAAAGCCGTAGTTATAAAAGACAGATAATGTGTTTAAATTTCATTAACAGACAGTGAGACGGATCAGTTGTTTGGAAAAGACGTTTTTTCATTTTTTTTCCCGAATTTTCAAACACTTGGTCTTCCAACCATTTTATTTATTTTTAACATGAAAAGGACACAGATGTATCCAATAGGACTAATGGCTCAGCCAATCATATTTAAGGACCGAAACTAAATGTTTCATTAAATATAATATCTGCTCTGGTAAAACTTTTTAGTGTGGTCATTTATATTTCTTAAAATATAAATTTAGAAAAAAATAAACTGTGGTTTAAAACTTTAAATGTTTTTTTTTTATATATATATAAAAAATAATTATAGTCTAAAAGGATTTTTTTTCTTCGAACTAAAGCATGTCATTGCCTTCATTTGTGCAGGAGACTGGGGTAGATGTGACTGGAAAACAAGTTGCTACTTGACATCATAAAAACAGTTCTTAGTAGTGCACTCGTACTTTATCATGTGCTTTGCAATCCCTTGATCCTTTGCTCTCACGCTGCATCAGTCTTTGTAATCCTGTAACACACTCACACACACACACACACACACACACACACACAAGGTATATTTTTGCAGAACTGTGCCCTGGCATCACTCAAATGGAACAGCAAATCCTCTCTAATTGGCTCCAGAATACCCCGTCTGATTGGCTGGACAAAACATCGTTAACCGATCGGGTTTTCCCCCGCCTCTCATTAGCGTGATAAACTCATTTACTGATGGGGAATGACATGCTGTACAGAGAAAGAGATTGTGTGTGTGTGTGTGTGTGTCTGGCTGTGTTTCATGCTTTCCTTATGAGGACCAAATGTAACCATGATGATAGCGTGTGTCCAAATACTTGCAGTATTGAGGGATATTTGGTTGTAACACCAGACGCTTCGTTTTTTCTTTGTAAACTGAGATGACGGTGAATGTAAAGAAGAAAGAAAGAGGAGGATGAGAAGTAAACATTATTAAACAAAGGAAACAAGAAAAGAACAGAGAGAGAAAAAGAAAGTGGCACAGAAGTCTTTATAAAGGACAGAACGAAAAATGGAATAAATGCACAACAAACAATAAGTTAGAGTTAAACGTGAATCAATTTGTGGAACATATACAGGCATTAATAAAAAAGAAATGTAAAATTGGTAAAAGTGTGTGTGTGTGTGATAACTTTCTCATTGCTGGTGTATGAATGATATCAGTGTTGGGGTATGGTGTGCATGTGATGTTGATGGATCACCCCTCTTCCTCCTCCTCATTAATTTCATCACGTTATCACCTACGCACCGCTTTCATCTGCCACACAGACCATCATACACACGCCTTAACATTCATTACACTCCAACCCAGACGGTCACTCTGAAGAGCCACATAACTTCCTACAAATTGAACTTCAATCAACACACACACACACACACACACACACACACACACACACACACACACACACACACACACACACACATAGTCATTACTTCTGCCATACCGACCTTTTCCATTTTTCTTTATCATTTCTTGTAGTTGTGAATTTTATTACCACTGATTTTAGGTGTGTCTTAAAGTGTTTCTATGCTGTACATCCTATATGGACAGAGGTGATGGGACCTAATCAGTGAATTCAGTTGTTTCTCTCAGTCACACTGCTGTTAGATATCTCCATGTATGTTATTGTATTATTATTATTATCATTATTATTATTATTGTCATTATTGTCTTCTAATTTAGTTTTAGCATGAATGGGCCTTAAGGCACAAAACCAGGTCCTGAAAAGCATGGTGTTCTCACAAGAGCTCTACTGGCCAACACAAAGCCTTGACCTCAGTCCCATTAAAAATGCTATTGTGAGCCAAGGCCTCCTGTCCAACATTGGTGTCTAACCTCAGATGCTTTCCAGCACGAATAGGATAAAATTCCCATAGACAGATTCCAATATCTTGTAGAGAAAGTTTTCTGAGAAGAGTTAAAACTCTTATAGATGCAATGACACCAGGTCCCAGATGCCCTGCCACTCAAGGAGGATGAGTCCTCTACTCTGAGCCTTGGTCCTCACAAGGTGTTTACATTAAAAACTAACAACATCAAGGAAATGTTTTTTCTTTCCATTGTCATTTAGGGTTGATCTCTGGGGTTGGGGCTTAGAACACTGTGAAGCTGCTTAAAGACAATGCATTAAATGTGCTATATTAATATTGAATCTTGAATTTAGACTTTAAAATAGTATGTACTCTGGACCTGTCCCTTTCTCCCTCAACTCAATTTTTCAAAAGTACTCTCAGAGGAATTCACTGCACTCTAGTGATGAACGTCGCCTGGTGATTTTACTGTAGATTTATGTGGAAAGATGTTTTAAATAGTGTTAACTTGGTGCACTATGGAGTAATGCTTTGTAGGTAAGAAGTAGGACTTCAAAAATCATAAAATATCTGGAGAACACAGTAGGCAGTGCCACATAGTGCCAGTCTAATGCCAGGAATAGGTTACTATGATATGTAATGTAGAATAGTAAAGTGATTCAGTCTGGTCATTTTGTTGGCCTTTTCTTATCGTTCTCAAACACCACCATTTCACTATCATTCTCCCACTGCCCTTCACACGCACGCTTCACACTCATTTATCTTAAGGAGAGAGGGGATAGATAGCTCTCTCTCTCCCTTTCTCTCTTTCTCTCTCTCTCTCTCTCTATACCCACACACAACACACTATTTTGGTGCTGCATTTTCAATTAAATTCCATTCAGTTTTGTCAGAGACGAAGCACATGCTCTCCAGTGGCATTCCCTTGTGTGTGTGTGCGCGCGCGCGGTTCTGAGGATGTTTGCCAAGGGGACAGAGAGAGAGAGAGAGAGAGAGAGTGTGTGTGTGTGTGTGTGTGAGTGTGTGTGTGTGTGATGTGTCCTTCTTCATCTCAGACTCATTTTAGTGCCTGACAGAGACAAATGATATCACTCAGAAATGAGACGCAGCCTCCAAAACAGGTCGAGTGGTTCCCAAAGACACACACACACACACACACACACACACACTCAAATTATAAGCGAAAGATGCTTTGTTGTATTTTTTGGATGACACACTGCATCCTCACAAACTGACCTCCTCAAAGGCAGATGAAAAAATTCGGACCCGGACCGGTACAGCTGAATAAGAGTTCTACAGACAGGAAACTCTCAGGTTTAAAGGTTTATAAGATATATTCTTATAGATTATTATATTTATAAATAAGTATAATTATTGTATAAATTTTTCTTGTGATCTTTACAATACAGTAGTACCGCAATATTATAACCACCTGGTTATACTATTGTGTAAAAATTATTATTGTTGTTATTTAAAATCTTATTATCAGTAAGATGGTCGGACTGAAGGGCTCTTCTTCATTCTGCCTGCTTTTACAAAAGATTTAAGCAGACAATCAGTCAGCCTGTTCATTTGATTCAGTGCCAGATATTCGCTCAGTTCTGCATGCTGTGTTCAGGAAGTCCATGCACCTAGGGATCAGTAGAACATCCTGAACATCCTAATCCTCTACTAGGGTGAAGGAGGGTTCCCCATGCTCATCCAGGAGGTAACGTTTTGGGCGCTGGGCACATACAAACAAGAAAGGGTGCCGATCCATCAGTGGGCACTCACTCCCACAAACAATCTGAATCCATGTTTTGGACTGTGGGAGGAAACCAGAGAACCCAGGGAAAACCCACGTGGACACAAGGAGAATATGGAAACTCCACTCAGATCGGAGTCGGAACCTGGATCCTGCTAACGAATATTTTGCCGAGTCCTCATTTTATTTCATCCAAATATTATCTTCCGCTTAATCCTTTGCTGGGGTTTCACATCCAGAGGAGAACGTTTTGGATGCTGGGTAGATACACTCAGGACATTTTTCATTCACTCACTGAACCACACTATATAGGGATAATTAAGAGCATCCAAGTTACCTTGAATCCATGTTTTTGGATTGTGGAAGGAAACCCCGGAGAACCCAGAGGGACACAGGTGGAAACATCACTGTGTCACTCCTCATTTTATTTTATTTTATTTTCTCACTAAGGTCAGTTGTGTGCATTTTAATATTTTAGGTGAATTTTGGGGGGAAAAATGCTGTTTCCACTTGACATACACTTTATGAAGGTCCTCATTTCCATCAAAAAGCAGTTACAGTTCTATTATTATCATGTTCCACTGGTTCAGAATTGCCTCGTTGTCATTGATTTCATTATGAGATGATGTTGAGATGGTCATTATTCACAGTTGCAGCAGTAGGTTGTTAGGACGTCTGTTGTGTTTCTGTAACTGATCATTGGATCTGTGTAGATGAAGGTGATCTGAAGATTTTCTTATTTCTATCCGAACCGGTTCAAAGGAAAGTATTATTCTTAAGGAAGCTGAGATCAATTTGACTTTTATTTTCAGTGATGCTATCTCAGCAACCTAATCCATTTTTAATTGAACTCTGGAGACGTGTGTGTGTGTGTGTGTGAGTGTGAGTAAGTGAAAGAGAGAGACTCAGCTGTTATCCTTCTCTAATGAGCTCTTTTCGGTGCCAGCATGAATCTAAACCTTCAACTTGTTTACCATAATCGTCTTTATTTTTTACTTTCTTTCCTGTTCACTCATCTTTACTTTCTACCGATTTCTTTCCTCTTTTAGTTTTTTGTGTGTATAAATGTATTTTTTTCTTTGTTTTTTCCACTTATTTTTCTCAAATAATTTTTTCTTCATTAATTTCTTTCCTTTTAAATCACTTTCTTTCTACTATTTCTTCTCTTTCCCTTTTTTCAAAGTCCCTCACCCCACCCTGACCCAACCTTATGGGTCCTTATGCCCATGCGGAAGAGGTTTGCATTATTGTCAATGACGTCATGGCTGGACAAACAGCTCAGCCAATCAGATTTAAGGACTAGAACTACCTGTTTTTTAATTAGTTTTAGGTAACTATTAGATTTTCCACCTGTAAAGGTTCCTGTGAGCGATCAGTTACAGAAGCAGTGATGTTTTCTTATTAACAGCAGGATTGATTTATTTCTAAACAGCCTCCTATCAAAATGTTTTTTTAGAATGGAACATCTTTGACAGCTCTTTCAGATTTGTTTGTGGTAAATCTTCAAAACAGCTGGTTTAACTTATTCATGGTTACTTGTTATTGCAGATGTTTATACAGGCGATGTATGAAACTTGCCTTGTGTTAGATGACAAACTGATGCTAAAAGGATGACAAAGCGATGATAAAACGGCCGTGTCGCGTGTGTATTGAGCGGGTGGTTATGAATGGATTGATTCTCCAGTGTGTGTGTGTTACTGATCACCGTTTAGTGGAGTGTGTGCTTTTTCACACTGAGTGAATGGGGCTCGTTTGGCTCTTTAAAGGACCTCTGCTTCATGAAGGCTGATCAATAACACACATCCATCCTGCTGCCGCATACTGAGCGCGCTCAGTGTGATGAATGATCAAACGCACCCTCAGGCTTATTCACTTACTTTCCCTTGCTTTCATTTCGTTTCCTTTACTGTCTTCCGCCTTTTTATTTTACTTTTCTTTTATTTCTTTCCCACTAGTTTATTTCTCCAATATTCTCTTATTTCTCCAATATGGCTCTTGTTCTCTGGCATGAGTTAAATGTAATGAATCAAACATTCTCTTCAACAGTTCTCTCATTTAATCCGGACCCTTCTCTTAACTTTGATGCTTTCATCTTCTTATCTTTTGTGTACTTGACTTTTACTGCTTTTGTTCTTTTCCACTGTCTTTTCTGTTCTTACCTTCTTATTTCTTTTCTAATATACATTAATTTCTTAAACCAAAACCCTTTTTCTATCTTTGTATTAGGGTTGCAGCCTCAATGGTTAGGGTCTTACACTATAATTTATGAAAATTGATGATTCTAACCCACTGTCCACCAAAGCTACTGTATAAGTTCTTGAGCAAGGCCCTCAACACTCATTGGTCCAGGGGGCTGTATGATGACTGATCTGTACTCTGACTTCAACCATAAAATCGGGATAGCTTTAAGTTGCTTTGGATAAAAACACCTGCAAATTGACCTAATGTAAATGTATTATTTATATATTCATTTATATAAATAGTTCCATATCACTCATTATTTATATATTTTTCATATTTGATTCATTTTTTCTTCACTTTTTGTCCTCTAAACTTCTTTTTTGTTTTTGCTCCTGTTTGTATTTGTATCAAACACATTTTCTTTATGACTTTCTTCCTCGTTATTGCCTAATTAACCTCAGATTTGTTTGTGTTCTCTCTCAGTTGTTGCTCTATGCTGAAGGACTGCACAGTAAATGGTTATTCTCTGAGATCCGTGCGGTCTTCTCACGACGCTACCTTCTACAAAACACAGCTGTGGAGATCTTCATGGCCAATCGGAGTAAGTGTGCACACTACTGAGGTGTAATCGATGACAAATATGTTATTTTGATGTCTGAATCCACTTTGAAACTTTTTGCTTTATAGTTCTTTCAAATTGAATACATTGTTTATTACCAGGTCTAGAATTATAGGAACCATGAGAATTGGATTTCAAAGATTTTGAAAAACAGTGGTTTTCACTAAGTGAATGTTCTTAAAAGCTGTGTTGAAATACTTTAATTTTGTTTCATTATGCTTTTTAACTTCAATCCTACTGTATTATTCACCAGCTTTAATTATTTAGTTACTTAAAAATTTTACACATGGTGTTATTTTATTTGAAAGTTTAACAAATGATTTCATAACCTTCCCGCTACTTATGCTTATAATCACAGTATGTAAATGTTCTTATATAAAGATCTAGCTAGTTTAATGAATGGCCTCTAAAATGAGATGAATTTGTCAATGGAAAGATACTAAACTTCAGTAGCTTGTGGAATTATTTGCAAGACAGTTAACAGGTCGCACTTGGAACATGCCAAGGCCAGGATATAAATGCTCTATAGAAGAACACTTTGGGGCAGTATATGAGACAGACAAAAAGGAATTCCCTCAAAACCTCAGTCAGTGACATTCAGCTCGGAGAACAAAACAAAGCTTTATGTTAAAACATATGCTTTGATTTTACACTGTGATGTAATACATAAATTTACATCTATTTTTAATGCAAGATTAGCTAATATGTGTGCAAAATAAAATGAAATATTAATGTATAGTATATAATTTTTACTAATTTGGTTTAGCTGTAATTACATTATTATGGGCACCTAAACCCATCTGTTTTATTTATAATTTTTGTTTTGTTCCTCAAGTGGATCTGATTTCTGTGATATTCAGACTCTTATACTGTCCCAGAGTGTGAGAGCATTCTTATATAGCGTATTTATATCCTAATAATGAATTTTTATTTTTATCTGCATAGTAACACAATGAGTATTTAAACAATGTTTTGTCTCTTATTTTGTTCCCTCAGTCTCTGTCATGTTCAATTTTGCTGATGCTTCCGTGGTGAAGAAAGTCATCAACGCACTTCCTAGAGTTGGAGTTGGCACTAACTTCGGCCTTCCTCAAACCAGGTGTGTGTTTGTGTGATAGAGAGAGAGAGAGAGATTTTAAAAAACATAAAAAAAGAGAAGAATGGGAATGGTAAGATTGCTATTATGTGTTGGTTTGTTTTGTTTGTGTGTGTGTGTGTGTGTGTGTGTGTGTGTGTGTGTGTGTGTGTGTGTGTNAGTCATCAACGCACTTCCTAGAGTTGGAGTTGGCACTAACTTCGGCCTTCCTCAAACCAGGTGTGTGTTTGTGTGATAGAGAGAGAGAGAGAGATTTTAAAAAACATAAAAAAAGAGAAGAATGGGAATGGTAAGATTGCTATTATGTGTTGGTTTGTTTTGTTTGTGTGTGTGTGTGTGTGTGTGTGTGTGTGTGTGTGTGTGTGTGTGTGTGTGTGTAAGGGGGTTTGGGGTACTACAGGCTAATTAGTTTCACACAAACACAATCCACATCATTTATTTATCTCCCTGACTGAGAAGTAAATAGAGGGTATACGGTGCCTGCAGGGCAAGGAGCAGGAAACACACACACACACACACACACACACTGTCTGCCTTCCAGCATGCCAATGTCTGACACCTACTGCAAAACAAAACTGAAAATATGGTCATTCTTCATTTTAGCAGACTGCTATTATTAATGTATTAATAACAAACAATAATTTGATTATTGTTATATTAAACTAAAGTAAAATTCAAAGTAAGTACAGTGTGTGTGTGTGTGTGTGTGTGTGTGTGTGAGTGTGTGTGTGTATATATATATATATATATATATA
>JAFMOD010000400.1:326100-341100 GCA_019802435.1 Corydoras maculifer
ATATATATATATATATATATATAAAAGCAGTTATTGTGTCTCTTCGCAATGGTTGGCTGCACAGGTGAGTCAGTTTTCTCCATTGCCCTCTGTCACATGTTGCATGTGCACCTGATGAACCAGTCCATGTCCTGATATCCATCTGAGTTATTCTTGGTCTTTCACATCATGTCATATAAGGGCAATTTAGAGCATCCAATTTACATCAAATCCATGTTTTTGGACTGTGGGAGGAAACTGGCGAACCCAGAGGAAAACCTTACAGACACTGTGAGAACATCGAAACTCCACAGAGATCGGGATTCAAACCTGGATCCCCAGCACCGAGTGCCACCCTGGTTCAGTAACTGTGGTTTTTTACACTTGCTCAATAGACATCATGTTAAGATTAGCTTTTCGAATTGCCCCTATAATGTTTCCTCCAAGAATTTTTAAAATATACGGAATTCCCGTTCCTCTGTACATGTTCCAAAAACTTCCTAATGTTTACCTTTCTTGTTATATTTTCCTAATGTTTTTCTCGATGTAGTATTCTGTTACATTGTCATTTTAACAAGATCGTAAAGAAAAAATCCTGCAAAACTTTGCAGTTCCCTTTATATCACATTTTCTGTCAGTTTCTCATAATGCACTGCTTCATTTAGCTCCTTCACTTCTTTATTTTCTTTAAGGTAACCGTTTCCTATTTAACCCCTTGGCGCTGTTCAGGATAATGTTGGTGCTGCTGCACATCTTTCAAACAATTAATAACATTTTTATGATCTGTTAATTAATTTTACCCTTAGTGTCTCTGTCATCATGCTTTTAATCTGCCATTTAGTCTTCTTAATTATTTCTCAAACATTCCCCTAACATTTAGTTAATGTTCTCTGGTTATTTTGGACCTTATGGTTTTGAAAGTTAGTAATTCCCCCTCCAGTCCTCATCCAGGGGTCTCCCTGGCCTCCTTGAAATTTCCTCCCTCTTCCCTTTACCAACGGTGTGAACTTTCCATCAAGCGTTAATGAGTGTAATCACACACCCTGGCAGTGATGAATTCTCTAATTTACCTTTGTTTTAATGGGATGGAGGCTCATTTATTTTTGTCTGTCCATATGTGAGCAGTGCTGTGCATGATTACATACCACTAGTACCCACAATACACCTCAATTATTCCACACAAAGAAATTCATATATGCATATCTCTAATATATATATATATATATATATATATATATATATATATATATATATATATATATATATACTGTTGGTTCATCACTCTTTCTATAGTACATGAAATTAAATCATTTTACTGTCTTTTGCTGCAGATGAATTATGACAGTGAGATTGATAAGCTGTTCATTTATAGCTTTCCACATAAAAGCTTTTCATCATGTAAGGAGATAAGCGGATATTTTGTTACAGATTTCGTGCTGAGTGGCTAACCTTGTCCCGAAAGGGCTGAGGGTGGATGATTTTTAGAAATGGCATCAGATACGATCTATACTTTGCTGTTTTTGTTTGTAGGCGGATCTCACTAGCATCTCCCAAACAGCTGTTTAAAGCCTCCAATATGACTCAGCGCTGGCAGAAACGAGAAATCTCCAACTTTGAGTATCTCATGTTCCTCAACACCATTGCAGGTGACTCTCTCTCTTTCTCTCTCTTTCTCTCTCTCTCTCTCATTTCTCTGATTTCTCAGTTTATTTTGTATTTGCAGGAAAAACCTAGTTTTTTAAATAGATATGAATATGTACTTTGAGAGAATTTTTTTTATAAAACTTTGATTTCGAGAAAACAATTTAATGTTATGTGTTACTATTCAGCAAAGCTCGATATTGTTTTTTTGTGTGTTTGTTTGTTTATTTGTTTTATTATTATTACATAATAATTATAATACTGATTATTTCTTAGGCGGGCACGGTGGCTTAGTGGTTAGCACGTTCGCCTCTCAGCGCTAGGGATTCCCGGTTCGAATCCCCATCTGGGTCGAGTTTCCATGTTCTCCCCGTGTCTGCGTGGGTTTCCTCCGGGTTCTCCGGTTTCCTCCCACAGTCCAAAAACATGGATCAAGTTAATTGAAATCTCAAAATTGCCCCATATAGAGTGTGTCTGTGTGAGTGAGTGTGTGCCCAGCGATGGATTGGCGCCCTGTCCTGGGTCTATCTGCCCAGTGCCCGAGACGTTCTCCCCTGGATGGGCATGGGGAACCCCACCGCGACCCTGATAGAGGATAAGCGGGAGATAATGAATGAATGAATTATTTCTTAGGCGATTCTTTTGTCTTCAGCAGTTCAAAATCTGTAATTGTCTCATCCCTGCTATAAATACTTATAAAGTGACTTACAGGTATCACAACGTGATTGTTAGGGGTGAGTGTACAGAATCAGCACTAAGGGCCTTGCTTCAGAACCTACAATAACTTACAATGTATTCCTACATTGGAATTTAGGATTTAAATCCCCAACCTTCAGATTAAAAGCCCAACATTAACCCCTGAGGTATCATTCCCCATGCGCATCATCTGCTGGATCTAACTTTGCTCTGATTTCTCACAGGCCGCACCTATAATGACTTGAATCAGTACCCGGTGTTTCCCTGGATCATCACTAACTATGACAGTGAGGAGCTTGACCTCACACTGCCCAGCAACTACAGAGACTTAAGCAAGGTACACCCTAATCCAAAATCCTGCTTTTTAATGTTGCATCTGTACTGATTTAAAGTGGGCTGCTCTATCTTAGTTTGCCAAATGTTTTTAAGACTTTATGCTAAATAATCAAAAATTGTAACACTGCGAGAACTAATGAGAAACACAGTGAGGCTGCACTCGGTTTTAATGCAGAACAGAATGATGTTACATATGTGTGCTGAGGCAAACGCTACTCATCAATTCCTCTCCACCCCCTCCATTCATTCATTCTGGACAGTCCGTCTCCCCGAGGAGCCAATTAATGACACACACACACACACACACACACACACACACACACACAAAGAAGAGAGTTGGACTTTGCTAGTCTATTCATCTCTGCTCCTGAATTTTGCAATTACACTTAAGAGTTGTACTTCTTTCACAAATTTAAATAATAATTTCTACTGATGATGATGATGATGATTATTATTATTATCTGTAGCTTGGTTCCTGTTTCTGTAGGTTATGATGGCACTTGTTTCATTGCTGAGTCCTGTTTTGCTTTCTTTATTAATTTAAACACACATTAATCACCTCCTCAATTCCCTCCTACAAAAGAATGCTTTTTACCCATCATGCATCAGTATGATGACTGAGCTTGTCAGTATCTGATGAGTGTTTACCTCACCCCCCGTATGCACTTTATCCTAAAAATCTTCCATTGAAAAGCGTGAACGCACGCACTTTGTATAATAGCGTCCGAAAAACGCACCAGAATAAATCAGAGTGCGGGAGCATTAATGGAAGCAGGACGAGTGCGGAGGCTCATGAGCGAACACTTACGCACTTTAGGAGGAACGCTAATGGGAAACTCCTGCACTGATTTGTTGACCTGATGTGAAACAAGAATTTCCTCTCAGGGGTTGTTTATATGAAACCAAAACTCAGAGCTTGTTATTATTGTATTCATTTTGCTCGTATGACAGATAGTCACACAGATGGACATATAAATAGTTAAGCCTTTATTAAGCGCCGTGATGGATCACTTACAGCTCTGGCTGAAGAACGAGGCAACCTGCGGTAATGAGTTTAGTCAGATGTGGCATTTAAAGAGATTTAATATTCTATTCAAACTGCAGAGAATGTATTGAGATAAAAAGAAATAAAAAAGAACCAGCATGCACTTTGATACAGGTAATCACCATAATACAAAAACACAAGATTTAAATAATTAAGGCCTTATACAAAAATACTTATTGTATTTTAAAATTATATAATTAAATAAAATACATGTAAGTTTTTAGATTTAAAGTCTTGTCATTCTCATTAATTTATTCACACTGTGGTAGAGCGTGTTTTAAAATTAAACTATATTTCTAGGATTTTTTCACCGTATGTATAGATTCTTTATAAGTCTCTTCTCATCTTATCTTTCGCTTAATCCTATGCTGTGGACTGGGTGTTCCCCATGCCTATCCAGGGGAGAAAGTTTGGACGCTGGACAGATACACTCAGGACAGGGCGCCTCTGGGCACACCCTCACTTTAGAGCGGCCAGTTCGCCATAAATCCATGTTTTTGGACTGTGGGAGGAAATTGGGGAATCCGGGGGTAACGCACATGGACAAGGGCAGAATATTAATACTCTACTCAGATTGGGATTCGAACCTGGATCCCCAGTGCTGAGAGGTGAACGTGCTAACCACTACATCACAGTGCCGTCAAGTTTAAATCATTATGTGCTAATACCATTAACATTAACTCATACATCAGGTCATTTAGCAGATGCTTTTTTTCAAAATGACTTTCAGTTATCCCAACTTCATGGTTGGGATCAGAACACAGGGTCAGCCATGATGCAGCATCCTTAGAGTGATGAGGGTTAAGGGACTTGCTCAAGTCTTGTTCTAACACTTTTTAAGTGTGGTTATTAACATCTCTGTACAATAACAGAGGTTTATGCCAAGTGTGAAAAAGCATTAAAGCATTTAAAGCATTATACACATATAATGTGTTTATAACGCGTTCTGAATCCCAGAATTGTAGAAAGTGCTATTAAATGTTCTAATCTAAAAATATTCTAATCTAAAAATGTTCTAATCCCTAGTAGTTAATAAAGAGTCTTAAAAACGACGGTCTAAAGTTTCTTTAAATACAAAATATGAGAGGCTGCTTTTACTAACAAGGCTCTGAGCTTGCAAATCCATCCACACTGCGCTGTGCAGACTGCAGCCTGTCCCGGTGTATGAGCATGCTGCCTACAGTCCATTTGTTTGGTGGTTGTGCTGTTTATGTTAGATTTTGCCCACTAGGTTCAAATAAAAACAAACCCCTCTGTGTGCGTACACACACACACACTTTCTCGCACATACACACACACACACACACACACACACACACACACACACACACACACACACACACACACACACACACTCACATACATACATACACTCACTTCTGTCTCACTCTGTTCTTCCTCTCATCTCTGCTTTGACAGCTTTGCCCCTGTGTTCAGTCAAGCCTTTTTGCCCTGGAGGAAGAGAGAGAGAGAGAGAGAGACCAATAGAACAAGGTTTAGAAGACTGAGAGTAAAGCACAAAGAGAGAGAGAGAGAGAGAACTAGAACCCATTTTTTGGTTTCTCTTTCTTGCTTTCTTTCATTTGTTCTTTCTGTTTATATCCTTTATGTCTGTTGCTATATGTGTGTGTCTCTGTCTGTGTGGCTCTGTCTGTGTGTATGTCTGTCTGTCTGTGTGTCTGTCTGTGTGTCTGTCTGTGTGTCTCTGTCTGTGTGTCTCTGTCTGTGTGTCTCTGTCTGTGTGTGTCTGTTTTTCTCTGTCTGTGTGTTCGTGTTTCTTTTTGGTTGTTTATTGCTGTTTGTGTGTGTATCTGTTTGTGTGTATGGGTGTGTCTGTCCCTATTAGTGTGTTCGAGTGTTTTTGTGGTTGTCTATTGCTGTGTGTGTGTGTCTGTGTCTGTCTCTGTTCTGTGTCTCTTTGTGTGTGTCTGTTGCTCTGTGTGTGTGTTTGTGTGTGTGTGAGAGAGAGAGAGAGAATCTCAGCAATCTTTATTACAGCTGTTTTATTCATGCTGTTGACACAGGGATCTCAGTGTGTGACCAGCAGACCATGCAGTAATTTGTGTGCGCGAGTGTTCTCCTTTTTTCCGTCCACCTTCTCTCGCGCGTCGTCCCTTGTTGTCCCGCTTTGATAGAAACAGGTCATGCGCGACCTCTGACACGGCGAGGTGAAATTACTCTAGACTCTGCGCCACGAGCGCCATCGTCCCCGCAGGCAGCAAAACCAGCGCAGTAAATTTATGTTCCTTTTTGTCCGGCTGCCGACTGTCTTATCATGACCTTTAACCTCTGTGTAGCACAGAAACGCACAACTTTATATCAGCGCCACTCACTGAGGTGAACTCGGCCTCTACCAAACACAATTCAGACAGGATTTACTTTCAGGCCGTGTGGCGTAGTGGCGCCAATCCTCCAGAGGCTTGAAGATTTGCGCATGACATCACAGGTCAACGTTATCAGCAGATCAGTGTTGTATTTAAAGAGTATTTCAGTGTCATTGATAGAATTCCAGCATTTAGTTAAAAAAAAGTAAAAACTCACTTTTTCTTGTTTCCTGTGACTATAAATTCTCCATTCATGAAACGTCAGAGATTTAATTGGCACACTGTAGAAAATAATGAAGCTTTTATGATTAAATCAGGCATAGAATGTTGCCTCTTGACACTTAATTGATTTTGCTGCTTCATCTTGAGGTCGTTGTCTTTATTTTATTTCAATTAGAGAAGTTCTGTTAAACTAATATGGTTTAGGAATTAATGAGAGGATGGATATTCAATATTATAATACAGGTAGTTCCAGTCCTTTAATCTGATTGGCTGAGCTGTTTGTCCAGCTATGATATTATTGACAATAACAAACACCTCAGAGTGCTTCACATTCTGAATGTATCAATGTGTGATATACAATAGCTTATTTTAAATCCATCTATACATTATCTTCCTCTTTATCCTCCACTAGGGCCACTCACTCACTCACTCACACACTCACACACTCACACAAGCACAGTCTACATGGGGCAAAATGAGCTTTCAATTTACCTTGATCCATGTTTTTGGACTGTGGGAGGAAACCCACACGGACACAGGGAGAACATGGAAACTCCACCCAGATTGGGTGACCAGATTAGATTACAGAAGAACAATTAATGTGATTAAAAGGTTATTTAAATTAACTTCAATTTTTCGATACCAATTTTGGATTTGATAGACAGAACCTGTTCTTCTAATAAAATGTGGCTTTGCAGTTTTGCTAAGATGATACTATATAGACAATTAAATACATCTAAAGAGTGGGGGGGGGGGGGGGGGGGGGGGGGGGGGGGGGGGGGGGGGGGGGGGGGGGGGGGGGGGGGGGGGGGGGGGGGGGGGGGGGGGGGGGGGGGGGGGGGGGGATATATATATATATATATATATATATATATATATATATATATATATATATATATATATATATATTGTTATATATTGTTATATATATTGTTATATATATTGTTATATATAGTTATATTTATATAACCCTTGTATATATTTAGTTGTGTTTTCATTACAGAGCAAGAAGTAACTGTATTTATGTACATACATAATATTATCAGGACTGGTAAGAACAAGTTTAAGGATGGATAACAGGAACCAAAACATGGAATCAAGTATCAGTATGGGGTGAGAGGGGTGAGAACACATCTAAAACTACCTCTGAAATGGAGGAGTGGTGTAGTGACTAGGGAATATGAGAGAGGATATAGTAAGGACATTGTGTGGACATGACAGGAATAAGGGACATAAGAATAATTTGAGCTGAGGTTCATAGTTACGGTACAGGGTCATGTGATGGGAGCGAGAGCAATAGAGGTTCGAGAGGAAAGGGTGCGGACAGAGGGGCAGCCACATGGGAAGTTGTGGGGAGCGAGAATGAGGCAGGGATGCTGCTGATTTACAGCTTTGTCATCTCCAGAGTCCCATCAGAGTCCCACTGCTAATTTAGGGGAGAAAACAATATGAAGGACTCTCAAGACGCGGCTTACACACACACGCATGTGGCACACATACGCCCACGCACACTCGCAGTATGACAGCGACGTTTTTTATCCCTCCGGCTCTTTTCTTTCCGTAATGAGGGCGCCGTTATTGCCCCAATAAATCAGTGGAATCTCTGTAATGTTTAATTCAGCGTGTGTGTTCAGCGCGGCTGCTAGCGGCACCATACGCACTGTGTCACTGTCAGGGTGACACACACACACACACACACTCACAGAGGGCTTCCTCTGTATGCCATCGTCTGTAGTAACAGTCTATTACATTTAAATGACTGTAACTATGGCTTTCTATTTTAAACCCATAAATCCGCTATTAACAAAGACTTTATTCACGTTCTAGGATGTAATTAACCCTTTATCATTAAATCAGATACCATCTCACACAGCTGATTTTACGTACACGTGTGCTATAGGAATTTAAAGGATGTCGGATTTGTCCACACACGGATGGGATGCTTGTTTTATGGCTGTATGCTAATAGCATTGTTGCGATCAATGCAAGCACTGAGTGATCGATCGGCTCTTTCATGACACGGTTACAGGACGAAGGAATCAATCGATCGGCATCCCTTCCTCATTTTAAAGAAGGCCATCATTCCATTAGATCAAAGGCGTGTGCATGCCGACTAAAGGGAAGTAATAAAGATCAAGCAGGACAATAAGCCGCTTTTTAAACGAGAATTTAAATAATAGCCACACAAGCCATCGGCTTTCACCAATCAATAAGACGTTAATGCAGCCGATCGATGGCCTGATGGAATTCACCGCGGCTGTATGGCGAATTAGCAGCATATGGCTTCTGTTATTTGTTGGGTTCTGCAGTGCAATATTATGCCGAGCTGTGGAACGAACACCCGGCATTCAATTAAAATAGCATCATCTAATATTCATGTGGAAGTGGTGTGGGATTTCTGCTGCAGCTTGGCTATAAATTTCCCTTTCTGCCCCCCCCCCCACACACACACCTACTGCTATAATGTTTATCAATAATGGAATATTTCTGAGTATTGTTTTTTTAAAGATTAATTTCCTTCTTTGGTTGTGCCGTATTCCTTAGTGGCTCATTATTTTATCCCTGGTTCCCAGTCCCTTTGTTTTTTCTTACACTATTGTATGAGAAATGATTCAGAAGGTAAGAGTTGTACAACATGAACAGATCAAAGCTTTAGCATATTAAGTAAAATGATGAGGAAGCAAGAGGATGTTTACAGTATTAGTCAAAAGTTTTACACGCCTCCTTTTTGCTCCACTTATTCTCCATGATTTTAGTTCCTCTTACTGTAAAGATGAACTTTGTAGTTCTACAATTACAGATTGTAGTCCATCTTTGTGGACTACAGTACATACTGTGTACTCTGTTCTTCAATGGTTAGAACCCCAATAGTACCACCACATAGCAGGGATTATTTGGTTGGTGCATTGTTCCTATCCCAGCAGTGTCACAGAGGTGTTTAAATGAAACTGCACTAAAAGCCCCCTCACCACATCAGTGTCACTGCAGAACTGACAATAAACAATCCACCACCCAAATGATACCTGTTCTGTGATGGTCCTGACCAATAGAGAACAGAGAACCAACAGGGGACTAACAAAAACAAAGAACTCAGATGTTCTACAGTCTGTAATTGTAAAACTACAAAGTCCATCTATATGATAAGCGGAGGAAATGGACAATAGTGCATGAAGGGGGCGTGTCCAAACGTTAATCTGGTACTTTACATTAACAGTATTTTACAAAATGATGAGACATTATTTTAGGAATTGAGTGTGTTGAGGGTTTTTATAAAGTTTACAGCATGGACAGTTAGGCATTTAAAGCTTAAGCCTTTAATTTTTTTAAGCACCTTATTCACTAAAGCAGCTCTGCTGATAAATCTGGTTCTTTTATATTGGATCAGTTGCGCGTAATGTTGTATAAATGTTGCTGATTGAGGCAGGTATCAAACCAAACCTGTCTCTCCTCTGTTTTTGTGTGTTGATGGAATTGTAATATTTCTTTACACCTACCATGAACTCGCACCATCACACGACTGTTTATGGAATCCTCACATGGTTACATTGTATTTAATCGCATCAATCGTGCGTTTAATTTACAATGCAGTGTTTACTGTAGACACAAATTAAATGAACGCCCTCCCTGTCTGTTTCAGCCGATTGGAGCCCTGAACCCAAAGAGAGCTGCCTTTTTCTCCGAACGCTTCGAGTCGTGGGAAGACGACCAGGTTCCCAAATTCCACTACGGCACACACTACTCCACCGCCAGCTTCACCATGATGTGGCTGCTGAGAATTGTAAGTGGAATATTTCTAACACACACACACACAACTCCACCCTACAGATGCTTCGAGCAGAAACCTGCAAATGGTGCAAATCATCTCCAGAGCTAAAAGGGCTTTTTAATGGCGCACTCATTACGCAAGATGCTGCGCAAAACATCACGGCTAATTGTTGTGTATAATTGGGAGCATGCGTGTCGGAGTGATTGATGTCATTGTAAATTATGGGCCTTATCTCTACGCTAACAAATGCGCAGTGCATTTTTCTTTTCCCCGCTCTCGCCTTTCATAACATACCAGCGCATGAGATGCCCAATGGGACGTGAGACGGCTGTATTGATCGCTCTTGAGGTTATAAGTGTGAGATGCACAGTTATATCATAGTGTTAATGTTGTAGCTATGCAGACAGGTTATTTGGAAGGTCAGTATCTTGTGCTTTATCTTACAGTATGTAGACACAGCAATGAGATAAGAAACAATAGGGGTGAGAAAGTAGTTAAAAAAAAAAGTATGTTTAGAGTATGCAAGTAGAAAAGTACAGAAGGCACTTTTGAACTAATAAGTTCTAGAGAATTGTTTAGTGGTACTGTGGACACATAACATTTCACCCACTTCCCATTATCCCATTAAGCTGAAACTTTACACAATTGTTCATTAACAGATGAATACATAAAAAAATTACCAAATAATTAACTAATTAGTGATAATTAATTAAATTGCCCATTTTGTACTAAATTTTATACTTCACAAGCAGAATTAATGTAGGATAAAGTAATCTAATACGATATAGGGGTGGTTTTTAAAAAACAATTTTTAATATTTTGCTTGTTTCTTAACTACTGACTTGTGTTGTCTATTTTGTAAGTCGCTTTGGATAAAAGTGTCTACTAAATAAATACATGTAAATGTAATCTTTTTGTCTGTAAGCACGTATGGAAAAGGCAGTGAACGTTGCGGAAGAGTATGAGGTGGGGGATAGGGATGAATAAAAAGACAATAGGGATGGCGGATTAGGGAATTAAAAGAAAATAGGCAAGACAGTGTGTGGAAACAAAATGGCAGAACATACTGGAGACGACTGGTGCACATTTTGTTTTGTCTTTATATAATAAAGTGTTGTTAAGAACACACAGGCAATGAAGTGTGTACACAAGTACTGAAAGCATGTGTGTTGCCTGCACAGGTCACTAGAGCGCTGGCATCTCACGCTGTAATTGTTATAGTATCTCATTTTCATGGCCGCTCCCTGTAGAGCCATTGCATTGATCCCTCTCGTTATTATCAGGATTATCCTAAAGCCTCTTCAGCGAAAAGAAAACGCATCACCCTGAGAGAAACAAAGCGGGTGAGGAAGCTAAATGTTGGATTCGCCATAATTAGGGCCATCTTTCTGCTATTGAATTGCAATCTAATTAAAAACACTAGGGGAATATCTATCCATGTTTAAAGTTTATTAGTGCACCAGGCCAGGTGGAAAGGCTCTGCAGGGAATGGGAGGGGTTAGGGGGCAAACTGGCACAGAAGGGAGAGGAAATGGATAGAATTAAAGTGTTTGTTGTCGTGGAGATGTGAGGTGAGAAGTCAGGAATTAAATATGATAAAGTTATATAATATAATAAGGTGGGTGGATGGAATGAGAGAGCATGAGCACTGATGGACAGAACAGGGCGGACAGAATGAAGGGGACATGGAATTGTCAACAGATATGGAAATATAGGTAAAAATAATAATAATAATAAGGAGGAAATATGAATAAAGAATCGCAAATAGTATGACGAAAGGAGATGCATTACATGCACAGGAAGGGGATAGGGGTAGAGGGAAGAGTGGAAGGGTAAAAGGAGAATGAGTTCAGAGGAACAAGAGTAAGGGATACCACATGACGGATAGGACACAGTGGGGAGTTAGAAATAAACAATGGAAATCATGAAAAAGCAATGAACTGAGCAGACATTAAATGACCGAAAGGGTCATTTACAAAGGGATAAAAGCATGACTTTCACTCCTCAATACTGTGTTCCTTAGTAATTAGAAAAAAAAAAAGTCACATGATTAGTATCATAGAACCATAAATCCATAAATTCAGTTGCGCCTGGTGAATTCAAAGAATCCACTATAGCAGTTCAGGATCAGAATGTTTGGCATTCCTTCTAAATTGTTTGTTGGCAGAGAAGTGCGTGTGTTTGCAGATTTATATTTCATGGCCCTGTTAAATGTTAATGTCTTCTGTAAATCTCCTAACATAAATCTCTGTTGATTGTTTTGGCTCAGCGGCCTCCTCGTTTCTGTGAATGGAGCAGGGGACGTTTCTATCTTCAGCTCAATAACAGCTTTCATTAGTTGAAATAAATTTCATATCCATTTTCTGAATGACATTAATCATCAGGCATTTGATTTCATTTTGTTTGTGCAGTTTTCTGTTTCCTATAAAATCCGATGACTTAAAGACTCTGTCCCTTTAAATGAACTTTAAAGAGTGTTATTAGTAACTGGGATGAATTGATATGAATAGTATGAAGGATTTCAGAGTAATTAATGTTAGTGTGTGTTTGTGTGTAATGTGTGTCTGTGCATGTGCGTGTACGGGTGTGTGAAAATATGACATTTCTTTTGTAAATTCACCAGGAGCCATTTACTACGTTCTTCCTGAACTTCCAAGGAGGGAAATTTGATCATGCTGACCGAACCTTCTCCTCTGTCGCCAGAGCCTGGAGAAACTGTCAGAGAGACACCTCCGACGTGAAGGTACACACTCTTGAAGGTCTCTCTCTCTCTCTCTCTCTCTCTGTCTCTCTCTCTGCACCAGTATATAAACTTGCAAAACACACACAAACATAATGACATGTTCTATAATACAAATTAAAGCCATGTTAGAATAGTATATATAATTTTGTCGCGTGTGTCGTTATCATATCATTCATAATTTCAGGTCTACATGTCGTTTTTCAGACACCTGAAGCCATTCACATGCAAAAATTCACTCACCAGCCAAAAGTTTGCTCCTGCTCACACAAGCAATTCTCCTTTCTGTCAGTCAACCACTGAGTCCGATTAGGTTTTCCTTTCGCTCTCGTCCAATATGGAGATGATTACGTGATTAAATGCAACCACACTTCCTCTCTGTAACCAGAGCTCGCTGAGGGCCAAGAGCACAGCCTTCCACTCCTTTTTTAAACACAATCGATCTCCACACACACATATACTATTGTGCGCACACACACACACACATACACACTCTCTCCTGGACAGGTATGTTCCCGGTTGGTCCATGTCATGCTGCTATATAAAGCATCAGGCAGCACTGATCAAAGCTAAACGAACGTTTGAAAAACCTTGGCATGAACCTCAAGTCGCTTCACCTCACATACATTCAAAACACACAGAGCACAGGTCTCCGGAGATCCTAGCACTCGTTACGGCACACGTTATAACAAGTGAACAAGACATCTGCTTGATTGCGCTCCTTCGGTAATAAAACATGCAGCTCACGTTACACACTAACAGCTAATTAAAGACAAAAACACTCACTGCAGACTGTCACTGCTGATCAGTGGAACCTCAGAACTGACGCTCCTGACTGTAACGACATGGAAAACGCAAGAACCTCAGAACTGCTTTAGGAGTTTAGTGTGTTCCATACACATCATTACTTACAGTAACGATCAAAAGTTTACTCCTCTTATTGTTCATGTTCTCAGTTCCACTTCCTCTAAAGATGGACTTTGTAGTTCTACAATTCCAAACTGTAGTCCATCTGTTTGTGGTCTACAATACATACTGTGTACATCCCCCTTTACACACCACTACAGCAGCACTGCTGCACTAAAACCCCCTCACCGCATCAATGTCACTGCAGAACTGACAATAAACAATCCACCACCCAAATAATACCTGTTCTGTGATGGTCCTGATCAATATTGAACAGAGAACCAACAGGGGACTAACAACAAGATGGACTACAGTCTGTAATTGTAAAAAAAATTAAAAAAAAAAGTCCATGTATATGATAAGTGGAGCAAGAAGGGGGCGTGGCCAAACTTAAGACTGGTACTGTATGTTGATGAAAATGATTATCTCTATGATTTTGTGTTCATTCTGTTTGTGTACATTTTCATTTTGGATTATTAGATAAAATATAGATTATAAATTACATCAAAAATATAAATGAAAATATAAATTAATAAAATACAACTAACTAATTACATTAAAAAAGTTATTGTTTGATTGTTTGTGCAAAAATTAAGAACCAACAACAACGATTAAGTAACCCTGTACTGAGTAACCCCACCCCTCCCCTTCCAACAGGCGAAAATCTTTTGCAAGCAGAAGAGCTTTACTAATGACAACAGCTTAAAGCTTGCTCAGTCCTGTCTGTCACTTGCCAGTCCAGATTCAATTTGACATCTGACCCCTGATCTCAGCCCCGGAGCCGGAGCGTTAGTCCTGCGAGTTTTCCCTTAAGGGAATGATGTTGGGCCTAAACTGGGGCCAAGGGGAACCCTTCTCCGCTGACCCGGAGCCCGACAGGATTTCGCATCACAGGTTTTGACCCTTGAACCCTTTAGTCTTAGGGGCCAGTGCACATAATAGTTCCGTCTAAAGCCCCCCAGCCTTTCCTCTCGACACTCACCTCAGCACGGTGTCGCCAGCCAAACGGGGTACGTTTACCACGGGGCGCCTGCTGCCATCGTAAAACAACGACCTTTTTGTTTTAAAGACTTTTTTCGCCTTTAGGAGACGACCTTTTCTTCTTAAAAGTCTTTTAACAAGCGATAGCAAAGAAATGAGGACCAAGTGGGAAAAACACGCTGTGTTTGTTTACTTAAGTGATTATCTGCTCTCATTTCTGTGAAGTCATGGACAAGAGGTCGTTTAAACCAACACAACAAAACAACGCACACTGATCTAACTGTGTGTATTTACTGTACCTCACAAAATAGTAGCCACTGGGTTTTTATGCTCCCTGTCTTTACTATTACACTTTATTAAAACA
>JAFMOD010000400.1:346100-350620 GCA_019802435.1 Corydoras maculifer
ATTATATTGTACTGCTTAATCCTCTACTATGGTCGTGCGGGGGTGGTTCCCCATGCCCATCCAGTGGAGAGAGTTTCGGGCACTGAACAGGGTGCCAATCTATCGCTGGGCACACACTCACTCACTCAGACACACACTATATGG
The DNA here is from genome assembly GCA_019802435.1 of Corydoras maculifer. Taxonomy (NCBI): domain Eukaryota; kingdom Metazoa; phylum Chordata; class Actinopteri; order Siluriformes; family Callichthyidae; genus Corydoras; species Corydoras maculifer. The sequence goes on from JAFMOD010000400.1 coordinate 346,245, forward strand.
GGCGTTTTAAAGCATGCAATTTACCTTTAATTTATGTTTTTGGACTGTGGGAAGAAACCAGAGGACCCGGAGGAAACTCACGCGAACACAGGGAGAACATAGAAACTCCAACCAGATTGGGATGAGAACGTGCTAAATACCTAAGCCGCCGTCAAAGTAGATCACTTCATTGTCCCAAACCCACACACCCTCAACATAATCTCCACTACATCATACTGCCGTCAGTCTCACAGATAAACTGTGAACTGTTCCATAAGAATATCTCCTCATCATCATTCCCTTGTTTAGGATAAACCATATTTACAATCCAGAACACATTTGCCTTTTTGGTGCAAGTGCGCATGTGCATGGCACAGAGGGCATTTAAGCCTTGAGTTTCCCCTTCACACTTGCCCACTCAAGCATGCCATGTGAATAAAATAAGACTGCGAAATTAATTTTCAGCATGGGTGCTAACAGCTTCCACCATTTCACCCCTCTCTTGATGTCCTACTTTCTCATTTTCTTTTAATCGTTTCTGCATTTCACCTAGAGCCTGATAAGGTGAGAACATCCATCGATCACTGAAGCCAGTGACCCTCATCATGCACTTCCCCATACACCTGAGAGTGTGTTAATTCAGTTAAATGATGTGGGATTACCGCTTTACCTTCAGGTCTTCCGCCTGTCAGTCAGGAATCCAGAATTAAGATTCAAATCGATTTCATAATCAAGCACCAACAGCTTCATTAAAAGTTTTTTTTTTCTTTACACTAAAAAGACTTTGATGATTGGTTATAATTAATATAGAATTGTAGTCTGATGTTCCTATTAATACACACAGATCCATTCCATACTATACGTCACTGATATAAGGGAATTTGAATGTTATGTGAGGTGATGGATTTATTGTGCATTCTTCGAGGTTTTGGAACTGGACTGCTGGTGTTTGGATTAGTGTTTTATATACTGAATTGAGTACTGACTGGGGGCTGTGGTTTGAATCATGTCCACAGTGGTCTGATGTCAGTAAGAGATCATTTCCTGATTTGGACTTAAGGAGATTAAAAGACAAGTTAATCACTGCAGCCATTTATTCTAATCACTTATATACTCTACACCACATACCCTCTTTGTAAGTAGTTCAGTATGTCGTGGTGATTGAGATACCTGATTGTGTGTGTGAAAGAGAGAGGGAGAGAGAGAGATATTATTATAGTAACTGTAGGGTAGTTGTAAAGTAAGAATGGGATTAATCAGCAGTGTACCAACACACTTCCTGCTCTGTTCAATCATTGTGTTCCTCCCTCCCTCAGTCCGTCCGTCTGTCTCTCCATTCCTCACTTCTGTCCCTCTATCTCTCCCTCCCTTTGTCCATCCCTCTCTCACTCTGGTCGTTCCTCACTAATGTCTCTCCCTCTCTCTGTCAATCCCCAAGTTCTGTCCCTTATTCTGTCGCTCTTTTTCTTGGTCCATCCCTTACTCTTGTCCAACGTTGAGTGTCCATCCTACCCCTCCGTCTGTCCATCCTTCTTTTTCAAATGCTCTTTTTTCTGTCTGTCTTTTTGCTCTTTCTTTTATCCCTCTCTTCATCTCTCCTCTCTCTCTCTTTCTCTTTGTCTGCGTTAAGCTCATTATGCGGATGAACTGACCCCTGGTTGTTCTGTTAGCAGCTCATCTCCAGCCTTAATACACAATCTGATGTGCGTTTAATACCAGCACTCACCTTGTGTCAGTCAGGACGAGAGTGCGAGCATGCATGTGATTGGCCAGCCGCTCTCCAGAGTCCCAGTTTTATGCTAATGAGGGTGCTCTGGGATCTCTGACCTCATCAGTGATGCAGCGAGAGCTTGGTTTGCTCTCAGGAGACCTTGCAGGAAGTGAGCGAGTGTGCTGTTGTGTTTCATTAAGAACTGCCATGTAGTGACAACACACACACACACACAGGCACACACCACCTTTTTTTAAATCACATTAGCGCAAACACTCTAACCTCAGGGTCAGGCTGGCATACAGAAGAGGAAACGCTACTCATGAATTTCCTTAAGGCTAGACTCTTATCCATCCTTTTCCGTCTCTTGACACACCTCTTTAAAAGCTCTTCGGGTAATTTTAGTATAAAATAAACAGTTTGTGCTAAATGCTCCCTCTTCTGCGTGCGCCTGTAAAGGGATCTTGTGCACCCGCATAAGTATATCGAGTTTTTATGGCCTGCACTCATTAAGGAAATCTGGAGCGCCTTATTGATGTGCCAATTAACGGAGCCAGAATGTCTCATAAAGGTCTGCTGGGAGTCGTCAGCGTGATGGGGTGTGTATGGTGTGGGTGTGAGTTTGAAGCGGGGGGAGTGAATACATTTCAGAGCGAACACAACAGGGGAAGATTAGTTGCCCACCAAATTTAGGATTTTGAATTTGACCCTATATTTTATTAAGTATATTTTAATCATCTTGTGACTTTAGATGAAAAAAAAAGTAATAAATATTAAAATATGTTGCCTGCTGGGCAGCCACAGATATAATTTAAAGCCATGTATTTGAGTGCTCTGTCCCTTGCAGACACCTTATTACCACATTAATAAAAGCCCCCCCCCCCCCACACACACACTTTGATTATAATACCATCCACTCTTATTCAAATTATATACAAGCCAGTGTTTTCAGTTAGAATTGTATTTGTAATTGAAGTAATTGTAACTGAAGTCAGAATTCTGTGAGGCTATTGCAGATCTCCACTCATCTCATTATTAACATTTGCATTTACATTTGGTTATTTAGCAGATGCTTTTATCCAAAACGACTTACAAGCATCCCAAAATGATGGTTAAGGTCAGAACACAGGGAGCGCAGCCCTAAAGCAAAAAGGTTTAAGGTCCTTGCTCAAGGGCCCACATTGGTATGGGATTTGAACCCACAACCTTTATATTAATAGCTTGACACCTAACCACTAAGCCACCACATCCCTCTTTTATTTAATCTACTACTAGGGTCATTGTGGGGGTATCTAGAGGGAAACATTTGGAGAACTGGGCAGATACACCTAGTACAGGGTGCCAATCCATCGCTGTGCACACACTCACTCACACAGATTCTATAGGGGCAATTTAGACCATTTTTTGGACTGTGGGTGGAAACCAGAGAACCTGGAGAAAAACCACACAGACACAGATTCGAACCTGGATCCCCAGCTCTCCGAGGTGAACATGCTAAACACTACCCCTATACTTATACTTACTAAACTCTTATGAATTCCACAGTGTGCACAGCCATGACCCTGATGAGGACAAACAACCTGAAAAATTCATAAGTAAAAGTTAGTGAAATTGGTTTCTGAATTAAAAGGGGGTCTTATAGTTTTGAGGTATAAATATTACAATTTAATGCACTAATAAACATAAACGGACTTAAGTTTGTGAGTTAACATCAGTTCTCTTTGGTACTGAACCACTAATCCACAGTGGATCTGAGTGACACTGAGGATAAAACCTTTTTTCTCATAGTTATTAACACAAGTGAAGTGTGTTTTCTCTCCTTTTTGACATTTCGCTTTTGTATTGACGTTCCGCTCGGATTCATAAAGCCCTTAGCCGACAGGGTTCCCATCAAATGCTGCAAATGCCACGCGTGTTTCTGCTCTAATTAAAAACGTTTGGTGCAGAAATGAGCTGTCAGAAAAGCTCCATTTAAATGAGCGATGCTGCGGCCCAAGCAAGAGCACTTAACCGATATAAATTGGTGTTTAAGTGCCTCGTGTAATATGTGGGGGTGTGTTAATGTGACTGTGACGATCAGAGGCGCTCTCGAGCTCGTTTAGGGTGTTGTGCACAAGCAGACAGATTTGTGCTAATTAATCTGAAAGCTGCACTTTTATGAGGCCACATAAACGACAGCAATGTTTCTTGCACTTCTAAACACAGTGAGGGTGTGTAAGCGTTACACACGCGGGAGTGATTACAGTGCACAGTAACAACAATACACAGCAGAGAAAACTGAATCTCTCCTTTGGCTCGTTTATTGGAAATGAAGAGAAGCAAATTGAGAGATTAAGAGAGTAAGCAAATACGTTTGTATTTAAGTGTGTTTGTCTCTCTCTCGCTCTATGTATGTATGTGAGTGTATATGTATATATATATATATACACACACACACATACATATGCATGTGTACAGTGGGTTGCAAAAGTATTCATACCCCTTGAACTTTGCCATATTTTGTCACATTACAACCACAAACATAAATATATTTCACTGGAATTTAATGTGAAAGACCAACACAAAGTGGTATACAATTGTGAAGTGGAATGAAAGTTATACATGAATCAACAATTTTTTTACAAATAAAAAACTGAAAAGTGCGATGTGCAAAATTATTCAGCCCCCTTTTCCCTGAGTGCAACCA
>JAFMOD010000402.1:0-12064 GCA_019802435.1 Corydoras maculifer
TCGCTAGGGATTCCCGGTTCGAATCCCCATCTGGGTGGAGTTTCCATGTTCTCCCCGTGTCTGCGTGGGTTTCCTCCGGGTTCTCCGGTTTCCTCCCACAGTCCAAAAACATGGATCAAGTTAATTGAATTCTCAAAATTGCCCCATTTAGAGTGTGTCTGTGTGAGTGAGTGTGTGCCCAGCGATGGATTGGCGCCCTGTCCTGGGTCTATCTGCCCAGCGCCCGAGACGTTCTCCCCCGGATGGGCATGGGGAACCCCACCGCGACCCTAATAGAGGATAAAGCGTGAGATTATGAATGAATGAATGAAAAATATCACTTAACGTTATGAAATCTGTAGGATGCAGGCTTAGAGGTTTGCATGTTCTCCTCTTTGTGCAGGGGTTTTATGTTAGGAACTCACAAAGCTATGGAGGAGAACATGCAAACTTCACGCAGATTGGGATTCCATCAGGTTCTCTGGTTTCCTCTCATCAAGGTAAAGTTATTCATTATCCTCAGCTTCATCTTCTATTAGGGTTGGGGGGGGGGTTCCCCATACCCATACCCATACCCTTCCCCATCCAGGGTAGAACGTTTCGGGTACACCCAGGACAGGATGCCAATCTATCACTGGGCTGACACACTATATATGGGGCAATTTAGAGCATTCAATTTACCTTGTTTTTTTTGGACTGTGGGAGGAAACCGAAGAACCCAGAGGAGGCTCACGTTGACACGGGGAAACCATGGAAATCCACCCATATTGGGATTCAAACCTGAATTCCCAGCACTGAAAGGAGAACAATGCTAACCACTACACCAACATGTCGCCTATCAAGGTAAACTTAATGCTCTAAATTGCCCCATATAGTGCATGTGTCTGTGTAAGTGATGGAGCCCAGAATCGGCGTTAGAGCTTTGTTTTTTTTATGTTTTTTATGTCTTTTTTTGTTTTTTATTTAGGTTTTTTTTAGTTCTCGTTCCCGCCGCTCTGCGGGTAACCCCCCCCCCCCCCCGCCCTCGTTACTGTACGTTGACGAATGGTCTCTCACATAGCTTCAGAGAGTGTGAGGAGGTTTTCATTTGCTAAATGAGCCCCGTTGCTTTGATTCCGGAGTTTCTTAACGACGCTGTGTCTAATGCGCTATAATTGATCTAATTACCAAAAACAGAGTCACTGGTAAAAGCACGCTGGTGAAATATGGGAGTTTGTTTTGCCAGTCGGGTAAGCAGCTCTTTATTTGGCAGTCTTGCGGTTGGAGTCGACACTAAGCAGGTGAGGCGTGGAATAAATGAGAAAAGCAATGAAACGTACGCAAGGAGCAGAAAATGCCTCATTTCAGGGATCCACATGTGGCAACGTGTCCTTTCTCCTCTTCACCGTCTGCTGCCCCCGTCCTTCCATTTATACAGCGCTCGCCTTTTCTTTTTTGCCCCCCCCCCCCTCTCTCTCTTTCACTCCCTTTTATTCCAAACACAGGCTTTTTTTTAACTGATTGTGTAAGGCATTAAAGTGATTTATAATTAATTAATTAATTCATATTAAAAATAAATATACTCTGGGTATGTATAATGTATATGGGGTGGCACGCTGGCTTAGTGGTTTAGCATGTTCTCCTCTCAGTGCTGGGGATTCCCAGTTCGAATCCCAATCTGGGTGGAGTTTCCATGTCCTCCCCATGTCTGCGTGGGTTTCCTCCGGGTTCTCTGGTTTCCTCCCACAGTCCAAAAACATGAATCAAGTCAATTGAGTTCTCTCATTTTGCCCCCTATAGAGTGTGTGTGTGTGTGAGTGAGTGTGTGCCCAGCGATAGATTGGCGCCCTGTCCTGGGTGTATCTGCCCCGAGCCCCAAACGTTCTTCCGTGTATGGGCATGGGGAACCCCCCACAACCCCAATATAGGATAAAGCATATATATATATATATATATATATATATATATATGTATGTGTGTGTGTATATGAACACAACCTACGTAATGTGAACACACTTGCCTGAAGCCTTGTATACGCCACCTAGGGGGCACTTTTTAAGTGCCTTTCCCATGGGCATTTTTGACTGCAGTAATTGTTGGGACTGGGAATCGAACCAGTGACCTTCAGCTCGCAAGGGTGGTTTCTTAACCACAAGCCCCCTACTGTCCCCTGGAGCAATGACGGTTAATGCCGGGTCTTACTCAGAGTCCCATTGGTATCTTCAGCAGACCTGGGATTCGAACCCCCAACCTTCAGACTGATGCCCCATCACCCGAACCTCCGATCCACCACGTCCTCTGCGTTTTACAGGCTCTGTTTGTTCAGAAGCTCCTCTTTTCTGCCTTTAAGTGAATGTTTCAGAGTAATGTGTCCTGTTCCCCCTAAACCTGGATCAGAGTTGTTGGGAATTAGGAGGGAGAAGACGAGCAGCACGGCGTTCGTTAAAAGATAAACGAGGTGATTGAGGGGAAAAGAGGAACGAGTGTGTGGAGCGAGGACAACAGGATGTGTGTCGTCGGTGGGAATTAATCAGAAGGCAACAAAGCGCACAACCCGGTTCGGCTGAGAGAATCAATTCATTTATACAGGCTCATCAAGATCCCCCTCTCTACACACACACACACACACACACACACACACACACACACTGTGTGTGCTGTTAGTGCATCCTGGACTGATCCTGGTTAATTCTCCCAGCAGCAGCATCCACATCCCTTGGGCCGTACAAATCTCAGTGCAGCTGATTACCGAATATGTTTGTTCTTTAAAAAAAATAATAAATTAATTAAATATTAGTTTTTTTTTAATTTAAATATAAAAAGATCCGATCGGATTTCCCATTTCCCCCGAATCCTGTCTACTTTAAAAGATCATCATAAAACATCTACAAACAAGTCGCCATTAAAACGAGAACGATCGTTTCCAAATTCTGCCTCCTACTGTTTTATCGCCTGAAGTGCATCCACTATACAGTGTAGTGAAATATTAAGGCTCTTAGTGTTTAGCATGTTCTCCTCTCAGCGCTAGGGATTCCTGGTTCGAATCCCCATCTGGGTGGAGTTTCCATGTTCTCCCCGTGTCTGTGTGGGTTTCCTCCGGGTTCTCCGGTTTCCTCCCACAGTCCAAAAACATGGATCAAAGTCAATTGAGTTCTCCAAATTGCCCCATATAGAGTGAGTGTGTGAGTGAGTGAGTGTGTGCCCAGTGATAGATTGCCCCCCTGTCCTGGGTCTATCTGCCCAGCGCCCGGAACGTTACTATCGGATTCTGCTTTGAATATTTCCCTAATTAATTTCCGCAGACAAACTTTCAATCCATCAGTTATCTTCCTCCGTAATCCTCCACTAAAGTCCCTGGGGGGGGGGGGAACATGGGGAGAACATTTTGGGCTCTGAGCAAATACATCCAGTACAGGGTGCCAATTTATAGCTGGACACACACTCACTCACACACACACTCACTCTATATGGGGCAATTTGGAGCATTCAGTTTACCTTGATCCATGTGTTTGGACTGTGGGAGGAACCCGAAGGAAACCCACGCGGACACGGGGAGGACATGCAAACTCCGTCCAGACTGGGATTCAAAGCTGGAATCCCTAGCAATGAGAGGAGAACATGCTTAACCACTAAGCCACCGTGCCGCTCTGACAACAAACCGTGTGAATAAAATAAATTCCGTTACGCCTAAATTCCGGTATTCATAATGCGATATTAACACATTTATAAAGCTTTATAAAGTATTCATGATATTTTATAATAATCGACATAGGCCTTTGTTCATGTTCATATACTGTATATACTTAACCACACTCATAAAGTGCTATAAGAACATGTCATAATGCATTATAAATGATATATTTCTTCATCAACGTACTATAGAGACCAGCGACATAAAGCTTTATAACGTTTGCGTTTAACAAACAAATTTCCTGAAAATGTCTTTCTAAGTGCTCATAACTTTATAAAAGCTTATAAGCTCTCTTTACAGGCATGAGGTAAAGTGTGGTCATTAATGACCTCTTTGAAGGAGACGGCATACATAGTAGTACATAATGACTTATAACATGCTTATAAATGCTCGTTACAGACTTTAAATAAAGTGTAAACATCTTGTTTTAAGTAAAAATGTCAGTCACTCCGAAGAATATAAAGTTTAAATAAGTTCGTATTATAATGCATTATGTCACGTTGTGTTATGAAGCCTTATGTTAAATTGTAACCATGATTATGGACACCTATGGACAATAAATAAAGGCTTATATGAAATGTTATAAAGCGTAATGAAAGCTTTATAAATGCACTTATGATGCATTATAAACACTGGATTAGTAGAAAGTGTTATTATTAATTGTTATAGACGGATTCTACGTCATTAATGGACTTCTCAGTCCACGTGTGTTAATGACTGATACAATTACAGAGGTCGTTATGATGTCACACGGCGACGCTCTCGCACCATCGTAACCATCGCTATGGGTAACGGGAATGTTAACCAGCGTGGTCCCTCCTCCCTGCTCCGTCGTGTGTTTTCCGATGCCTTTGGGACACACACTTAATGAGATTCCCCACTCGGCTCCGTCCGTCCTCCATCTCTGCGAGACTTCATATCACGGCCGTGACCCCCAGCGCGCTCCCGAAAATTCAATAAGCGCCGTTTCCAAAACACGCATTATAGATTAATACGTCCGAAAGAAAACTTTGGAGATTGGATTCCGCCGGGAGAGCGCCGCTGCTTGGCCCCCATCTGTAGCAGTTACACTCAGAATCGCTCGGCACTCCGCTCGTTATGCCTGAAGGCTTACCGATATTTACCCACCTGTGAAAATAAGGTCCGTCGTCACCTGAAACTTTAGGCTTAGTGGTTTAGCATGTTCTCCTCTCAGTGCTGGGGATTCCTGGTTCGGATCCCAATCTGGGTGGAGTCTCCATGTCCTCCCCGTGTCCGTGTGGGTTTCGTCTGGGTTCTCCGGTTTCCTCCCACAGTCCAAAAACATGGATCAAGGTCAATAGAGTTCTCCAAATTGCCCCATATAGAGTGTGTGTGTGAGTGAGTGAGTGTGTGTCCAGCGATGGGTTGGTGTCCTGTCCTGGGTGTACCCCCCCCCATGACCCTAGTAGAGGATAAAGCGAAAGATAATGAATGTAAATATTAGAATATTAAATACGAGTTATCCAAACTCTGAATAATTATTATTATTATTTTGCTGTCTGTTCATTAGAGGTTTCGTTTGTAAGAAACATCTGTTTTAAACAATTAAAATCATTGTTAATTGTTATTTGATTAACACTGGATGTTGTATTGACGTGCATGATGGGGATTGTGGTGCAGTCCATTGGGCATCAGGTTAAAAATAGTTAAAATTTGTAGTTTAGATGAGCAAATTTAAAATAAAATAATAATAATAATTAAAATGGTTTTCTTTATGGTACTTGTTCGTCGGGACCTCGTCCCGTTCATAGATTTGCTAATCCGTTGTTCCTTCCGGCATTTGTGGTTGATATAACTTCAGTCAATATCTATATCTTGTTGTTCCAGGACCTTCTGAAAGCCACAATGAGTCTGGTTCATGTGGAAAAGTCCTGGTGAGAAGTTCAGCAGCGTCCCTGATGACCATGACCCTGCTCGGCCACCCGCTGGAGGTCTGACACCGGTGCACGTATCGTTGCTTGAAACAACCTCGGCATCCCTGATCTCAACTGCGTCCACCGATGGAGAGAAGAAGGAAAGATTCTGGAGCCAAATGAGTAAGAACTGACGTCCAGACCCGGGAGTTTCCTGCTGATTAAGCAGCTTCAGGACCGCGGCCTTCGGGGATTTGGATTGTACGACCGTACGGCACGTTTACCGTTTCCAATTTTGAGAAGGACCTCTCCTTTGGTCAGATAGCCTGGCTCTGGCGGGATCATGAGGGAAGGCAGGTCTTCATGGTTCTCCGTGTGGCTCTTGGCCGTCGGCGGGTTGGTTTTTTCCACAGGGGCCTTAGAATTCGGAGGAGCGCCGGGTCAGTGGGCGCGTTACGCCCGCTGGGAGGCCGGCTCGGTCGGCGAGCTGAGCTTCAGTCTGAAGACCAACGCAAGCAAGGCTCTGGTACTGTACCTGGACGATGGGGGCAATTGCGACTTCTTGGAGCTCCTGATCGCCGACGGACACCTGCAGCTGCGATTCGCCATCCACTGCGCCGAGCCCGCCGCCGTCCACATGGAGACGCGGGTCAACGATGACCGCTGGCACATGGTCCTCCTCACGCGCAATTACCGCGAGACCATACTGATGGTGGACGGCGAGACCAAGGTGGCGGAGGTCCGCTCCAAGCGGAAGGAGATGGCGGTGGTCAGCGACCTCTACGTCGGCGGGATCCCGCCCGACGTCCGGCTCTCCGCCCTGACCTCCAGCACGGTCAAATACGAGCCCCCGTTTCTGGGCCTGATTTCCAACCTGAAGGTGGGCGAGGTGCCTCCCACTCTGCTGAACAGCCAAGGAATTCAAAGCGACCTGGAGTACCTGTGCACCAAGCAGAACCCGTGCCAAAACGGAGGGTTCTGCGTCGTCCAGTTCGGAGAGGTCCAGTGTGATTGTTCTCACACACGGTTCAAGGGGAAGTTCTGCAAGGAAGGTAAGGACGCTGGCCTCGCTTTCAACTTTCTGATTCTCGTTTTCCGGGGCGGCATGGGTCACACAGTGCTGGGGATTCCTGGTTCGAATCCCAATCTGGGTGGAGTTTGCATGTTCTCCCCGTGTCCATGTGGGTTTCCTCCGGGTTCTCCTGTGAAATAGCAGCTGTAAGCAAGCGCAACTAACAAATTATCTTAATTTATTCATTCATTTCGAAGGTATTTATCTTAGTTAGTGTAACTGCGATGCTGGAGCCTATCCCAGCTCTTACTGGACTAAAGGATAAGGATGCCAGTGCGTCACAGAGCAGATGAACACATTTAGGAATGTTACACGTGCACTTGACCTGCAGGCCTTTGATCCATGAGATTACAGATTAATTAAAATTATTATTATTAAGTATTTAAGATTTATCTTAAAGGGGGTTTCGTGGTTTAAAGGACATCAAGTCCGGATTCGTGGCTGACCATTTTTAAGTGTTTAAAGACCGTATCTGTGCGGTAGCTCAGTGGTCAGGGTGTTGGGCTGGTAATCAGAAGGTTGTGGGTTCAAATCCCATGATGGCACCAATGTGGGTCCTTGAGCAAGACCCTTAACCCTCATTGGTCCAGGGACTGTACCCACCCTGTGTGTTGATCCCAACCGAGTCGGGATATCGGTCAGTCGCTTTGGATAAAAGCTTCGGCTGAATGACCAAATTATAAAATGATAATTATAACCGTTTCTATAAAATATATAAAAAGCAAACAACTGGACGACGTGTGAGGAGGCGGAGCTACCCTCCTGCAGAACGGACAGTGGGGTGTCTATTTATAAACGTTGGTTTGGTGTGTCCTAGAAACAAAGTCAGAGTGGGTTACTCTGCGGTTGACCTAAAGTTTCCGATCGTCTCTCATTCAGAGAGAACACGGACACCGACGATGCTCTTTAATTTTATATAAACAACAATATTTTATTTCTGTTTCTGCATCCCAATTTAGCTTTGTCTTATGTTTAAAACTGCATTAATGTTCTTTATGTTTTACGTCTTTCTACTAATTTATTTACTATTTTTATTAGTTGTCTTTAAGCTCCTAAAAGCGCTATATAAATGAAATGTATTATTATTATTATAAACTAAATCTTTGAGACTCATAAGAAGCTGTAAACCCAGCGTTATGTTATTATTATTATTATTATTATTATTATTATTATTATTATTAGTGTTAATTATTTTTGGGTACACTTTCTATAAATTGGGTGTTCATAATGCATTATAAGTGCATTTTTAAAGTATTCATAACTTTTGCCATAAGCCTTTGTTAATGTACACATAGACATTAATGATCACAGTTATGACCTGTTATAACAACGTGACATAATTCATTCATTCATCATCTCCCGCTTTATCCTCTATTAGGGTCGCGGGGGGGGGGGGTGGTTCCCCATGTCCATCCAGGGGAAACGTTTCAGGCGCTGGGCAGATACACCCAGGACAGAACGCCAATCCATCGCTGGACACACAGACACACTCTGTGGGGCAATTAGGAGAACTCAATTGACTTGATCCATGTTTTTGGACTGTGGGAGGAAACCGGAGAACCCGGAGGAAACCCACGCGGACACGGGGAGAACATGGAAACTCCACCCAGATGGGGATTCGAACCGGGAATCCCTAGTGCTGAGAGGAGAACATGCTAAACCACTAAGGCACCGTGCCGCCCCAACGTGACATAATGCATTCCAATATGAACCTCTTTAACCTTTTGATTCTTTGGATGTTTGGACCTTTTTTATTTAAAACAAGACTTTTACACTTTATTTAAAGTCTGTAACGAGCATTAATAAACGTTTATAAGACATTATGTACCACTATGTATGTAGTCTTTTTCAAAGAGGTCATTAATGACATTTTACTTTATGCCTGTAAAGAGAGCTTATAAGCTTTTATAAACAGTCATGAGCACTTTGGTTTGTTAAACACAAACGTTATAAGGCTTTATAATGTCGCTGGTCTCTTTAACACATTGACAAACAGTTAGAATATATCATTTATAATGCATTATGCCACTTTGTGTTATAAAGCCTTATGACGTGTTCTTATGACTCTTTATGAGTGATTATGAACGTCTGTGGACGTGAACAAAGGCTTATGACAAGTATTATAAAGCATTATGAATGCTTTATAGGCGGCACGGTGGCTTAGTGGTTGGCACGTTCGCCTCTCAGTGCTAGGGATTCCTGGTTCGAATCCCCATCTGGGTGGAGATTCCGTGTTCTCCCCGTGTCGGCATGGGTTTCCTCCGGGTTCTCCGGTTTTCTTCCACAGTCCAAAAACATGGATCAAGTCAATTGAGTTCTCCAAATTGCCCCATATAGAGTGTGTCTGTGTGAGTGAGTGTGTGCCCAGTGATAGATTGCCCCCCTGTCCTGGGTGTATCTGCCCAGCGCCCGAAACGTTCTCCCCTGGATGGGCATGGGGAACCCCACCGCGACCCTAATAGAGGATAAAGCGGGAGATAATGAATGAATGAATGAATGAATGAATGTTTTATAAAGCTTAATAAATGTGTTATTAATGCATTATGAATTCCAGATTTAGTTCATCATTGTTTTCTTTATATTTCTTTATATTAAAACCTCCCTTTTTTTCTTTTGTTTGTTAGTTTTTTCCAGTCAGTGTTTGTCAGTTTCCCCTCTCAACGTATTTACATACGGCGGCTTTAATTCGTCACTTTGTGCCTTTAAAATATTCATCTGCTTCTAAAATCCTCGAACAAATCCCCGTTCCCTCAGCCCTTTGTTCTAAACTCTCTCCAGCATCTATCTTGTTCCACTGTTGTCCCATTTTTATGCTGCTCTTTGCACTTTCTTTTCCCTCGCCCCCCCCCCCTCTCTCTCTCTCTCTCTCTCGTCCATGTATTTATCTTCCTCGCTTTGTGTTTGTAACTGTGCATACAATACCCATTTAGTAAAAGAAAGATAGTTTTTTTTTGGAATAAATTACTCGGCGACGTTTAGTTAGATCAAATGGCTGAGTGCATCATTTTGAGTAAATGGTGTTTAAAACGTGGCGTCGTTTAGTGTTTTTATTCGTTTGTTGTCTTTTTTTTTCTTTGAATTTTGGATGTGCACCCCGTTCCCTTCGTTTCTTTACGTTGCTGAACTTGCAGGTCATCGTTTGCTGTGGGTTTGTTTTGTTTCAGTAACTTTTAGTTAGAGAACCCGGTCATGCCGCATGGCTTGGGTTCCCGTCTTACGTTATGCTGTATGTTCAATGCTGTAAACATCGTCTGGTTAAAGGTGAAATTGGCTTACCTTCGCTGGCTTGCCCCCCTATCTACCTGCCTGCCCCTCCCGCAGTGTCATGAACACCATGTTCTAAAATCAGCTGCCAACATTTAAACTAATACTTTATAGTTGATTTGAGTGAAATGGTGGGGCAGCACGGTGGCTTAGTGGTTGGCATGTTCTCCTCTCAGCGCTGGGGATTGGATACCTGGTTTGAATACCAATCTGGGTGGAGTTTGCATGTTCTCCCGGTGTCTGTGTGGGTTCTTCCCACAGTCCAAGGTAAAATCCATCCATTACCTTCTGCTTTATCCTCTATTAGGGTCGCGGGGGGGGTTCCCCATGCCCACCCAGGGGAGAACGTTTCGGGCGCTGGACAGATACACCCAGGACAGGACGCCAGTCCATCGCTGGGCACACACTCACTCACACAGACACACACTATATGGGGCAATTTGAAGAACTCAATTGACTTGATCCATGTTTTTGGACTGTGGGAGGAAACCGGAGAACCCGGAGGAAACCCACACAGACACGGGGAGGACATGGAAACTCCACCCAGATGGGGATTCGAACCGGGAATCCCTAGTGCTGAGAGGAGAACATGCCAACCACTAAGCCACCGTGCCGCCCCAAGGTAACATGAAAGCTCTAAATTGCCTCATATAGAGTGTGTCCCCGCGACCCAAGAAGAGGTAAGCAGAATTAAAATTAATTTACTAAAAATCCATTACAAATTTTAGAAATGTAAAATCTTTATTATTATTATTATTATTATTATTATTATTATTATTATTATTATTATCTCTCATCCATCTTTGGGGAGCTCAGATTTGGAGGACTGTCCATGTCAGCAAAATGCTTCATGAGCTGTTAAACATGAAAATAGATACTTAAAAACGAAACACTATTTAAATTCGTTAAGGCGTTACTAATTTGGAGAAAGAAAATTGGAGAAGAAGGAATACTGTACTGTATCCACTCCACCACTGGATCTCTCGCTCGTCCATTTTTCTGCAGTTGCAGTCACACAGTGCTCGGTTCAGTCGTTTGGTGTCATCCCCCCCCTTCCTTTCATACTGTGGTAATTAAAACAGATGCCTAATCAGCTGCATGGGCCATAGTTTCAATAATTGATCATGACCCCGCCTGTATGTACTTACATACGTTGCATTAGGAATCGGGTGTATTTAAAGGTTAACTGAACTTTGCTACAGTGACAGTTCTGATATATAATATTTATTATCGGCCCTTTGATCCCATTTTTGTCGGGAAATCAGAATTAACAGCCGACCAAAGGAAAAAAAATCATATGACTGAAGACGCTGACGGTTCGCTGTTGTATAATATTGTTTATTCATCCATTATCTCCCTCTTTACCTCTATTAGGGTCGCGGTGGGGTTCCCCTTGCCCATCCAGGGGAGAACATCTCGGGCGCTGGGCAGATAGACCCAGGACAGGGCGCCAATCTATCGCTGGGCACACACTCACTCACACAGACACACACACTCTTTATGGGGCAATTTTTGAGAATTCAATTAACTTGATCCATGTTTTTGGACTGTGGGAGGAAACCGGAGAACCCGGAGGAAACCCACGCAGACTGCTGAGAGGAGAACATGCTAAACCACTAAGCCACCGTGCCGCCCGTATAATATTGTATATATTATAATAAAATATCTTATTCGGCGGCACGGTGGCTTAGTGGTTTAGCATGTTCTCCTCTCAGCACTAGGGATTCCTGGTTTGAATCCCCATCTGGGTGGAGTTTCCATGTTCTCCCCGTGTCTGCGTGGGTTTCCTCCGGGTTCTCCGGTTTCCTTCCACAGTCCAAAAACATGGATCAAGGTCAATAGAGTTCTCCAAATTGCCCCATATAGAGTGTGTATGTGTGAGTGAGTGTGTGTTCAGCGATAGATTGGCGTCCTGTCCTGGGTCTATCAGCCCAGCGCCTGAAATGTTCTCCTCCTGGATGGGCATGGGGAACCCGCCCCCCCACACCGTGACCCTAATAGAGGATAAAGTGGAGGATAATGGATGGATGAATGAATGAGTATCTTATTCATCATACTGTATTTAGTATCGTCGTATCAGATGACAGTGTCATCGGTGAATTTGTGGACCACAGAGTGTGTGAGCTGGACCAGAACTCCGTCCTGAGAGTGGAAACAGATTCTAATCATGTTGGTATTTTATTGTTTGTGTGTGTGTGTGTGTGT
>JAFMOD010000402.1:18059-43384 GCA_019802435.1 Corydoras maculifer
CACACACACACACACACACACACACACACACACACACACACACTAGATAAACGCATAGCAGGTGTCTAAATGCTACCCTGCCCTTCTCTCTGGAGTTGTGTGGGTTTTCGGGACGTTCTGCCCTCGGGTGGTGGTTATTAATTCACCTCAGGGTTGTTGATCGGTCAGCGTGCTTTATTGACACACTGTTGTCAGGGATAAGCAGCCCATCAGGCGGGCCGCGCATAATGCAGCCTCCTGGACAATTTACTGCGGAGTATTTTGATATCAGTTGACGGGTAAAGCAAGACGTTAGAGCCTCGAATACTGACAGACAGTCAGTCTGCGGCCTGTGATTGGTTTATTAATTAGACGTGATGATTAAACGAGATCGGCGATGAACGTGGATCTGGTCGTATAGACAAATGTTTAGCAACGTACAAATAAGAGAATAACAGAGTCACTGTCTACAGAAAAACTTTAATTAATTCATTTAAATATAATTATTATGTAGATTTATCAAACCTGATCTTTATCCTATCCTGCACCCCCACCCCTTTTTATTATTCATTCATTCATTATCTCCCGCTTATCCTCTATTAGGGTCGCGGTGGGGTTCCCCATGCCCATCCAGGGGAGAACGTCTCGGGCGCTGGGCAGATAGACCCAGGACAGGGCGCCAATCCATCACTGAGCACACACTCACTCACACAGACACACTCTAAATGGGGCAATTTGGAGAAATCAATTAACTTGATCCATGTTTTTGGACTGTGGGGGGAAACCGGAGAACACGGAGAAAACCCACACAGACACGGGGAGAACATGGAAACTCCACCCAGATGGGGATTCGAACCGGGAATCCCTAGCTCTGAGAGGCGAACGTGCCAACCACTAAGCCACCGTGCCGCCCCTTTTTATTATTTTTAAAAAAATTATTTACTTATCTATTCATCCATTATCTTCCACTTTATCCTCTACTGGGGTCGCGGGGGGGGGATGAGGGGTTTCCCCCACGCCCATACCCATCCAGGGGAGAACGTTTAGGGTGCTGGGCAGGACAGGGGGACAATCTATCACTGTACACACTCTCTCACACAGACACTCTCTATGGGGCAATATATTACACTCTCTATATGGGAGAACCCAGAGGAAACCCACGTGGACATGGGGAGAACATGGAAACTCCACCCAGATTGGGATTCGAACCGAGAATCCCCAGCGCTAAGAGGAGAACATGCCAACCACTACGCCATCGTGCTGCCCGCCCTCTTTTTTTAAATGATTAAAAAAAAAAATTAATGAATTAATTTAATTCATATAAGATATTTGTGAAAGTGATGTGTTTCCACTCTGTTCTTAAATATACTGAGTGCTTCTGAGTTGGGAAGATCGTTCCATCATTGATCAGTGGAGAACGCTATGAGAATTAGTGAGAATTACAGTGAGAGTTGCCCCATGGTGAGGTTGCCCCACCAGACGACATTCATCACTAGAACGTAGTGAACGAGTTGGAGTGCGTTTTGAAAATCTAGAGTGAAGGTCAGAGGGGCCAGATCCAAAGATCGTCCTTTAGATCAGACTCAGTGTCTTGTACACAATGCAGCAGCTAGAGGGAGCCAATCAGAGAGGAGAGGTGGAGTTACATGATTCACTTGGGTGGTTGAACACGAGTCGGGCTGCAGAGACCGGTGAGCAATGCATTACAATAATGCCGGGATAGGCTGAGGGCTTGGGCTAACAGCTGAGGAGCATGTTCAGTCAGAAAAAGTCTGATCTTCATGATGTTCTACAGAAGGAACCTGCAGAAACGGAGCGTTTACGCGATGAATATAAATTTTCAATAAATTAGCAATTGAAAATTTTAATGGTAATTAATATAGAAATTAGATGTTTTTGTCCACAGTGTGTGTGTGTGTGTGTGTGTGTGTGTGTGTGTGTGTGTGTGTGCGTGCCTGACCTTCAATGGACGATTCACTTGAGTCCTTTGAGGCTCAGAGCCAGAAAAAAAACAAACTGAGTAACTTAGTAACCGAATTAAGGAAAATGTAAATTACAAACTGAATAATTGACACGCCGACTTTAATTATATATCAGTAAGGTGTGTGTGAGCGTCTCCCTACGGCGTGTACAGGAAGATGTTTTTCCCCATCTTATCTTGTAATTTAATCAAGCCGTTCAATGGACCCATGATAATTAGGAAAAATTTTATTAACTTTCTTCCTCTTTGTTACCTCGCCGTTTTTTTTAATTATTTTTATTTATTTTTATTTTATTTAACACATTGAGTAAAGCGATATGTTGTTTTAAAGTGTTATGTTAATGTAAGTTCTGTAAAAAGAACGTTAATATCTTTAATGTGCAGCTGTTCAGACAAACGGGATCCATGTGATTGATCTTTTTTTTTAATTGTTATTTAATTGTTTGTCTGACGCCGTTTTTAAAAAGTCGTATCTGTTTTCTGACAATAGGTTTGTCTTTAGTGCAATAAACTTCTTTACTCACTACAGTAACTACAGTATTTACAATATGCATGTCCTCCCCGTGTCCGCGTGGGTTTCCTCCGGGTTCTCCGGTTTCCTCCCATAGTCCAAAAACATGGATCGAGGTCAACTGAATTCCAAATTGCCCCATATAGAGTGAGTGTGTGTGTCCAGTGATAGATTGGCGTCCTGTCCTGGGTGTATCTGCCCAGCGCCTGAAACGTTCTCCCCTGGATGGGCATGGGGAACCCCCCCACCCCCCCGCGACCCTAGTAGAGGATAAAGCGGAAGATAATGGATGGATATGGGACGAACTTTTTTTTTTTTTTTTACATGTCTGATGTGAGAATTAAATTTAATTGATTTGATAGATCAGTGTAAAAATTAAATATATTTGTTGGGCAGGATGGAGAATTTAAATTTAGGAACTGGAGGTTCTGCCAGGATTGTGTGTGTGTGTGTGTGTGTGTGTGTGTGTATGTGTGCGGGGGGGGTTAAAACAGGTGTTGGGCTGGTTAATGTTGTCGTAATCAATCGCTCCTCGTGCCCTTATTCATTTTTAGTCATTACATAAAGCAACTTATTCAAGATGGATAACATCCTCTCGCCACCAACCCGTCTGCAGCGTCCATTTATCATAATCACAGATTTACCTCTTAGAGAGAATGGAGTGTAGATGGAGTATAGACCACATGTCATGTCTGGCTTATGTTACTCAATTAAAAAAAAATATTATTA
Source organism: Corydoras maculifer (assembly GCA_019802435.1). Classification (NCBI taxonomy): domain Eukaryota; kingdom Metazoa; phylum Chordata; class Actinopteri; order Siluriformes; family Callichthyidae; genus Corydoras; species Corydoras maculifer. The sequence continues at coordinate 21,260 of JAFMOD010000402.1, forward strand.
TAGTGTACACGTTTTACCCTGTCAACTTTTATTTATTTGAATTTAACAATTTTCTTGTTAAAAAAGTTAAAAAATTAATTCCGTATACATAAATGTGTGTTGCTGCTTACATAACTTAGTTCAAGTAATTTATTTATATAGCGTTTTTTTTACAATAATACATAATCACAAAGCAGCTTTACAGAGTTATAAGCCTTTAAACCCCTACAGAGCAAGACGAAGAGACAGCGGCAAGACAAAACTCCCTGTTATGTTGATATTTTAAGGACGAAACCTTGTGAGGACCGAGGCTCAGTGGGGGACTCATCCTGCTTGAGTGGCTAGGCAGCATCAACAGTGTAGGACAGCCATGTAGAGATTGTGTGGAGATCATGTGACCCGTATTTAACAATTGAAAACTCTATAAGTCCATTAAGGACGCCCTGCAGGACCGACGGGCCAATAAGAATTCTGGTTCCATTCAGTAATTGTTGTAGATTATAAGCATGACTTAGTCTATTCTTGGGTGTGGTAGCTCACTGGGTGTTGGGTTATCAATCAGAAGGTTGTGGTTTCGAATCCCACCGTCACTGAGGTTGCCAATGTGGGTCGTTGAGCAGGACCCTTAACCCTCACTTCTGCGGTTGTAAGTCATTTTGGATAAAGGCGTCTTCTAAATGTAAATATTAGCTTGGTGTTTCACCTTTAAAGAACACGAACAAACCAAGACCCATATTTACTTTCCTGCGAGGCGGTCGATTTTTCGTTGGGTTCATTTATCTTTGATGCAGTGACACCGCGCCGGCTGATCGTTTGATCTCGCCGCCGCCGTCGGCATCCATCTTAAACGCCTCGTCTCTTCGGCGCCCCGAGAAATGAATGTTTTATAAATCAGGAAATCAACAGCGTTATCAAGATGACAAAAAGTTAAAACATTAATATCCCGTTTAACGGGAACAAAGTGTCCTCCGTGGTGAGGCCTGACTGCTTTGTACCGCCTGTGGAAAGTAGGTGGCGCCGTGGCGCAGTGGGAGGAGCTGTCAACTTACAGCATGGAAATCCCATTCGTTCCCATCGCAGACGTTCGGCGTCCCGTCTGGCGTGCGTTAAGAAAAAGAAACGAAATATTTAAATCTTTGTAATGTGACGGGTTCTAAAGGGTACTTTGGGGTATATGGTAGTTACCAATGAGTGTATTACTTCTTGGGTGATTCTTGTGAACTAGTTTTTTTACTTGTCGACAATCAAAATTCTAGACATATTAAGACACGATTTTAACGATAAGGTGTGAATATGAATAAGACGTGTGGGGGGGGGTGTGGGGGGTTCCCCATGCCCATCCAGGGGAGAACATTTTGGGCGCTGGGCAGATACACCCAGGACAGGGTGGCAATCCATCACTGGGCACACACTCACTCACACAAACTCTATATGGGGCAATTTGGAGAACTCATTTGACCTTGATCCATGTTTTTGGGCTGTGGGAGGAAACCGGAGGAGACACGGGGAGAACATGGAAACTCCACCCAGATGGGGATTCAAACCGGGAATCCCTTGCGCTAAAATCTATATCATCTTCCGCTTTATCCTCTATTAGGGTTGTGGGGGGGGACATTTTGGGAGCTGGGCAGATACACCCAGAATAGGATGCCAATCTATCACTGGACACACACTCACTCACACAGACACACTCTATATATGGGGCAATTTGGAGAATTCAATTGACCTCGATCCATCCATTATTAATTCTTGTATATTTATATAATACACACTGCATTATTATTATATATTATGTGATTAATAATACAAAAAAAGAGATAAAATGGTTATAATTTGTCTTTCTTGCTGCTGTTTTTGAAGCCAATATTGTTCGCTGTAATTACACTGTAAGGCGGAGGGAGGGGTCAGCCGGCTCTGCGGCCGCCGACACTATTTTTTTTGATAAATGGCCCGAGGTGAGATTTGTCAGGAAAGCAACAAGCAGCTCGAGATCCGGGGTGCAGTGCCGCTCGCCGGATTATATTGGCTTCGAACCGGCAGACACGCCGCGTCAGCAGATAGTGTTTCTATGAGGACGTGAGCCTGAGTGCCGTATTTAAACCCGGGTTTGGGTTTGTTCGATCCGATTGTTAAGTTCGGCTCTCCCGGTGTGTGATGCCACCCCTCATCCTCTCCTGTCGCCCGCTGGCAGATTGTTTCTGACGATCTGTTGTATAATGGAATGCTTTAACTGGAAAATTGAGTGTTTTTGTGATTACCGCTTTTAATTAAAATTTCCAGGTCGTTTCGTTAATCCGCTTCCCCACAGTTTTTATTTTAACGGGTGCGTTTCTGCATCAGACAGATAGCGCGGCCTTGTGGGCGAGTTCACATTTATATATATATATATATATATATATATATATATATATATATATATATATATATATATATATATATATGATGCATTTGGGGTGATATCGAGCATGCATCTCAATGGCGGTGCATTGATGATCTCAACATGTCGTCATTGTGACCGACTACTAAAATCTGATTAGAGTGGTGCGTCATGGTGAACATTGTTCGTAGTGATTGTCAGGTCACTGTGTTATATATATTTTAATATTGCAATCATTTCCAAGATATCGCCAGTTTGTGGCCGGCGCTTTGGCTTAGTGGTTGGCATGTTCTCCTCTCAGTGCTGGGGATTCCAGGTTGGAATCCCAATCTGGCAGGAGTTTCCATGTCCTCCCCGTGTCTGTATGGGGTTCTCCGGTTTTCTTCCACAGTCCAAAAACATTGATTTAAAGGTAAAATGAATGCTCTGAATTGCCCCATAAATAGTGCTTTTGTGTGAGTGTGTCCAGTGATAGATTGGCGTCCTGTCCTAGGTGTATCTGCCCAGTGCCTTAAATGTTCTCCCCTGGATGGGCATGGGGAACCCCCCCCAATGCCCATTTAGAGGAGAACGTTATGTTCGCATGTTGATTTTTCTTATGTCTTACGTATAAAATTATAGCTCTCTCTCTCTCTCTCTCTCTCTCTCTCTCTCTCTCTCTCTCTCTCTATATATATATATATATATATATAGAGAGAGAGAGAGAGAGAGAGAGAGAGAGAGAGAGCTATAATTTATATTTATATATATATATATTTTTAATTCATATTATTAAAATGGTGAGGAACTTGATAGATATATATATAAGCACTATGGTTTTTATTGACAAGGTTGGTTAATAGTTTGCAGTTTATTTTAACGTTGTATCCTCCATTTGCCTTGACGTGGTTCATGAGTGTTACACTGACGGCGGGAGTAACGGCTCCGGCGTCGGACTGCAGAGCTGTTTGGGGCCTATCCCTGGGCTGTAATGGGATTTGCACTGATCTGAGTGGCAGCGCTGCCTCTGTGTTCGGATCGTTATTGCAGGGCTTTCTGAAGTGATGCTGAGGAGATCTCCAGCCATTCTGATCCGGGGTCAGGCTCAGCGGAGATTAGCATGCCTGCCTTAAACGCAGACATCGATAGCAATGTTCTCTATTGGTCGTTCTCTCTAGCACCCTCTCCTGAAATTTAAAGGAAAAGAAAAACACACACAGGGAAAGATGAGACTAAGAACTATGATTTATAAAATACACAGATTCTCTGCTGATTGCTGACTTATTGTTGATATAAATAACACTGCGGTAAGAGAAAAACGGGGTCCACAGGAACGACAAAGCACAAAACATATTACGGGAGAAAAGGAGGGAACGAAATGGCACAGTACGGATGTGTGACATTTTTAGAGGTCTTGATCTGTGGCTGATAACAACCTAGGAGATAGAGGAATCTATTCTTCACTGTGTGATGGAAAAACAGCATTTCAAAAAGCATCTGCAGCAGATAACGTTCAAAAAAATACCTCCAATAATAAAAAATATGTAATAATAATAATAATAATAATTGGTCTAATATTAATGACGTGAGGGGAAAGCTCTGCTGCTGTGTGTGTTCAATGCATTTAGGTGTGCTGTATTTCTTCTCCATCTTTAGAACGCGTTATTAACGTTCTTTTCATGTGGTAATCTCACAAACGCACTGCGGTGCTAATAAAAAATGTCATTTTGCCGACCGCGGCTTCTGTATGAATTCTATTATTCAGCGGACTTGACTGGAACGAGTTATTACGTCATTTTTGGGACTGATTCATTTGTTGTCTTTTTTTTGTATTTATTTTCACTTTTTTATTGTGTTGTGCAGAATTGGCATGTCGAGCGAATAAATAACATGATTTTGGAAAGTTAAGCCTTGTATTGTTGTTGTTCGATTAATATCGATCATGCTTTGAAAGTGGGTTTGATACTGGGGTCACAGATGTTTATCCAGGCCCATCTAGGGGAGAACGTTAGGGCGCTGGGCGAGGCGCCAATCTATCGCTGGGTGATACATAACACACACAAACATTTAACCCTTTAAATTAGGGCAATTTACATATTTAATTCAGCTTGAATTCATGTCTTTGGACTGTGGAAGGAAACCCACACGTACATGGGGAGGACATGGAAACTCCACCCAGATCGGGATCCCCCGTGCTGAGAGGAGAACATGCCAACCACTAAGCCACCGTGCCCACTTACAATTGTAATCACAATGAATATGAAAATATTATAATTTATTTTTGCTAATTGATGTTTCTTGAGTAACGTCGCTTTACGTGCTGCCTAACGACGCTGTTATAAAGCTTGTTTTTTTTTTTTTTTTTTTTTTTTAAATCGTAGATCATTTCTTCAAAATCGACAAGAATACCCCGAACCTTTCGTCTCTCGCTCCATGTTCCTGAGTTTGAGCCCCAAATGGTTGCGATTGAATCCACCGAAGGCGTCGTTGCGTTTCAAACAGCCGGATTCAGAGCACGCTTTCAATAATGGACGGCTGTGCCTTTAAGTGTTTTGTTTTGGATTCTCCTTTAAAGATAAATGAGCGTCCCGCGAGCATAAAATGCACATTATACAAACGCAGGGCCGCGTTATAGGCTGTTACGTTTTGGGAAGACAGTTAATTTCCTTTGCATCGTGGTGAGGGTTTAAAGTGCCTCACTGGGGGAAAAAAAATTAGGCTTTTTTAAAAATACTAATAACATATATGACGCTGTTACCGCTTTTATCCCATCCACCCATTAGCTTTTGCTTTATCCATCCAGGGGAGAACGTTTCAGGCGCTGGGCAGATCCCAAGGACCGGACGCCAATCTATCACTGGGCACACACTCACTCACACACACAATCTTTATGGGGCAATTTGGAGAATTCAATTGACCTTGATCCATGTTGCCAACGTGAACAAGCCTTGCGATCGTCGAAATCCTTGCAAAGAATAAATAATGATATCCACCGCCTGTGGAATGGTGCAGGTGGGGTCGTGGTCCAGGCTTACTCTGTGGTTATCTGGTTAGGACGCGTTGTCCTCGGGGATGGGGGAATGAATTCCGTCTTATGCCAACGAATTAGGAAGGACAAGGTCATGGTCGCAGTTTCTTGCCCTCATTATAAATGCATTCCATAACAGGGGCACATACATACACACCATTTCTAACAATATTAGGATGTGTGTGTCTGGGGGCGTGTGTGTATAGTGTGTATAATGCGTGTATTTATGTATGCTTGTATATAGGTAGGTATGTGTATGTACGTATTGGTTGTGTTTTCCCCCCTCTCTCTTCTCTCTCTTCTTATTTTTTTATATATTTTTTTTTAATAATTTAAATCAATCAAATCAATTAACAGGAAGAGGCTACAATAATCTATAGAACTGTTCCTACGTAAAAGCAAACATGTACGGTAGGTACATCAGTGCAGTCAGATTACCATGCAGACTGCAAAAGCTACCAGACATTCATTCATTCATTCATTCATTCATTATCTCCCGCTTATCCTCTATTAGGGTCGCGGTGGGGTTCCCCATGCCCATCCAGGGGAGAACGTCTCGGGCGCTGGGCAGATAGACCCAGGACAGGGCGCCAATCCATCGCTGGGCACACACTCACTCACACACACACACTCTATAGGGGGCAATTTGGTGAATTCAATTAACTTGATCCATGTTTTTGGACTGTGGGAGGAAACCGGAGAACCCGGAGGAAACCCACACAGACACGGAGAGAACATGGAAACTCCACCCAGATGGGGATTCGAACCGGGAATCCCTAGTGCTGAGAGGAGAACGTGCTGACCACTAAGTCACCAGACATGACAGGTTTAAAAAAAAAAAAAAAAAAAAGGAAGGACAAGGTTAACGAACTGGATGTTAACGAACAGATGAATGAATGCTGGTCACCTAATGTGAATATTTCATTTGAAGAAGCTGCTGTGTTTGGGGTGTGTGTGTGTGTGTGTGTGTGTGTGTGTGTGTGTGTGTGTGTGTGTGTGAACGGCTTATTAATGCATCTCATAGTTTATGCTGCTGCTCATTCACTCCAATAACGGGCTCCATTACAGGCTATTAAATGTGTTATTGATCGTCACCTTAAGAACAGCACACGTCCCGGCGTCTGACATAATGATTATTAAGCACAATCCTACGAGACCTTAACCTTAACCTGACCAACAGAGGAGCGCTCGGCTCGTTAAAGAAAAAAATACGGCATTAATTATATAACTAATCTCCTGCTGCATCGTTGCTGGCATCACGTTCACGTGCATTTTACGACAGCACATCGTCACAGAGCGGCTTTACAGACTTAAAAGCCTTCACACCCCAAGATGAAGCGACAGCGGCAAGACAAAACTCCCTGTTGTATTGTGATTTTGAGGAAGAAACCTTGTGAGGACCGAGGCACAGAGAGGGACCCGTCCTCCTTGAGCGGCCGGGCAGCAGCAACAGTGTAGGACACTATTGTACAGATTGTGTGGTGATCACGTGACCCGTATTTAACAATTAAAAACTATATAAGTCCATTTAAGGGCGTTCCACCGGACCAATCAATATCCAGGTTCCATTCAGTGATCGTCGTAGTGCTTCGGCAGAGCTGTGGATGAAGATACAGGTCTAGTAAACTGGCCACACCTCAAAAGAAATGGACAAGGAAGGCAGTTAGAGCTGATAAAGCACCGCAATTATATACGATATATATAAATATATATAAATATATATAAATATATTACGAAAGGTATGGAGATATAGATAAAGTGAAAGTCGGAGAGGGTATATGTAAGCGCCCTCAGACTCTTACATACACCCTCTCCTCCTTTCACTTTATCTATATCTCCATAACTTTCATATATTTTATATTTTAATTTTTATATTTAAATTTATTGTATAATTTTTCCTTTATACTTGTAAATTTAGTTTTTTGTTTTTCACTCACCAGTACCCCAGTACTAGGTGATGTGACGATAAAAATCCTTGAATTGTAATGAAGTAATAAGTAATTAAAGAACTAACTAAAACTAAAAGAGGCAGATGTTGCAGGGTACTTAGTTGAGGGCTTCCAGGAACGTCCTCATTTCTGTATCACGCTCTATATTTTCGAATCCGTTTCATGGGAGTCAGGAAAACGTCCAACGGCCTTTCCGAGTGGGCGACCCGCAACCTGTTTGCTTTATCTGGCCTCTGAAATCGATCCCTAATGACGCCATCGTCGTCCATGAGCAGCAGTTCGAGTCGTCCCCGTCTCGCCGTCGGGAGAACGGCGCTGCTCTTTTCCATGAAACAAAGGAACACCAGCCAATTTCAAGCGTCTGTGAGCATGTGCACTGACAGCCGCAGATAAGAAATTCCTTCAGACCTCATTGCACGAGCTACGTCTCCGCTCGGAGACGGAGACTGCGGTCTCATGCAGGCGGACTCGCCGTGCGACAAGGAAGACTTGTTTAGTCAGAGAGAATTAATGACGAATAAAATGGGAGGGTTATAAATGTGCAGGGTCAGCAACCAACTTAAAAAAATATATAGATAATATTAGATGAGAGGGGCGGCACGGTGGCTTAGTGGTTTAGCATGTTCTCCTCTCAGCACTAGGGATTCCCGGTTCGAATCCCCATCTGGGTGGAGTTTCCATGCTCTCCCCGTGTCCGCGTGGGTTTCCTCTGGGCTCTCCGGTTTCCTCCCACAGTCCAAAAACATGGATCAAGTCAATTGCCCCATATAGTGTGTGTGAAAGTGTGTCCAGCGATAGGTTGGCGCCCTGTCCTGGGTGTATCTGCCCAGCGCCCAAAACGTGGGGAACCCCCCCCCCCCCCCGCGGCCCTAGTGGAAGATAATGAATGAATGAATTAGATGAGAGACAAACAAGATAACAATAAAGACCCAAATACAGTACAAAAAAAAAGTGCCGTCCCATTAATTATGTTCTCCTTAAGCCTCTACTAGGGTCATGGGGGTTGGGGGTTGGGGGGAGGGGGGATAGGTTCCCCATACCCATCCATGGGAGAACATTTTGAGTGTTACATTCAGGACATGGCGCCAATCTATGATTAAACACATGCTCACACACATTATATAGGGGCAATTTAGAGCCCCCTTGATTCAATGTTTTTCAACTGAGGGGCAAACTGGTACTCTGGCAGTGATGTGTACAATTATCCCAAATTTTGATTCCAACCTAGATCCCCAGTCCTGAGAGGTGGGCTGTGCCGCCCCCCGAAACATTAATTAAAACAGTTAGATTATTAGGTTGGGGCGGCACGGTGGCTTAGTGGTTGGCATGTTCTCTCGGCGCTAGGGATTCCCGGTTCAAATCCCAACCTGGGTGGAGTTTGCATGTTCTCCCTGTGTCCGTGTGGGTTTCCTCCGGGTTCTCCGGTTTCCTCCCACATGGATCAAGGTCAATGGAATTCTTCAAATTGCCCCATATAGAGTGTGTATATGTGTTTGAGTGACTAACTGTGTGCTCAGCGATATGTTGGCATCCTGTCCTGGGTGTATCTGTCCAGCGCCCGAAACGTTCTCCCTGGATGGGCATGGGGAACCCCAACCCCCCCCCCCCATCCGTGACCCTAGTCCTGACGAGCCTGTCTGTTTTAATGAGTGATTAATCCTGTCGTTACTTACGTTAAAGTTCATCAGTGAGTGTTTTAGGTCGTCACTTAGCAGCCGATATATATTTTTTCATTTATTTTGTTAATTATAACATTTTTAATCAGTATTTTATCTTCATTAATCAGTTCTCGTTAGGAAACGGCATTCCGTCGAACTCGGCGAGTTCTGCGGCGCGTTCTCGTTCACTTTATGTTTCCGCCGACGTCTTTCGGAAGAGTATTTTGCGAGGTGAATCGGGGCAGATTTGCTTTGTAGCATGAAATCCCTTCATGTTTATTCCACAGCCGAGCTCGGGGGAATTGGAATCATATGGTGTGTAAAGGGCAAAACAACATGGCAACCAGATAAACAAACCTGTAAATCTGCTGCCTGCAATCTCCCGCATTAGTATTGTGCTCTCTAAAGCAAATCGATGGACTCCGCTCCTCGCCTCTTTGCATTCGAAATCAGAAAACACGTTCCCTCGTTATTGTGCACCGTCGCAGACCCCCCGCTCGCCCGACTGCGGCTGCGTTTCCGGAAAAGAAAACGGGGCCCAAAGTCATTCTTTATCTTTTCAGGGGGTTTTTTCGTAGACAAACGTTTTCCTCACCGAATCCCCGTTTTTAATCCTTCATGGTTGTCATTATCGGAAAGGCGGCGGGACGTGGTGCAGACTGAATGTCTTTAGATTTGGCTGACCCATAAATGTAAAATCCCTTTAGCCAGGTTGCCTTGCTTTAAAAAAATAAAAATAGTTTTCTTAATACAATTGTAGAGAATAAACCATGTTCACGACAAGAATTGATTTATTAAGCCATAATGGACAACAAATGAATAAATAAAGAAATAAATAAGCAAAAAATGTCATTTAATTTAAATTGTTAAAATGTTTTGAAGGTCGCATCTTTTTCTAAGTTGCATTTACGTTACATTGGGTCATTTATTGGACGCTTTTATCCAAAGCGACTTACAAGGTGAGCACAGGGTTCATCACAGCGTCCCCTGGAGCAATTAGGTTTAAGGGTCTTGCTCAAGGACCCACACTGGTAACTTCAGTGGACCTGGGATTTGAACCCCCAACCTTCAGATTGATAGCCCAACACCCGAACCACTGGGCTACCGCACCCTTAGTATCGTAAGTTGGTATCTTTGGTTGTCTAGATGAGTATTTGTGAGATAAGACACTGATTTTGGCTGAAAGTCTGGCTTACCGTCTCTATTCTAGCTTATTCTAATTTCTTGTATTTGATGATCTTGAGGTCAGTGCTCATCGTGGACTGTAGCCTTAAATTTGGAAACATACCCCTGATTTTATTAACCTGTGGCAGCGGGATCATATAAAAAGCTTTATAACTTTAATGATTTACATTTTTGGACGGCACGGAGGCTTAGACAGGGCGCCAATCTATCGCTGGGCACGCTCACTCACACAGTCAATCTATGGGGCAATGTGACGCATTCAATTTACCTTGAATCCATGTTTTTACATTGTGGGAGGGAACCAGAGAACCCCGAGGAAACCCACATGGACATGCATACACAGGGAGAACATGCAAACACCACCCAGATTTAGATTCGAATCTGGATCCCCCTGCGCTGAGAGGAGAACATGCCAATTGCCGCCCATTACACATAATGTTAAAATCTATATTTAAAACAATATGGTGTTTATATATTATGTTGGGGCGGCACGGTGGCTTAGTGATTTAGCATGTTCTCCTATCAGCGCTGAGGATTCCCGGTTCGAGTCCCAATCTGGGTGGAGTTTCCATGTCCTCCCCGTGTCCACGTGGGTTTCCTCCGGGTTCTCCGGTTTCCTCCCACAGTCCAAAAACATGGATCAAGTTAATTGAATTCTCCAAATTGCCCCATGTAGAGTGTGTGAGTGCACAGTGATAGATTGGCGTCCTGTCCTGGGTATATCTGCCCAGGGCAGGTGGGATGGGGAAACCCCCCCCCCCGTGCGACACCCTTATAGAGGATAAAGCTGAAGATAATGGATGGATGGATGGGATTTATATAGTTATATAGTTTTCTAGTTTTTAGTTTTTCCATTTGTTAAATTTAGTTTTTAGTTTTTCCATTTGTTAAATGTCTCTCGCTGTCCTACATTGTTGTTGCTGCCTGGCCGCTCAAGGAGGATGAGTCCCCCACTGAGTCTTGGTCCTCCCAAGGTTTCTGCCTTGAATAACAACATAAAAGGGAGTTTTTTCTTGCCACTGTCGCTTCGGCTTGCTCTTTGGGGGTTTAAAGGCTTTTCATTCTGTAAAGCTGCTTTGTGACAATGTACTGATGTAAAAAGCGCTATATAAATAAATAACTTGAAAATAACTTTTTTTCATTCATTATCTCCCGCTTATCCTCTATTAGGGTCGCGGGGGGGTTCCCCATGCCCATCCAGGGGAGAACGTCTCGGGCGCTGGGCAGATACACCCAGGACAGGGCGCCAATCCATCGCTGGGAACACACTCACTCACACAGACACACTGTACAGGGGCAATTTTCAGAATTCAATTAACTTGATCCATGTTTTTGGACTGTGGGAGGAAACCGGAGAACCCGGAGGAAACCCACGCAGACACGGGGAGAACATGGAAACTCCACCCAGATGGGGATTCGAACCAGGAAAACCTAGCGCTGAGAGGCGAATGTGCTAAACCACTAAGCCACCGTGCCGCCCTTGAAAATAACTTGATTTACAATATTTTTTTGGTGCATTCTGATATCGTGGACGTTTTTTTTTTTTATTGGTGAAGACAATTCACAACCCAAATCCCTCCCGTTAACTCGAACCTGAGACGGCCGCTAAATCTTAAAAGGTAACCATTCCCAATTTTAAAGGATGGTCCTGTCCGTTCTTAAGACAGACGACCTCGTGTTTGGCGGAACTTGAGGAGATATTGTTTGGCGGTGAAAGAATGACTTTGCAGCCGGTGAGCGTGATGGATGGAGCTCCACGTCGGCCCGTGGGCTCTGTGTATCCGCTCTGCCGTGTTTGGAAATGCTGTGTAGTCGTGAACAGTTAGACGTGCCGTCGCTCGGGATGTGACGGGGTCGCCTCGTACCACTCACGTCCCAACAGCGCGGGTTCCGAGTCACGACGTCGGGAAATAAAAGGCGTAACTGTGATATTAGAATGCTTTGGTAAGAGTTTAAGGATTTGAGGCACGGTGTGTGTGTGTGTGTGTGAGACTGTCAGGTTCAGAGCGCCGTTAGCTCGGCCAGGTTAGTGGTTCGAAGCTAATGCAATCAGATCGCTGCCGCAACAGCCGACGGGTCGCCTTCCGAGTCTCAGCTCTTTTCAATTTATTATGGTTTTGTTGAGGTGCCCGTTTAAACGTCGACTATAAGGAGGGGCAGAAAATGTGCCGGGTCAGCAACCGATGGTCAGCTGACATAAAAAATTAGGAAATAAATAAGATACGATCAGAGATGACCAAAATAAAGACCAAGGGAAATAATAGCGTGAAGATGTAAAAAGAAAAAGATATTTTGCAAACTGTGGTGCCATCCATATTTTGCTTTATCCTCTATTAGGGTCGCGGGGGGGGGGTTCCCCATGCCCATCCAGGGGAGAACGTTTCAGGCGCTGGGCAGATACACCCAGGACAGGACGCCAATCCATCACTGGACACACACTCACTCACAGACACACACTATATGGGGCAATTTGGAGAACTCAATTGACCTTGAGCCATGTTTTTGGACTGTGGGAGGAAACCGGAGAACCTGGAGGAAACCCACACAGACACGGGGAGAACATTCAAATTCCACCCAGATTGGGATTCGAACCGGGAATTTCTAGTGCTGAGAGGAGAACATGCTAAACCACTAAGCCACCGTGCCAACATTAAAAAAAATAACTAGATAATATACGATAAGAGATGACCAAGATGATAATATATGTACTCCCTCATGCCCATCCAGGGGAGAACATTTCGGGCGCTGGGCAGATACACCCAGGACAGGGCGCCAATCCATCACTGGGCACACACTCACTCACACAAACACACTCTATATGGGGCAATTAAGAGCATTCGATTTACCTTAAACCCATGTTTATGGACTGTTTGCGGAAAACTGGTTTTCCTACAAGGAAACGGTGAGAACATGCAAACTTCACCCAGATACACCTAGGACAGGGTGTCCATCTATTGCTGAGCAGACACTTGTTCACTTACACATATAAACTCTGTATATGGGCAATTAGCCCCTATATTGGAAATTGGAGGACACGGGGAGGACGTGGAAACTCCATCCAGATTGGTATTTGTATCTGGATCCCCAGCGCTGAGAGGAGAACGTGCCAACCACTAAGTCACCGTGACGCCGATTTCAATTTATTTATTTTTTTTAATAGACAAATAGAAAATGCTGCTTTAGGACCCATTGGGCTTTTTTTTTTTTTTTTTTTTTTTTTGCATGGAAATTTTTATTAAACGAAGAGCGGTGAGTGAAGTTTCAGGTCCTGAAGTTCAGTTGGTATTCCCCAACAATTTGTCCCGCCTCCAGAGGGGTGCATTTGAAAGCATGGCGGCGCTACAGAACTTGTTACGGGTTCTGGTTTTGCTTTCGGCGCCGCCGGCCCTTTGAACAGACAGACATCAGTCAGCGAGCTGTGATTTAGAAAAAGAGACGAGGGCGCAAAAGAACGGCGTCCTCTGATCCGAGACGACGTGCCGAGTTTGGGACGACGGTGGAAAAAGAGCTGAGAGGACCGACGTTAAAGAACAGGTGAGGCTGACCCGCATGAGCAGCCTCTCTGTTTGGCATGTTCTCCCCGAGGGAACCGGCTAAACGTCGGAGACATCAGAGTCCGTCCGGCTCTACGGACGCTCGTGTGAAGACATTCTTTTGGATGTTGAAGCTATTTATAGCTTTAGAGTTGTGAGAGTGGCAACCACAAGGGCGCGAGGTAGCCGTGAGACGCCATTTCACACCAAACCGCCACGCAATTAAAGGTGAAATCACAGCGAGCGTGACTTACTGAAGGCCTGTTGTGTCCTCAAACCATGGGTTGTGACATCATGATGGTGGAAAACAGCCCGTCTAAAGGAATTTGGAACTTCCCCATGCCTATCCAGGGGGGAAGGTTGCGGGCGCTGGGCGGATACACCCAGGACAGGGGGGCAGTCTATCGCTGGGCACACACTAACTCACACACACACACATACAGTAGATGGGGCATTTTAGAGCATTCAATTTACCTTGAGGGGCAGCACTGTGGCTTAGTGGTTAACAGCGCTGGGGATTCCCGGTTCGAATTCCAATCTGGGTGGAGTTTTCATGTCCTCTCCGTGTCCACGTGGGATTCCTCCGGGTTCTCCGGTTTCCTTTCACAGTCCAAAACATGTATTAAAGGTAAAGTCATGTAAATGTTAAGGGCGGCACGGTGGCTTAGTGGTCGGCATGTTCTCCTCTCAGCGCTGGGGAGTCCCGGTTTGAATTCCAATCTGGGTGGAGTTTGCATGTTCTCCACGTGTCCACGTGGGTTTCCTCCTGGTTCTGCGGTTTCCTCCCACGGTTCAAAAACATGGATCAAGGTCAATTGAATTCTCCAAATTGCCCCATATAGAGTGTGTCTGTGTGAGTAAGTGTGTGTGTTCAGTGATAGACTGGCGTCCTGTCCTGGGTGTATCTGCCCAGCGCCCGAAACGTTCTCCCCTGAATGGGCATGGGGAACCCCCCCCATCCCCCCCCCATCCCCCCCGCGACCCTAATAGAGGATAAAGCAGAAGATAATGCATGGATGGATTTAATGTTAATCTCATCTGATTAATGATTCAGGTTCGTTGATTCTTTATTATTTATTGTTTGTTTTTCTTCGTTATGAATCCACATTCTTTGTTGCACATCTGTGTCGGGGGTCACAGCAGACAGCTGTGGAAAGCCAAACACGCGGCCCGCTGGTTCTCATCTCTGTCGGGTCAGCAGATTATTATTTCGTGTGCATGTTCGGGAGGTAAATCCCATTCTGCGCGGTGTCAAACACAAGCTTGACCCTGTTTGACACACAAGCTACCTGAACAGGTGCAGATGATTGACCTCGGCGCAGAACACCTGGACGAGCGCGGCAGAAAATCCCACATGACGTGCGCAGAGCCGAGATGAAAATCTCCTAAAATTACATTTTCATCCACGCCGAGTTCGTCGGGCTATTATTTAATCCTCTTTTTTGACGAATGAAGAACATTTATTTGATGTTCTCTATGGACTGTGTGTGTGTGTGTGTGTGTGTGTGTGTGTGTGTGGAGGAGGGTGGGGTAGGCCTGTCTTCAGTGGAGCAGTAGTGCCCTCGCCGGGTTATTTCCCGCTGAGAGCTCAATCGGTGGAGCTTGTTCGTGGTGACCTGCGCTGTTTCAGGGTGAGGATGGCGGTGGATCTGAAGCTGCCACTAGGGGTCAGTCTTCACTTCGGCTGAGAACGCAGAACCATTGTCCTTACCATCATATATACAATCGAAATGTATACGTTAAATCAGAGCTATGCCAGATAGTGGTATGGATATACAAGACATTACATTTCCCAACCGCATTCTGTAATTTGGACACTAGAGGGTGGTATTTGATTGTTGGAGAAACATGATCCGGCACGTGTTATTGTCGATGATGGACAAACGGCTCAGCCAATCAGGACCGGAACTATCCGTTTTATTATATGTAATTATGAAGACGGTTCATTTGCATATGAGATATGTGGTTATTGGCTGGAGCGGCACCGTATGAAGTTCAGTAGACCTGGGGTTTGAACCCACAACCTTCAGATCGATAGCTGAACACCCCAACCACTGAGCTGCCACGCCCGTTCATCCTTCTATGCAAATTTTAAAGTGGCTTCTCATTTACATGTCAGCTGTATGTGTGAACAATTCAGGAGCAAATGCTGAATGTTTAAATCGCCTCAGTGGCGCCCTCTACCAGTACGGAATCTGAAGTCTTCAATTTTTAATTTTTAATTTTTTTTTTTTTTTTGGATAACGCTGATTTTTATTAAATCCATGAATCTTAGTTTAATATGCGCATGTTTAACTGCGCAGTTAATACATATGCTGCTCTTTCCTCAGCGTTTTTTTTTATTTTTATTTTTTTAATACATTGGGCAGACGACGGAATCAAGACCGAAACATTAACCGATTTTTCATTTTAACTAGTGCACCACGGGTAGCTCGGGAACAAATGACCGTCTTGGGGGCCGTCCCGGCAATAATGAAAGAGTGATGAAGAAATATATACAGTACCCAGGCAGCGCTGGGACACGCCCCCTTTCTTGCTCCATTCCTGCACTTACCTTATGGATGGAGGGAGTTTGTAGTTTTATATATAGTTTGTAGTTTTTAACATATAGAACATGAATAAAGTTTTGAAAATATCAATAAAACAAAATTAAGTTGCAGAAACAGAAATAAAATATCAGGTTACATATGTTATTGATTATATTATGATTTGCGTTTCCTATTTTTAAAACCCGCATTAACGTTTTTATATGTTTTACGTGTTTCCTTTATATTAATGTTATATTGTTTTATTTGTAGTAAAGCGTCTTTGAGGTCCCTAAAAGCGCTATATAAATAAAATGTATTATTATCACTTTCCATCCATCAATTATCCTACTCTTTATCCTCTATTAGGGTCACGGGGTGGGGGGGGGGGGTTCACCATGCCCATTCAGGGAAGAACGTTTCGGGTGCTGGGCAGATACACCCAGGACAGGACGCCAATCTATTGCTGGGCACACATTCACACACAGACACACTCTATATGGGGCAATTTGGAGAATTCCATTGACTTGATCCATGTTTTTGGACTGTGGGAAACTGGAGAACCCAGAGGAAACCCACGCAGACACGGGGAGAACATGGAAACTCCACCCAGATTGGGATTCGAGTCGGGAATCCCTAGTGCTGAGAGAAGAACATGCTAAACCACTAAGCCACCGTGCCACCCATTATTATTATTATTATTATTATTATTATTATTATTAATGTTATTATTGGAGGCACGGTGGCTTAGTGGTTTAGCACGTTCTCCTCTCAGTGATGGGGATTCCCGGTTCGAATCCCAATCTGGGTGGAGTTTCCATGTTCTCCCCGTGTCAGCGTGGGTTTCCTCCGGGTTCTCCGGTTTCCTCCCACAGTCCAAAAACATGGATTAAGGTTAATTGAATTCTCCAAATTGCCCCATATAGAGTGTGTTTGTATGAGTCTGCAGTAATAGATCGGTGCCCTGTCCTGGGTGTGTCTGCCCAGCACCCGAAATGTTCTCCCCGGGATGGAACCCCCCCCCCCCCCCGCGACCCTAATAGAGGATAAAGCAGAAGATAATGGAATGTATTATTATTATTATTATTATTATTATTATTATTATTATGATTACAGACTGTAGTCCCCTGTTGGTTCTCTCTATTTTATTGGTCAGGACCATCACAGAACAGCACTAAGGTGCTGCAGATTTGGATCCTGATGGTTCTTCCTCATCCGAAGGTGTAGAACTTGTCCTGCAGAACGCCTCACGCGCCTGATTTCAGGTCAGCTGCGGGTTTGTGCTGCGGTAACAAAAAGCAAAACCTCAAGCCAGCAGAAGTCTGGACCGTTTCTTTCCTCTCAACTCCAAATTCTCCTCTGAGCCTCCATCCTTTTAATCCACGTCTCCTCAAGTCCACAGGCCTCTGGTCCAAGCGCCCAAATTATAAGCTAATGAAATTAATGTTGACTGCGGGGCGCTGATACAACACGCAGACGGGACGTGCCAGACCGAGCCGCCGGCGCCGTCAGACAGGCCTTTGAATGCCGGCTGCGAGCAAAGCGGCAGACATTTAGCCGAACTGGTTCATAATACGCCATGACATCTGGAAAGACAACGGTCTCGAGTCCTCAGCCTCCAAATCCCCGTACTCATATAAAAACAATGCAAACGTGATCTAATTTGCTCTAAAAACCTGGCCATATTCCACCAGGGGGGTGGGGGGTTCTCTTTATTTATATGTGAAGGTTGTTTTAGCGGCGTGCCTGCTCGCCTGACTGAACGCAATTCGTTCTTTACACCAAAATACATAACGTTGGCGCCGCATGGGAGTCCTGACTTTGATCTGGGCTTGACTGACAGAATTTCATCTGCCATTTGCTTAAAAACCAAAGCAGGCCCCGCCGTCCCAAAGGTGGCGTGTGGGCGCTCCGTCTGGTGGCGGGGGAGAACGTCGACGTGTTTCGGTGCTCCGTCACTTAAATAATGCTCAGCTGGAATTTAGGGCAAAGTGCCCCGTGTAGTGCCGGCAGCCGCCGTCCCGCTGGTTCTCCTGAATTCTGAATGCAGCATGTTTAATATCCATCCATCCATTATCATCCGCTTTATCCTCTATGAGGGTCGCGGGGGGTGGGGGGTTCCCCATGCCCATGCCCATCCAGGGGAGAACGTTTCGGGTGCTGGGCGGATACACCCAGGACAGGGCGCCAATCCATCGCTGGGCACACACTCACTCACACAGACACACTTTATATGGGGCAATTTGGAGAACTTGGTAATTTGAAATAGACTTGATCCATGTTTTTGGACTGTGGGTGGAAAGCGGTAAACCCGGAGGAAACGGGGACACGGGGAGGACATGGAAACTCCACCCAGATTGGGATTCGAACCAGGAATCCCTAGTGCTGAGAGGAGAACATGCCAACCACTAAGCCACCGTGCCGCCCCAGTAATAATATATTGTATATAATTAGTCAAATCTAATGTATATGTTGAAATATTATATTTGCTTATACCTTTGTTTATATCAGTGAAAAATGCACTAGTAATAAATTTAATTGTTATTCTTCTCTCTTTTTTTCCCGCACATCCGTTGGTGGCGCAGAAGAATACTCCGTTGAAGGTAAGACCGCTGTGACGTCGTCTCGACGACTTGACGTTAGCACCTGGTTGTTAAAATAATAATGAATTTTAAATTGGCGTTGTCAGCTTGGACTGCAGTTTGAAGGACGTACGGGGGCCGTTGATTGGCCGATCCAATGAAAACCTTGATTTGGCTCCTCCCTTCCCCCTTTTTTTTTTTTTTTTTTTTGCCTATTTACCCAAACTAACCTTTTCTTTTTCTCATTAGTTAATTGTATGTTGGTCCGACCTGCGTGGCGTGTAAATTAATTTTTGTTGAATGCGTCGTAAACGCTCTACTTATCCTCAAGTCCGGGTTCCATGACGTTGGACGGAACCGTTGGGCGATCGATATCTCTTCTGATGCTCGTGAATTGCAGGTTGTGATTTTTCCCGGAATGAAGCTCGCCGCGGCCGTGACGAATGAGGTTTCCATGCTCCACTCCGCGGGGTCAGGGTTCTCGGGCTGACCCGCCGAAATCAGAAACAATATGGAACATAACACACTTCCACATGCTTGTAGCTACTTGTGTATTTACTGATGGATTCCCCGCTGGCCGGCTTCAACTTTGTAATTGATAGGCAGAACATAGAGGTCTTACATTTCCAGGCGTGTATGCTGGGATAAGCCGGCGGTATCTGCCGTCGGTGTCTATAGGGATTGCATGCTGATGAATTGCCCCCTCTCTCCCCATACAAAGCCCAAGAGATCATCACTATGGTAACCAACATTTTCTGTGAAAGTCAAACAACTACTAATGACCCGGCTGTACAGTAGATAAGGCTTTACAGAGTGCAGAACGTATCAGAACACTTGTATAGTTGTCCAGCCATAAGCAGTTTGCCAAAGGTCAACCAATAAATAAAGCAATAATAAATAACGTGATGGTTTTAAAGTGCTGTGGCATCCTGCCATCATTTTATTTCATTAAAAAAAAAACAACAACAAAAAAAAAGACTAACAGTTAAAAGTGCATGATGTATAGCAGTCTTAAAATCTCAGCCCTGCGATACATCACACACCACCTCCCACTGCTAAAGAATAAATGTATCGTTTGTTTGCACAGAGAAATAGACGAGTACAAACGGGTTCGTTTGGCAGATAAATGAACTTGGATTCACTTTTCAGAATAATTGAACTTGTATTTTTATTAATTGAAATATATTTCCTTAGTTAATGACACACATACAGCAGGCTGTGAATGTTTTTTTTTTTTGTTTGTTTTTGTTTTTGTTTTTTAATTGCTCAGCCTATCCCGGCTCGCGCTATGACTTATTCAAAGACCCAAGTCAAGTCTATTCAAGCACTTAAGTGAATCATGTGACCCCATTGCTCCTCTCTCATTGGCTCCCTGTAGCTGCTGCATTCAGTATGCGACACTGACTCGGGATTATCTCGGGATCTGGCCCCTCTGACCTTCACTCTAGATTTACAATATACTATTATACAATATATATATATATATATATATATATATATATATATATATATATATATATATATATTTTTTTTTTTTTTTTTAAGGTATTTGTGAAAGATTGGTTTTCATGTATATAGAATTAATTAAGAAATATTAAAAAAAATATTAAATAATAAAGAAAATTGTTGTGTAATTGTTTTTCCATAACAACTGGTGTGTGTGTGTGTGTGTGAGTGTGTGGTGTTCTAATTTGAAAGTCTCTTTGGATAAAGGCATATGCTACATGCCTAAATGACTAAATGTATTTGTATGGAACGGTTGTATGGAACGGTCGTATTTTATTGTATTTCATGAACCCAGAGCTTTATTTTGCTCGGCGGTCCGTTCTGCGGGCAGCCTTCGATTTCTGTATGTGTAGTGTTTCTGTGATCTTGACACTAGCCAAGCATGAGCTGGACCATGTGGAGTTCTCCAGTGAACCCGAATGTGATGAAGTGTCCTGATCAGTTTCACTCTGCTACCCAGAAGGTAGTGAGGGGAGTGTTTCTCCTGCTGAGAAAGCACTGCACCGGCAGCACCATCCGAACCCTGAGAACCTGCTCATTTACATTTCACAGAGAACGGGGCGAGGCAGGGCTGCTCACTGAACTGAGGCTGATGCCGGGCTTGCAGTGCTTATTCTCTGGAAATGCACCTTCACTTTGTGGCTTGTTGGCCTCGAAAAACCGTCCTCACTTTTCCTCACGTTAAACTAATTAAATGTCATCGTTAACCGGTTTGCTTTTTCCTATACTGTCACCGTTTCATCTTCAATTACATCCATCCATCCATCCATTATCTTCCACTTTATCCTCTATTAGGGTCGTGGGGGTGGATTCCCATGCCCATCCAGGGGAGAACGTTTCGGGCGCTGGGCAGATAGACCCAGGACAGGGCACCAATCTATCGCTGGACACACACTCACAATTTGGGGCAATTCGGAGAACTCAATTGACTTGATCCATGTTTTTGGACTGTGGGAGGAAACCGGCGAACCCGGAGGAAACCCACGCGGACACGGGGAGGACATGGAAACTCCAACCAGATGGGAATTCGAATCCCTAGTGCTGAGAGGAGAACATACTAAACACTAAACCACCTGCCCACCAAACAGTGTGAACGAAATGATAGGTCATCAGGTTCCATACGGATCAATATGAGATGAGGAGGTTAATTCGTACCGGCTGAGCCCGTATTATAGAGGATGTCTGGCGGCGTTTCTGAGTACTGCTGCTGTGCGACATCCTTTATTCCGTTGCGACTCGCGCCGAACAGTCGTGCAGGACAATGGGAGTTGCGCAGTTCAGTTTCGGGTTCCGGTGGAAAGGGGAAGTTCAGCAGAAGTATCCATGTAGAAAATTAAAGGCGCCTGAGTGTGGCCGAGCGACTGCGTTTAATGTGCTGTTTAAGTCCGGGCGAGCATTTGAACGTAACAGACTAATTATTCCGAAAGTCCCGGCTGCACCGGCGTTCGGGCTGTACACTAAGTGCGTGGGTTGAAGGTCAGACGGATCCTTTCTTCGGCAAGATCACAAAGCGAGCCGCTAAATGAAACGGAGGTCGTTTACTGCAGACTCCAGAGTGCAGACTTGGACTCGCAAAGCAAAGCGATGGAGACGGTGAGACGCGGCTGATTGTCTGTTGTTTTTCGGTTATCCCTCCGCAGCAGACAGAGGCATGTGAGGCCTTAAAGGCATGAAGTCTGGCTTTAGCACAATCCTTAATCCTCTGCCATAAATCAAAGCTTTTCTGCAGCCCTGCGCTCATCCAGATGCCTGGGTATCCATTTGAGGCATGCATACATACACACACACACACACACACACACACACACACACACACACACACAC
>JAFMOD010000402.1:52346-82684 GCA_019802435.1 Corydoras maculifer
ATTTGGAGAACTCAATTGACTTGATCCATGTTTTTGGACCGTGGGAGGAAACCGGAGAACCCGGAGGAAACCCACATGGACACGGGGAGGACATGGGATCTCCACCCAGATCTGATCCGAGAGGAGAACATGCTAAGCACTAAGCCACACTAAGCCCATGCCGTCTATCTAATATAAAGAAACATTTTTCTTTGGGGTCGGCACTTTGGCTTAGTGGTTTAGCATGTTCTCCTCTCAGCGCTAGGGATTCCTGGTTCGAATCCCAATCTGGGTGGAGTTTGCATGTTCTCCCCGTGTCCACGTGGGTTTCCTCCGGGTTCTCCGGTTTCCTCCCACAGTCCAAAAACATGGATCAAGGTCAATTGAGTTTTTCAAATTGCCCCATATAGAGTGTGTGTGTGTGAGTGAGTGTGTGCCCAGCGATAGATTGGCGCCCTGTCCTGGGTCTATCTGCCCAGCTCCCGAACCATTCACCCCTGGATGGGCATAGTTTTTTTTAGTTATGGTTTGAATGTCTGTTCAATGTGTCTTCAGTGTGATGATGATGATGATGATGATGATGATGATGATGCAGATTTCGTCTCCTTTCTGTCGTTATCGGTTCCCTTCAGTCGTCTAATTAATAAAGTCTGTTCTCGGAATCTTTGAGAACGTTCCGTCACTCGGCGGTAACAGATGCCACGTGTGAGGTGTGTCTCGGTGCATCCGTGTGTGTTGTGCTGTCGTTGACCCGCTGAGTTTATTCTAATTTGGTCCACGTCTCAGCCAGAGACCTGTCTCCGATTACTGACACCCTCGTCAGGGTGCTCCGAGCAATTTACCTGGAACAGGTGTTAACGAAGTTTGAATGAAGGCTGAGCGCGTGTGCGGTATTGTTTGCGCTGTGAGAAGTTCCTCTGAAAGGTTATTAGTCGAATTCTGTGTCTTTTTAAAATTATAGCTTCAGATTTATCGCCTACGTTTAAATAAGGACACAATGAGACTTTATCGTCATATACGTGACATGGGCTACATGAAACGTAAACGGAATTCCGTTTCACAGACCCAGTTTACCCTCAATGGAAGAATTAATAATATTACATTTAAATTTTCTGTAAGGCAAAGCCACACGGTGGCTTAGTGGTTTAGCATGTTCTTCTCTCAGCTCTAGGGATTCCCGGTTCCAATCTGGGTGGAGTTTCCATGTCCTCCCCTTGTCCGTGTGGGTTTCCTCCAGGTTCTCCGGTTTCCTCCCACAGTCCAAAAACATGGATCAAGTCAATTGTGTATCCATTCATTCATTATCTTCCGCTTTATCCTATATTAGTGTCGCGGGGGGGTACAATCCAGGGGAGAATGTTTTGGGCGCTGGGCAGGACATCTATTGCTGGGAACACACTCACTCACAGACACAAACCATATATGGGGCAATTTGGAGAATTTACTTGACCTTGACTTGACTAAATGGACATTTAACTTAAACCTGTAACCCAGCACTGCAATAATTGCACAAAAAAGCACAAGCCACTTTTATAATTCTGTTTTCACATTGTAAATACATTTTAATTTTTAATTTTTTAATTTTTTTTATTTTCTGTGGAGAGCTCAAGAAAGAATTTCACTGCTGGCTGTACCATATATATCTACACATGTGACAAATAAACCTGATTCTGATTCTGTTCCATGTTTTTGGACTGTGGGAGGAAACCGGAGAACCCGGAGGAAACCCACGCCGACACGGAGAGGACATGGAAACTCCACCCAGATTGGGATTCGAACTGGGAATCCCCCAGCGCTGAGAGGAGAACATGCCAACCACTCAGCCACCGTGCCACCCCCAAGGTCAATTGAATTCTCCAAATTGCCCCATATAGAGTGTGTCTGTGTGTGAGGGTGCCCAGGGTGTCCTGGGTGTATCTGCCCAGCGCCCAAAACGTTCTCCCCTTGATTGTCATGGGGAGCCCCCCCACATATATATATATATATATTCATTCATTCATTCATTATCTTCCGCTTATCCTCTATTAGGGTCGCGGTGGGGTTCCCCATGCCCATCCAGGGGAGAACGTCTCGGGCGCTGGGCAGATACACCCAGGACAGAGCGCCAATCCATCACTGGGCACACACTCACTCACACAGTCACACTATAAACGGGGCAATTTTGAGAATTCAATTAACTTGATCCATGTTTTTGGACTGTGGGAGGAAACCGGAGAACCCGGAGGAAACCCACGCGGACACGGGGAGAACATGGAAACTCCACCCAGATGGGGATTCGAACCGGGAATCCCTAGTGCTGAGAAGCGATCGTGCTAACCACTAAGCCACCGTGCCGCCTATATATATATATATATATATATATGAAATAAAAAATAAGAGATACAAAAGGACATTGTTGCCAAATTCTCTGTAAGGAAAGCAGCTGTTGGTTGTTTTATAAGTAGCTAAACATAGGCGACAAAGTTGGCAACAGCGAGAAGGTGTTGAAAACGATGCCTTACTTTATTAAATAAATCATTATCATAATCTGACATGACGCCTGAGACATGTTGTGCTGTCTTCTATGTTGTATCGTCTGTCTCCTTCACTTTGAAATGGGGAGGCGTCTCCGTGTCGACGGGAAGGTGATCGGAACGTGTTCCTCCTGCGTTGTGAACGTTACCGTTTTGCGTTTCTCCCGTCAGACTCTCTGCGTTCCCTCCCTTCGTCCTGCTGATTTATTCCTTTGCCCTGGCCTCCGGTTATCTCTCGTTCTCCTCCTCGTTCGTCCAGCCGGCTGCTTTATCTCTCGTCCACCTAAAACCCGACGTCCTTTCTTTCCGCCACTCCTCTCGTGCCTTTGGTCGGTTTCCCTCCCTTTCACCAACCCCTGGCTCTCTCTCCGCTCGTCTATCTCGACCCACACCCGCCGCCGCCCCCGTGACATTTCGGCGTGCCGGTGTGACAGGCAGATGCACAGCCGAGGCTCGAGGACTTGTGCGCTGAGTGAGCCTGGCAACCGGAGATAACGGAGACGACAGGCAGGCGCACTTTGGACAATCATACGAACACTTCATGCTCAACCTTACCGTCACACTCGCATGTATCATGCAGGCAGGCATAAGCAATCAGTCTCTTGTCTTCCTTTCTGTCTGTTTTTGTCTCTCTCTCTCTGATGCACAGACTCCATAAACCTCTAAAATGTAACCATAACATGCAGCAGCTTACACTTCGTTTACTATGCCGCCCGTTAGGGTTAATTTAGAGCCTATCCCAGGAATATTTCATTTTTTTTTTCTCATCCAGTCAGCAGTAGAGACGATTTATCGTTTTTTCCGATTAATTGTGATTTAAAATGGACAATTAAGTAACATCGTCATGACCACATTCATCCATCCTTTATCTGGGGTCCCCATGTCCTTCCAAGGGGAGCTGGGCAGATACAGCCAGGACAGGATGCCAATCTATCGCTGTGCAGACACACATTCACACAGACACACTCTATTTGGGGCAATTTTAGAGAACTCAATTGACCTTGATCCATGTTTTTGGACTGTGGGAGGAAACCGGAGAACCCGGAGAAAACCCACGCGGACACGGGGAGGACATGGAAACTGGGAATCCCCAGCGCTGAGAGGAGAACATGCTAAACCACTGTGCCTCCCTGATGACATTCATGAGAGCAATATTTAACAGTATTTTGCTTGGTACCCGGTACTTTACTCTACGCTGACAATACGGGAAGATTTTTATTTTAAGTAGATGTAAATATGTACTTTAAGACGAACTGATTATTTTATTATTATATCGTCGATTTTTACAAAATATATTAAATATTTTAAGCTTTAAAGAATATTTTGTGTTAGGCCTCATATTCAGCAGATGTCATTCAGTTGTCTTTTTATCGATTACAAAATGTTTTTGGGTGTTAAAATTTTAATTTTATTTTGGTGAAGTTAAACTATTTCGTAATAATCGTATAATCTATAAATCTGGATTATTTCTTAGACGATAATCACGCCATCCCTGGTCGGTAGACGTCGGCGGTGCTCTGCGCAGTGGCTTCTGTTTCCAGTTCAGCGAAATGATGTGGCAATAAAAAGAGCATCTGCTGAGGCCGTCTTATTTAAATCACGATCCAGGGCGACAAACCCAACATCCAAATATCTCTGCATCCCTGGTTTAAGCCCTGTTTCTGTTCTGTTTGTTATAGTCTGACACCGGAGAGGTTCTGGCATCGTCCACAACCTCATTAACACGGTTTCCACTTGGCTTTGTCTTCCACAAAGCTCCAGTTATCACCAAACATCTTTCATTCACCATGAACATCATGAACATCGTCCTGGCGGCCAAGTTTGTTGTCCTTGGCATTAAAATCAGTTTTTTATTTTATTTATTAATTTTGTCTGGCAACACAACAAAGCATTATCCAAAAATCTGACAAACGGTTCGTTAACACCTACGGATTCGGTATTTCTATTAATTATTAATATGCTTTACTTAAAGTCTGTATTTATAACCTTTATAAATCATTATGTCTCCGTAAATAATAAATGACACTTTACCTTATGCCTGTGAAGAAAGCTTATAAGAGTTCATAAGCACCCAATGTCCTTTTCAAAGCAGACGTCCATTAAACACAGACGTTATGAAGCTTTGACACTTAGTAATAAAAATAAAAAAGAAAACAGTTAAAATATGCATTTTATAATTATATTGCTTTTTAAATTGCTTTATAATAAAAGCATGGTGTCACATTGTGAAGCCTTATGGCATCGTCATAACAGAGCTTGTTATAAGAGCTTGTGCGAGGTGACCCTCACGTTTAATTAAAGTTCAGTTAATATATCATTAATATAGTGAGCCGGAACGGTGGATTAGAGTTCAGCATGTTCTCCTCTCAGAGCTGGGCTTTTCCAGTTCGAATCCCAATCTGGGTGGAGTTTCCATGTCCTCCCCCTGTCCGCGTGGGTCTCCTCCCACAGTCCAAAAAACATGGATCAAGTCATTTGTTCATTCATTCATTATCTCCCGCTTTATCCTCTATTAGGGTCGCGGGGGGGGGGGGGGTTCTCCATGCCCATCCAGGGTGAAAGTTTAGGGCGCTGGGCAGTTACACTCAGGACAGGACGCTAATCTATCGCTGGACACACACTCACTCACACAGACACACTCAATATGGGGCAATTTAGAGAACTCAATTGACTTGATCCATGTTTTTGGACTGTGGGAGGAAACCGGAGAACCCGGAGGAAACCCACGCGGACGTGGGGAGGACATGGAAACTCCACCCAGATGGGAGAGGAGAACATGCCAATCACTAAGCCACCGTGCCGCCCTCAAGTCAATTGAGTTCTCCAAATTGCCCCATATAGAGTGAGTCTGTGTGAGTGAGTGTGTGTCCAGTGATAGATTGGCGTCCTGTCCTGGGTGTATCTGCCCAGCGCCCGAAACGTTCTCCCCTGGATAGGCATGGGGAACACCCCCCCCCCCAAGGTTGGCGGCTTGCACGGAGTCATTCATTGTGTGGTAAACATAACATGTAGTTTTATAACTGGTGATCACCCCTACTACACACATATGTGCGTGTGGGCACACACACACACACACACACACACACACACACACTCATTCCACCCCCTTTAGGAATTTAGCAGATGGCGCCTGTTTAATAATGGCAGTCAGTGTGTGGACAGCAGTGCTGTTAGGTTGCATTGATCATAAAAATGGAGTGGAGCCGACTTTAATCATGCGCAGACCTCTGGATAACCAGCTGCTTAAACACTGTACAGCGGTGTAACACCATCCATAAAAAAACATATTAAAATGCAACACTATTGGCTTTTAAATAGGACCACCGTCGTGAAATCAATAAAATCCCGCCGACCAATGGCAGCTCATCAGTTGTGTATGAGCGTTGGAGTCAGAGCTCGGCGTGACGCGTAATCAACCGTACAGCGTGGAACGCCTTCGTTTAACGTGTTGAAAATGAGCCGAGGGTGACGTTTCACTCATTTCTGGATGAATTACAAAAAATTGAATTGTTTTGTGAGTTCATATGGCGTTTCCAAAATTTAATCACCTGATTTTGCATGTTCTCCATCTAATAGAATTATGAATAATGAATGCAGAATTATGAATGCATGCACAAAGTATTCATAACACTTTATAACTCATTCATCCATCATCTTCCGCTTTATCCTCTACTAGAGTCGCGGGAGGGGCGAGGGTTCCCCATGCCCATCCAGGGGAGAATGTTTCAGACGCTGGGCAGATACACCCAGGACAGGCCGCCAATCTATCACTGGACACACAGTCACTCTTACACACACATTTAAATGGGGAAATTTGGAGAACTCACTTGACTTGATCCATGTTTTTGGACTGTGGGAGGAAACCGGAGAACCCGGAGGAAACCCACGCGGTCACGGGGAGAACATGGAAACTCCACCCAGATGGGGATTCGAACCGGGAATCCCTAGTGCTGAGAGGAAAACATGCCAACCACTAAGCCACCGTGCTGCCCTACTTTATAACTTTCTTAATAATTTATAACACTTGTCATAAGCACATAGATGTCCGAAAACCACATTCTTTTATAAGAAAATGCTATGATGCTTTATAACCCAGTGACATAATGTATCATAGGATAATTATAAAGATAATTATAAAACTCCCTGTGCTCATAACTCTTTATTATAACTTCAGACCTATGCATTATTATTAGTACATAATGACTTAAAAAAGCTTATAAAGGGACTTTACACACACGAACACATCGTATTAATAAGTAAGTAAGTAAGTAAGAATGTTTAAAAATCCCAAGAATCCAGAGTTTAATATAAAATGCATTATGATAGTTTGTTATAAAGCCCTACATCATACTGTTATAACAAGTTCAAGTTCAAGTTATTTATTTATATAGCGCTTTTTACAACAGGGCGGCACGGTGGCTTAGTGGTTAGCACGTTCAGGGGGGGGGGGGGGGGGGGGGGGGGGGGGGGGGGGGGGGGGGGGGGGGGGGGGGGGGGGGGGGGGGGGGGGGGGGGGGGGGGGGGGGGGGGGGGGGGGGGGTGGGTTTCCTCCGGGTTCTCCGGTTTCCTCCCACAGTCCAAAAACATGGATCAAGTTAATTGAAATCTCAAAATTGCCCCGTATAGAGTGTGTCTGTGTGAGTGAGTGTTTGCCCAGCGATGGATTGGCGCCCTGTCCTGGGTCTATCTGCCCAGCGCCCGAGACGTTCTCCCCTGGATGGGCATGGGGAACCCCACCGCGACCCTAATAGAGGATAAGCGGGAGATAATGAATGAATAAATGAATTTTTACATCAGTACATTGTCACAAAGCAGCTTTACAGAATGAAAAGCCTTTAAACCCCCAAAGAGCAAGCCGAAGCGACAGTGGCAAATAACACTATTATTTGTAATTTTATTAAGGTTTTGTTTTGTATTACCTCATGGGTTTGTCCTTTGCTGTTGTCTGCTTGACCTGTATTAGAAAAAACATGTCAAATTATGAAATAATTGAAACATTTATAAAGTATACATTATTTTCATAATGACCTGTAAAATAACAAGTTAAGTTTCACTGAACTACCAAAATAGAGAAAGAGTACCTTTTTTGTTTCCACTAAAGTGGCACACACATATTAAAAAGATAAGAAGGAACCCAGCACCTCCACTGACCAGCACCAGCCAGGTTACACATCCCTCTAGAACAGTTGGTGGGTTCTGTTGCAAGGGTTCATCTAATAAGCACAAGAACATATTCTTCCAAACTTCAAAATATATCTTTAAACTTCAAAATATCATGCATTGGTCACATGTTTAATGTCATTGGGTTACATGGTGGTACATGGTGTTATGTTCTCACATTATAACATTTTTTTATTTGATTAATATTTAATCTATAGTAATATATATATATATATTACAGATTATGAAAATCTTTGTACATAAAGCTTAATGAAAGCACTTATAGTACATTATACATACATTCATAAAAGTGTTACCAATTTTTTTTTTTTAGAGCTTAGAACATCATGGTTCATGTTGGCAAACAGCAAATAATTTTTTATATTGTTTTAATTTACGTTTTTATTTACGTTTTTATTTACATCTGTACATGGATTCTCGCCGACCCGTGTCTTGTCTGGGTGTAATTCTTTTTAACGGTGCGCATGTTATATTTGGGATATCGATCCATCTTCAGAATTCCATTAGGAGGCGCAGCAGCGTTCCGGGTTTATCCGCCTGGCTCTCCGTGAGAACGCCGTGGCTAATGTGCTGCAATTACTTATCGTTACGGGCTTCATAACGCCTCAGACACCGCGCGGCAGCCTCTCTGCATAGAAAATCCATTTGGCCCAAGGTACAAACCATCCTAACATACTGCCCGTCCCGTCGGTGAGACTTCGCCATGCTGCCGCTCGCACATGCGACTCGAGAAATGATTACGACATTAAAATTTGCACGATGTTACTAGATTGTTTGTTGGCGTGACGTACGTACGTATGTTCCTCTTTAGAGTGTTGATTAATCTAAACTCCAGTCTCTAATAGTCTTACGAATCCGGAAGTCGGAAGTGGTTGATTGGGGGGGGGGGGCAGATACACCCAAGACAGGACGCCAATCCATCGCTGGGCACACACTCACTCACAAACTCACATAGACACACTCTATAGGGGGCAATTCGGAGAACTTAATTGACTTGATCCATGTTTTTGGACTGTGGGAGGAAACCGTAGAACCCGAAGGAAACCCACGTGGACACGGGGAGAACATGCAAACTCCACCCAGATTGGGATTCGAACCGGGAACCCCTTGCGCTGTGAGGAGAACATGCTAAACCACTAAGACACCGTGCCGCAAGCTATGGGTCATGGTTTTTAATTCATTCATTCATTCATTCATTCATTATCTTCTGCTTTATCCTCTATTAGGGTCACGGTGGGGGTCCCCATGCCCATCCAGGGGAGAACATTTCAGGCGCTGGGCAGATACACTCAGGACAGGGCGCCAATCCATCGCTGGACACACTCACTCACTCACACACTCACACACACACTCTATATGGGGCAATTTGGAGAACTTATTTGACTTGATCCATGTTTTTGGACTGTGGGAGGAAACCGGAGAACCCGGAGGAAACCCACGCAGACGCGGGGAGGACATGGAAACTCCACCCAGATGGGGATTCGAACCGGGAATCCCTAGCGCCGAGAGGAGAACATGCCAAACACTAAGCCACCGTGCCACCTTAAATGTATTTATATGGTATTTATTTTATAATGATGCCCAATGGTTTTAAAGCAGCTTTATAAACTAGTGCAGGATGAATGGACAACGTTCAGAAATCGCAAAACAACCGTCGATTGAAAACATTACGACAACACGGCGCAGCTGACGATTGTTTTTTTTAGATGCCGTCGGCTCGGTCTAACAATCAAGAGCTAATAATTACATTAGAATTTCATTTCATTTTAATTGTCGTGCGTTCGCGGTGTCCCAGACAAACACACGGGGGTTATTTCATGGCAGAGCGGCCTTGTGGGAGGACGCTTTCTCAGAAGTGACCTCGTTTATTTCGGGGACTAAAATAAATCCTTTTGTGAGCCGAGCTTACTCACGCTGGGTTATAGAACTGCCGTCACTCAGGTTTTTTTTTTTACAGCCAGATCACAGAGTCGCTTTTTAATTTTTTTAAATTATTATTATTATTTTTTTCATCCATTATCTTCCACTTTATCCTCTATTAGAGTCGCTGTGGGGTTCCCCATGCCCATCCAGCGGAGAACATTTCGGGTACACCCAGGACAGGGCGCCAATCCATCACTGGACACACTCACTCACACACACACACACACACACACTCCATATGGGGCAATTTGGAGAACTCAATTGACTTCATCCATGTTTTTGGACTGTGGGAGGAAACCGGAGAACCCGAAGGAAACCCACCCGGACACAGGGAGGACATGGAAACTACACCCTGATGGGAATTTAAATCGGGAATCCCTAGTGCTGAGAGGAGAACATGCCAACCACTAAGCTACCGTGCCGCCAGAGTCGCTTATATGTTATTAAAATAACTTAATGCTACTCTCACCGAATTCAGTTCCGGGTTTTCACTATAAGTTTTTCAATTTAAAGATCTTGTTGTGGACCAGCACCAGTTCTGAACAAATTGGGTTTCGTAGAGTTTTAAACAAAGTGTGGAGCAATTCGGCGCTTTTCAATGGTGCCGGTGTCAGTCCGAGTTTATCTCCTCGTCCATACTGATGGAGCTGGAAACGGCTGTTCCACTGAAGGAGGTTGTCCCAACACCAATCTTTTGTCCCCCTGCAAGAAATAATACTCTTTCTTTGTTAGAGGGAGTCCTGAGTAATTGGATATAATTGGATTTAGTGGCTCACTGGCCTCGTGGTCAAACTATCCTGTCCTGACAATAGATGTGTCATGTGGGTGTGTGAGATGTGTGTGTCAAGGGAAATCGAATAGACAGAAGACCTTCTCAAACTGCTCTATGGTGTATTGCCCTCATCGCAGCGTGCACTATATAATATACAGTATTGCTTTTAGATTCTATAGCACAGAGAAAATATATATATACTACAGCACAGGACGTACGGCTGTAGGATTGTTTTGAGGTCACTGGAAGCGCCATCTTGGCGTTATCATTTTATTTAATATTATTTCATTTTTCATTTATTATTTTAAGTAGCATCCATTCATCCATCCATTATCTTTCGCTTTATCCTCTATTAGGGTCGTGGGGGGGGTTCGGGCGCTGGGCAGATACACCCAGGACAGGACGCCAATCTATCGCTGGACACACATTCACTCACATACTCACACTCTATATGGGGCAATTTGGAGAACTCAGTTGACTTAATCCATGTTTTTGGACTGTGGGAGGAAACCGGAGAACCCGGAGGAAACCCACTCGAACACGGGGAGAACATGGAAACTTCACCCGGATTGGGATTCGAACCGGGAATCCCCAGCGCTGAGAGGAGAACGTGCCAACCACTAAGCCACCGCGCCACCCTATTTTAAGTATCAGCATAATACATATATTTTTTTATTTATACGTTTTTTTTAATGTTTTTTTTGTTGTTGCAGTATGCGACTTGTTACCAGATATAATTCCTCCACCACTATGCCAAAAAATAAATTAATTAAATAAATTAAAAGATTGCCAGCGGACCACAAATAATGAGTTTTTACCCCGACGACAACGATGACCCATTTCTATAGCCACTTAAACTGTTGACCTAGTAACAAATTCCATACCGCCGATCATGTGCAGTATTTTAATGGGATACATCGTGCAAAATAAACATATTAAGGATCTGTTCAGTCGCAGATTTCACAGAGGTTTAGGGCAGCCAAATTTAGGACTTCATTTGTTAATGGAAGCGATTCTAGCTTTTCCAAGTAAATGTCATTCTCTCGTCACGTAGAGGAGACCGTAAATCTGTAATGATTGGTGTAAAAAACACTTGCTGTTATTTAATTTGGGAACCCATATCAGGCAGGCCGGTAAGAAATGAAAGGATGCTGTAGGCAGCAGAGGTAGGGAGTGATTGTCACATATTTTTTTTTGTAAATGTTTTTTGGGAAGATCCATGTCGAGAGGCTTTAAGGTTTAACAAAGGCAGTGTGTGGGGGTCTAACTCCCTTTGGAGTGGTATATAATCCAGTTTGCTTGTGGGCTGCTTTTAAACACTGACTATCCCTGCAGCTGGTCCTCTTGTACAGATATGTCTGCCGTTCATATTCACCTTCCAATGGGAGTTCGGTCCAGGAGCGATAATATTATAGCATGCATTACTATGGATGGATGAACGGATGGATGGTAAGGTGGGTGGGTGAATGTAGGGATGAGCCGATGGAGCAGTTGAGGGATAGAGAGCATTTTTTTTTAATTCTGTGGTTTACTCTGTCCATACAGTGAGTGCAAAGATAACAAGGATAGTTATATTTAATATGAATATAAAATATAAATAACAGAGTCATTCATTCATTTATTGTCTTCCAATTAATCCTCTCTTAGGGTCTTGGGGCGTAGGCCTATGCCCATGCCTATACCCACCAATGTTTCGTGTTGGAGTGCACAGCATGTTTTTGGACTGTGGGAGTAAACTGGAGAACCCGGAAGAAACCCATGCAGACACGAGGAGAACATGGAAACTCCACCCAGATCGGGATTCGAACCGGGATTCCCATTACAAAGAGTTAATAAAAAAAAAATTAGGCTGTATATAAAAATATATGGCGGCACGGTGGCTTAGTGGTTTGGCACGTTTGACTCTCAGCACTAGGGATTCCCGGTTTGATTTCCCATCTGGGTGGAGTTTCCATGTTCTCCCCGTGTCTGCGTGGGTTTCCTCCGGGTTCTCCGGTTTCCTCCCACAGTCCAAAAACATGGATCAAGTTAATTGAGTTCTCCAAATTGCCCCATATAGAGTGTGTCTGTGTGAGTGAGTGCCCAGCGATGGATTGGCGCCTTGTCCTGAGTCTATCTGCCCAGCGCCCGAAACGTTTTCCCCTGGATGGGCATGGGGAACCCCCCCGTGACCCTAGAGAATAAGTGGGAGATAATGAATAAATGATAAAAATATATGTTTATATATATATATATATATTTTTTTTTCTTCCATATAATAA
Source organism: Corydoras maculifer (assembly GCA_019802435.1). Taxonomy (NCBI): domain Eukaryota; kingdom Metazoa; phylum Chordata; class Actinopteri; order Siluriformes; family Callichthyidae; genus Corydoras; species Corydoras maculifer. The sequence continues at coordinate 64,976 of JAFMOD010000402.1, forward strand.
TTGATGGCGGCGCAGAGACAGTGGCTTAGTGTTTAGCATGTTCTCCTCTCAGCTCTGAGGATTCCAGGTTCGAATCCCAATCTGGGTGGAGTTTGTATGTTCTCCCCGTGTCCGCGTGAGTCTCCACCGGGTTCTCCGGTTTCCTCCCACAGTCCAAAAACATGGATTCAAGTTAAATTAAATGCCCTAAATTGCCCCATTTGTGTGAGTGAGTGAGTGTGCCCAGCCATAGATTGGCGCCCTGTCCTGAGATCTGCCCAGCGCCCCGGAGCCTTAATAGAGGCTTAATAGAATAGAAGATACATAATAATGTATATGAATTAAAATATATGAATACAAATGTATACATAAGTGTAAAGGTGGTTGATGGAGCTGAACCTGTGGTTTGTGTGAAATGTCTGTAATTATTCTGAATGGTCTGAACAGTGTGAAGGCAAATACTCCAATTACTGGTGTTAGATCCGTTAATGCAGCTTCTTCACTCGGGGGGGGGGGGGGGGGGGGGGGGGGGGGGGGGGGGGGGGGGGGGGGGGGGGGGGGGGGGGGGGGGGGGGGGGGGGGGGGGGGGGGGGGGGGGGGGGGGGGGGGGGGGGGGGGGGGGTGTTTGGCACTTTAAAACTAGGGCAGATGTTTTTATCAGATAACATGGACTCACCTATCATCTGATAACCTCTTGTGAAGATGCCGGGAGCAATACACACACACGTACGTACACACAATCTGACAAAACAAAGACGCTCGCCCATGCCGCCGTCCTCAGGGATGGGCACGGTGTACACAAACAACACGGGCTGCTTGTCGCTCGCCGGTTACTTGCCATGATCTGCACTGCCGGCTTCGGGGCAGGTATATTCCATCATTGATACACCTTCAGATATCATCCTGCATCCTGTCTTCGGCACAAATACGACAGATCCGCCGGAAATGCTTCGTTTATTAACTCGGATTTCAATTCCGTCGAAGGTCCTGCACATCCGCGTTTTTAAAAATGAGACGTGCGTTTAATCTAATGGAGTCGATACGTCTTAATCTGTCCCAGAAGCGATGGGACAGACGTCAACACCGACAAGAAGTTTTACATTTTCGGCTGACGATGCATCGATTGATCGTGCGGACCCAACAAACGTGTCCCAACAAATGGGCAAGCAATGCGGGGAGGGTGTAACAATGACAGTGATGCACACATGAGAACACACACACACACACACACACACACACACACAAATATACTCACATTCCCACAAGGAGAAAATAATAGTTGCGCTCCGGAGGCAATAGTGGTCCATAAAGCTGTAGGCATGTATTTTTCGGCTTGCACTGATGTGTTCTCTTGGGGACATCACTCAAACAGTTATAAAAGCATTGACACAGCGGGTCACAGTTTCGGCGGAGAAACAAAAAAAACAAAAAAAAAGAACAAGTCTGCTCATGGCGGGGTGTGTGTTTTAAATTCTGCCTTCAGAGATAAAAACACGGCTGCCCTGATATTGACGGTAGCTTGTAACTCATCTGCCCTTTTATGTACGGACCAGCTTTTATAAAGCCGACGTCTATTAAACATTGTTAATGGTCCTCTGGAGAAATAGACATGCCGTCATCTTTAAACTCATCGTTTGCTGTAAGTAGGGCACTGCATTAAGTCAAGCATACCTCTTAATAAATGCCCCTTTATATATATATATATATATATAAAAGCGGCACGGTGGCTTAGTGGTTTGGCATGTTCTCCTCTCAGCGCTAGGGATTCCCGGTTCGAATCCCCATCTGGGTGGAGTTTCCATGTCCTCCCCGTGTCCACGTGGGTTTCCTCCGGGTTCTCCGGTTTCCTCCCACAGTCCAAAAACATGGATCAAGTTGATTGAATTCTCCAAATTGCCCCATATAGAGTGTGTCTGTGTGAGTGAGTGTGTGTCCAGCGATGGATTGGCGCCCTGTCCTGGGTCTATCTGCCCAGCGCCCGAGACGTTCTCCCCTGGATGGGCATGGGGAACCCCACCGCGACCCTAATAGAGGGTAAGCGGGAGATAATGAATGAATGAATATATATATATATAAATATAAAAAATTTTGAATGCTTTATTTGTGGGAAGGTTCCGTGTGGAAGGGAATTCATTTACCCTTATCTCAGGTGAACGTCCATAAATCACCTGATGGCCATCAGCTCACGTCACCTCCTGGTCTCATTATTATGATACAGTTTTCACGTCACAAATCAACTTCCATCCATACATTTTCTCCCTCTTTATCCTTTATTAGGGTCGCGGGGGGGTGGGGGGCGATTCCCCATGCCCATCCAGGGGAGAAAGTTTCGGGTGCCAGGACGCCAATCTATTGCTGGACACACACTCACTCACACAGACAGACACACTCTATATGGGGCAATTTGGAGAACTCAATTGACTTGATCCATGTTTTTTGGACTGTGGGAGGAAACAGGAAAACCCGGAGGAAACCCACGCAGACATGGGGAGGACATGGAAACTCCGCCCAGGTTGGGATTCGAACCGGGAATCCCTAGTGCTGAGAGGAGAACATGCCAACCACTAAGCCACCGTGCCGGCGTATGCAAATCAACTTTGTTTTGTAAAAACGGACCAATTCACCGCCCGCCATGGAGGCCCACGGGGCGGAGCAGAGAGGGAGGGGCGTCGATCGGCCGAGAAATGCCCCGACACCGGGAGAGAAAGGACGATACGTTAAAAAAAAAAAAAAAGGAAGAGAGACGGAGACTTTGCAGCTTTAGGAATATGGCAGCCATCATACGAGGTGGAACGTGAGCTAGTTGCCATGCCAACGCTGTCAGGGTGCAGCGGGTTTTCAAGCTCTGTGGTCACAAACCCAGGGAGGGGCTTGCAGCGGACAACCCGCATTGATCTCCATCACATCATTCCTCGTGGTACCGACACCCATTTGGCTGTTTACAGTAAAAACAGCATTGTTTTTAAAATGTACGTTACATTCACTTACATAGCTTCACATTTATTAGGCTTCTGTTTTTCGGCATGGTGACAACTTTTTTGGAACGTCAATGTCATGTGACCATAAAGCAGCCCCCCTGATCATGATTTATGTGATGATGATGCATGTTAAGCGCCTTTATGACACTCAGGATTGGTTTGAGATTATATAATACACTTTTTTTTCTTTTCTCACTGCTTTGAGCCTATAAAATAATATGAGTGTATTCGCTGGTCAAAAAAAAAAAAAAAAAAAAACACTTGTAGATTAGACAGACATGAATTAATATTAAATCTGTGCTCATTAATATTCATTAGCTGTGTATTTTAGTCACATGGCTATATGACAGTAAAATTAATGAACATTATATTTGCTTATATAATATTGCTTATTATATTATTATATTTTAAGTACATGTTAAAATATACATCCATCCATTATTTACCGCTTATCCGGGTCTGGGTCGCGGGGGGTCGCTGCCCAGACGTCCCAATCCCCAGTCACCACTTCCAGTGCCTTGGGAGGCACACGAGGTGTTCCCAGGTCAAGCAAGGGACGTAATCTGGGTCCTCTCCCAATTAATCCTACCCAGAATGTTACATCCTTATGTAATTTCTATTATATTATATTACGTTAAAATAAGATAGGCGGCACGGTGGCTTAGTGGTTAGCACGTTCGCCTCTCAGCACTAGGGATTCCCGGTTCGAATCCCCATCTGGGTGGAGTTTCCATGTTCTCCCCGTGTCTGCGTGGGTTTCCTCCGGGTTCTCCAGTTTACTCCCACAGTCCAAAAACATGGATCAAGTTAATTGAATTCTCAAAAAAAATTGCCCCATATAGAGTGTGTCTGTGTGAGTGAGTGTGTGCCCAGCGATGGATTGGGTCTATCTGCCCAGCGCCCGAGACGTTCTCCCCTGGATGGGCATGGGGATCCCCACCGCGACCTTAATAGAGGATAAGCGGGAGATAATAAATGAATGAATGAATAAAATAAGATAAGAAACATTTTTAATAACATTAATATGCCCATAGTAGAGTATGGAATGGAATAAATATTAACTGATACTATTTTTAGTAAATAATTTAACCTCAAAAGCCACCAAGTGTCAAACATGATTATACTTCATTTCCAGCGATGATGCTGGCAGTATGGATGTTTTTTTTTTTCATTTAATTTTAATAAAAAAATAAATAAAAAAAAATAAAAAAAAAATATATATATATAAATATCAACATCAAAATCTGTAAACTCGAACAACGCAGGGCCCAAATGAAACGAGCTTGTACGTGTCAGACACTGTGTGTCTTGTTGTGTTGATGTTGATGTTCTGTTTAAAAATCTTTTAATTTTCCTCAATGCCTTAAAGGTTCCAAACGAACAGGCATTCGATTCCCGAGCCGAAATTTTTGGCTGTGCCGAAATCCTTGCGTAGTGGAAAGATGTGGGTGTGATTTGTAATGTGCACTCACACTGTAACCTGAATTTACACCTCACTTTGTTCGTTGCATAACTAATCATCCGGGGCAGGATGCTGCTGACACCTCAGGGTGACATATTCCACTTAAAAAAAAAAAATGGTAATGAATCACAGTTAATACATTAAAGATGGGAGCAAAGAGAACATGTGAGAGTGGAGAGACTCGGCTGAGGGTGTCTTATCATCCAGACAGGGGAGGTGTGGGTTCAGCACTCCACACATTGCTCAACACGCCTTCCCCGATAACGTGACAGTTGTGGTTTTTAATGCCACATTGCCTGCAGTCTCCGCCGCTGGATAAGTCCTGCTGTAGATGCTTGTCAGACAAACCGCCTTTCATATAGAATTATTGGTGGAGAGTCTCATGAAATGGGCTCTAGCTCTTCGAGCGGTGGGTGCTGGCAGCTCTGCGCTGCCACCGTTTGCTTGTGGAGTCTTTTTTTTTTTTTTTTGGAGAATAGTTTGAGGCTTTGTTTACATGGACGAGCGCTTTTTAATTGTTGTTCTACAGCGGTCCATTATTTTCTTGATTTTGTTTTTTTAATCATAATCAGAGCGCAGCATTCACGTTGTAACCTCTCTTTCTATAAAGCGGTTCATTTATACGACAAGAACTAAAAACACTTTTAACCATCACAGGGGCGCTCATTCAGACAAATGTCCCTTGAAGTCTTACAGCTATTTGCGGTCGACTCGTGTAATGTGCTAATTATTTTATATGACTCGATTTTTGGTACAACAAACACGCAGAACTTGTCAGGCCCACTCAGGTTAATAAAAATAAGCAGTTGGAAATCAGGCTTTGTGCCTCTGTCAGTGCTGCTAATGATGAAATATTAAGAAATTGTAGCTCTGTAGTGAAGAGGCAAAGCGGTACACTTTAACATCGAGAACGTTCAGAAAACAAACAACTGCCATAGTTTCTTAATCGAAGGACTCATCTGTGTTATAGAAAAGGATTTGTGAGCTAAAGTTTTATTGTGTATTAAAGCCGAGAACAAGTTGAACCTTTTTAAACTAGGGATAAAACGATTCATCATTTTTTTCAATTCGTCGTGATTAAAAGTGTTACCATTCATTAGTTGTAAGACCAAATCAACATCGTCATGACGACATTAATAAGAAACGTTCGTGAAACAGACATATTTTGTTTATTATAGGACTCATCTGTGTTATAGAAATGGATTTGTGAGCTAAAGGTTTATTGTTTTTTAAAACCGAGATCATATTGCAGCTTTTTTAAACTAGGGATGAAACGATTCGTCGTTTTTTTCAATTCATCGTGATTAAAAGTGTTACAATTCATTAGTTGTAAGACCAAATCAACATCGTCATGAAGACATTAATAAGAAACGTTCGTGAAACAGACATATTTTGTTGATTGTAGGACTTATTTGTGTTAAAGAAATTGATTTGTGAGCTTAACTTTTAATGTTTATTAAAACCAAGATCATGTTGCAGCTTTTTTAAACTAGGGATGAAACGATTCATCGTTTTTTCAATTCATCATGATAAAAAGTGTTACAATTAATTAATTTTAAGAACAACTCAGCATCGTCGATTAAATCGACATTTAATAAGAAAAATAAAAACTTGTACGGAACAAAGATAAGTAACACTGTTCTCACTCTTAAAAACTAGATTTCTTTGGTTGACACTAATACTTTAACGGACACAGATTTAAATTTTTAACTTTTAATGTTTAGGATTATAATTTTTTTCATATTTGTATTATTCAATCAGAACTGTTAATTGGAATTTCCTGCCAATTAGAAAAAAACTAAACCTGTAAACTTTTGCTGATCCTAAAACTCCTCCTCTGTCGGATTCCGGGTTTGAAATTGAATGACAAAGCCCGAAACTTTGAAACACTCCTTGCTTTTCTTTGCCGATGCTAATTGGTCTCAGTTATTGAGTATGACACATTAGCAGAACCACACAGTTGGAGAACATTAATTTCCCATTACTGTTAGTTTCATATCTCGTCATACCTGCTGTGCCTTTCACGGGTGGAGGGCGCAAGAGCATCAAACTCTTGTGAAACTTATGGAAAACCGGAATAGCACATTCGAACAGCTAGCTTTGTGTCTGACGGTGAACCTTGCTTCATTAGTTCTGGTGCGTCCACAGTGAGCAGTAATGCAAAACTCGATTGAAATTATTGAGATGAGCTATTAACTGGTGAAACCCCGCGGCTGATGGAGTCTGCCTTTTAAAACGGAGCCATTGATGTCGCCTTTTTTCCGGAGTCCGGCGATTCGAGATTGACTTTCTGATAGCGGGAATACATTAAAGGCCCCGACTCCGGTCGTCATTCTTGGCAACGCGAGCGGGAGCCGGGCCATGGAAATTTAGAAAGAGAATAATCGATGAAGCATTAATAAAGAAACCAGGAAGAGCAATGAGGTTTGCATCGGAGTAATTGAATTTCGCGAAAATTAGCAGACCTTGAATTCGAACGCGAGGACGCTCGTGGGCAACGACACTCGTAATGGCTCTCTTAAGATCCGGGCCCATGTTTGGCCGCATGACTTCGGTTTGCTTTTTAATCTTTACGTTCTTCATAATAATGTGGATGGAAATGCGTTTAATAATTAATTTTTAAATGACCCTGGCTCCAGGTTTGTGGGGTCATCGCTGACTGTTCCACAGACCCCAAAATTCCTCAGTAATTTACATTTTTATTTTTATTTGTATGATTGTGGAGTTTATACGTCTGTAGCTGCACAAATTTTAATATAGTGTTCGGCATTTTATTAAATCTGTAACTACAAATCACTGTTTTAGTTTCAAAAATAGACAAATGTACGTAGGAGCTATGTGTCAACACAGCCACCATCTTGGTCAGGGATGTGCCCCGTACTTAGCACGACCACTAGATAAATAAAGTAAATTTTACTTAATGCAATATAAAAGCAATATGGTATAGTTAGAACGCTTACTTATATTGTGTAGTGTCATATTGCGTTTATAAAATGCTTGTAAACACACAATAATAAAAAAAAGGTTTGATTCATACATACATTTATTGAAAGCAAAATCGTTAATAATCTATAATAATAGTCTTCCGCAACGTAACCTAGTCCGGTTTCTGGAGTGAACGTTGATCGCTGAGTAACAGTATACGGATTTCTCTAAAGATCACACGTATAGATTCAAATTATAGAATGTAGAATATAAAAAAACAGTTATATTATGTAATTTATATTATGCATTGATACGAAGGTAAAGCGCTTGTTATGTCAATAATGTCACGTCTGGACGAACGGCTCAGCCAATCAGATTTAAGGAGCAGATCCACCCGTTTTTTTTTACAAATACAGGCATTTGGCTAAATGGAGTCCATAAGTACATTAATGAGGGACAGGTGCCCCAGGCACCTGTGACAACGACCAATCAACAATTATTTATTTTAGTCCAATGGCCATGAAGACTGGGAATCTGTAATAGTTCTTTATTGTTTTTAATTAATTTGACGAAGGTATCTTTGGTAAATTAACCACGAACCAATCGTGTTTCGACTGAATGACTCATTGAGCTCTAAGTGTCATTATTTCATTCATTCTGGTGATGAGGGAGTCAATTAGCTTTTCTCAGCTTAGAAGCTTCTTATGAAGATCTCTCAAAGCTTAGTCAAGCTTACACACACACACACACACACACACACACACACACAATATTGGCTTCTGATAAAGGTCATTACAGTTTCTAACTGGTTAATCAGCTTGATCTTAAACTAGATATGTAACAGAAATACAAAGTAATTTATTCTATGAAGAAACGATTTCTTAACGACGCCGCATGGTTTCGTTCCGTACCATGTGCATTTTTTAAAAGACTACAGGGGGCAAATTTCCATCCATTATCTTCCACTTTATCCTCTACTAGGGTCGTGGGGGATGTTCCCCATGCCCATCCAGGGGAGAACGTTTCAGGTGCTGGGCGGGGGGGGGGGGGGGGGGGGGGGGGGGGGGGGGGGGGGGGGGGGGGGGGGGGGGGGGGGGGGGGGGGGGGGGGGGGGGGGGGGGGGGGGGGGGGGGGGGGGGGGGGGGGGGGGGGGGGGGGGGGGGGGGGGGGTTCTCTATGACCAAAGTTTCGGGCGCCAATCTATCACTGGCCAATCTAAGGACAGGACGCCAATCTATTACTGGCACACACTCACTCACACACACACACTCTCAATTGACTTGATCCATGTTTTTAGATTGTGGGAGGGAACCGGAGGGAGGAAACCCACGTGGACACGGGGAGGACCTGCAAACTCCACCCAGATGGGGATTCGAACCGGAAATCCCTAGCGCTCCGAGGAGAACCTGCAAGCCCATGGGGGGAAATATATTTCCGATGAATTAATGGCCGTCTTCGTTTTAAACATTTGATTCAAAAGCGCATCTTCGTTCAATTTAATAATAAACGCAGCCATAGAGACGCACATGGACACATTGGGATTTGCTTTTTTAGGAACTACAGCCACAGGGACGCCGGACGTGACGGCTTTCCTGTTTTTGCAGCTCAGGTTGGCATGAATCTGTAAGACGGGGTGAGTTTAACACCCCGCCTCACTTTGGGGGTGGAATCAGAACCGTAATTTCTTTCAAAGGATGTAAATCCTTACAAGTGTAAAGTTGCTAATGATCACAGTTCCTGGCAATCAGTGGCAAAATATTTCCCCTGCTGCCACTGTCTTTTTAATTAAATTATACTCTCTATCTGTTCGCGAATCAAACGGCGCTACGAAGAGGAAGACGACAACGTGCATACAGAAATATTCAATAATGAGTTCATATCGCGCTCGCTGGTCTTTATGAAAGTAACCACGATTTGTGAAAATTTGTGTGTTCATACTTATTTTATTTAAATGCAGTAAAGAAACGCAAACCTTTAACTGAGAAGCACTAAATAAAAAAATATAATAAATGTTTAAAAACATCCATCTTTAATTGTCCCTGTACAGCACATCATCTGCAAAGGTTCACATACTTTTGCCAGTTACACTTATGTTGTATTGATTTACTATTAGTTTTTATTTCTTATTAAATTTTTTATCTCCTTTGGATTTTTAATTCATGTTTCAAATTTGGTATTAAGTTTAAGGATCAAATTTAAGCAGAAATACAGAAAATGCCACAAAGTTTGCAAACTTTGAAGCATCACTATGCCTCAAAATACCCGTATAACCCTCTACGTTAATGTTAACCTCACATGGGCCATGCCGTGGATAACGGATACACACCCATAGCATTACAGATGCTGGCTTTTGCGCTTTTTGTTGATTTATCTATGGCACATAGTAATGGAACATGTTCCTCTTTCCATGTTTCCAAAAAAATACATTCACAGAGTTAAATGGCAGTGATTTATAGATACCCATGCAGGTATTTTCATCATGGTCACATGACACATTCTTACAAAGTGCCTTTCTAACACTACAGAGAGAGAGTCTTATATTCGAATGCAGCAACAGTACCATGGTGCTCTCGTTAGTTTTATACATGCTGGTTCTAAAGTTCTAGCGTCATATGGCATGCTGCCATGTACCGGGAGGTGACCATATGCCAGGGGCCATCCTCAGGAGAACCCTGCATGGTGCATGGGGTCTGTGGTAACCCTGCAGTAGTGAGTGGACTAATTCTGGCTACTATTAGCCTTGATGAGAAACACAGAGGCAGTTGCTTATGTTTCCACGGTGATGCTGTTGTTTTCTTAATGATATGCGTGATCCTTGGGCACATTCAAAACATATTGTCCATATTTACTATTAAAGGTATTTAAATAGAGTAATTTAATTTAGAATTATTAACAATGATTTTCTACTTAATTTGGCTGGAAACATCCAAAAATATTTCCTCTAGGGGGCGTGTTAGTGTCAGACACGAAAAAGAAATCTAAGCAGCAGCACATTTCATTTGATAAATCTTGTCGTCCTGGCTGAAGTCGATGTTAATTACCTCGTCTGATTTGGTTTTTTAACTAAAACAGAAGAACAAAAATTTCATGGCGACATTTTCATGTTATTTTTTTGGTGTAATGAGTTAAGCTCCGTGCTTCTCGCCTACCTTTTTATCTCGCCTTTCTTCTCGTATTTGCTTTTTTCTGGATCGTCTCCAACAATAAGGTACCCGGTGCTTTGATTTCGTACTTGCAATGGATGTTTTTTTTTTTTTTTTTTAACTAACAAAAAAAAAAAAAAACTGCAATTTTTATGGCCTCCAGTGTAATTTCCTTGCTGGCACTTATCACCATGTGGCAGGCTCCGAAATGCTGGATGAACACTGAATAAATACAGAGAATAGTGCAGTCAATAAGAAAGAACAGTGTGCGTTTATGATGCATGGTGTGTTGCACACGGCTCGCTGCTCGCTCGTCGTTTGTGGCCGTAGATTCAACCGGAGGCAACCACTCACCTACAACACAACATCACCGAGGACACTAACCTCACAATGGAGCTCTGATATTTAGAACCATCGCAGTATTGATGGGGCTGAATCGAAACTCCTGCCGAATTTGCATTCTCCAAATTGGAGAATTTTTTTTTTTTTTTTTCTCCTCCGGTTTCCCCTTAATGCCTCCATTTTAGTTCCATTAGCATGGACTTGCTAAAAGAGAAGAATAATTTTGCACTCAGAAATGGTTGGAAGTGTCGGCTGTAACTCGGGGGTGCTTATGAATTTCAAACATCCCTTTTCCTTTTCATTATGATTGCGTTATTGCAAATTGAGAATTACATAATGTCACTTTCTTTAGAGGAAACCGATGCCTTTAAAAGGCACAACAGATAACGGAATGATGAAATCAGAGTATTTGTAATTCAGGATTTCATTTATCAGCTTTCATGAATTGTAAGGCAACCTTTGCTTTATATCTGCACGCTGCTTAGAAAAAAAAAAATCTGCAATTAGGGGAAATTACTGAAAACTAATGAAGTCAAAAAAATTTTTTGGTTTTAGCAGTTGTCTGAATAACGATGCTTTGTAACCAGCTGATGTGTCCTTGACCAGATTATCAGTTTCACTCGCGTTTTACTTGAATTTAAATTTAATTTAAAAATTTTTGAAAAAAAAAAAAAAAAAAAAAAAAACCCAGAGCATTTTGTCTTCATCGTGGTTTACAGCGAGGTCTAGACCCACCAACTATCAGCATTTCTGCCTTTCAGCAAGATGATCCCGGGTTCGATTACCGAACAAAGGTCTTTTCTGTGTAATGTGTGCATGTCCTCCCTGTGCCTGTGTATTCTCTGATTTCCTCCTACATCTAATGACATGCGATTTTTAAAATTGTGATGGCGATATTGAATTGTCCTTGTTATTAGGGGTGTAACATATCAATGCACTTGTAGTCTGTGAGTCGTGAGTTAGGAAGGTCATCCGAAATAAAAAAAACTTAACGAAACTGTGCAATAAAGTCCAACATGGTGATTTGACAGGTTGCTGTGGCGTTATATAAGTGTCCTTGTATTTCAGATCTCCTGATAGTCATGTTCTGACTAATACACTACACAGCTTAATGAATTCACAGTAGTCCATGATGAAGATAACAGAAAGCTGTTCACGGCAGGTCACATGGTCCATGGATCTTCTCAGTTTAGTTTTTGTGTACTATCGAATGCTCTCCCCCTGCTGGTCCTGCTTTTTGAGCCTCACTTCTTCTGTAACTTTATGGATTTCCTCTGCCTGTAGGTTTTATTTTGGGAACTGGTTGGTAACCCGTTGGCTGCTCTTAAAGGGCAGAATTTGGCATTTGGAAGGTGGCATCCGTCGACGGGTGAAGTGCTGTGTTTTTCACTCTGACTCATTCCGTGTTTGTTCGGAGCGTCCGCGTCTTCGGGTCGAAGGCTCTTTGTTAAAAGTGTCGTTCACGTCAGATTTTGCCGCACAAACTCGAAAGATTCTTGGATCGTTAGTTGGAACTTGTTTTCTTGTCGTTTTACTGACTCAGATTAAAGATATACGTGCTGTATACTCTACACCAGGTTTACACACGATCAGAAGCTTAACGTAAACGAAACGTTCTGTTCTTCATGTACATGTGCTGTATGTTTCCTGAGAAAGGAAAAAGTGACATCTGCCCCTGTAGTCTTTTAAAAAAATCTCTATCCATCTATCTACACATGTATGTATATATATCCTTTCATTCATTATCTTCCGCTTTATCCTCTATTAGGGTCGCGGTGGGGTTCCCCATGCCCATCCAGGGGAGAGCGTCTCGGGCGCTGGGCAGATACACCCAGGACAGGGCGCCAATCCATCGCTGGGCACACACCCACCCACACAAACACACTCTGTATGGGGCAATTTTGAGAATTAAATTGACTTGATCCATGTTTTTGGACTGTGGGAGGAAACCGGAGAACCCGGAGGAAACCCACGCGGACACGGGGAAAACATGGAAACTCCACCCAGTTGGGGATTCGAACCGGGAATCCCTAGTGCTGAGAGGAGAACATGCTAAACCACTAAGCCACCGTGCCAACATATATATATATATATATATATATATATATATATATATATATATATATATATATATATATATATATATATATATATATATATATATATATATACCTATTGCGAGATCTCACATAAATTTTTGAGATCTCGCAAGTAAATCTTGCAAAAGTTAATTTAAAAAAAAAAAAAAAAAATGTAATCTCACAAAACTAATGTGTTAACCGTGAAGATATACGTGCTGTATACTCTACACCTGGTTTCCATCCTCGCTGCTGAGAACCGAGCGCTTCCACACGATCAGTAGCTTAACGTAAACGAAACGTTCTGTTCTTCATGTACATGTACTGTATGTTCCATGCATACTTCAGAAAGGAAAAAGCATTTGAGTGAGCAATGGCCTTCGGGAATTGCATCGAGTTCAATGCTTTTTTTTTCTCCCCCCTATGCAGTATTTCTTTTATTTTCTCGTATCGGCTATTAATTCATTTATTTTACCTTTAAGTTGAACTCTGACATCCGTGTCTGCCCCAGGATGTCTGTCACAAACTGCAGTCCAACGTTGTGACAATGTTTTAGTTTTTTTTTCTTTCTTTCTTTCCTGTGCCTTTATGACCTTCTTTTTTGCTTTCTTTCTTTTTTTCTGTTCTTTCCTTCAAGGTCTGGCGCACCTGACGTTACACAACCAAGGTACGGGTTCATTCTGTTTTTGACACTTTGTTTAGTGGGGACCAAAGCGTGTCTTTGTCCAAAACGACTCCGTCCTGCTTTCCTACCCTGGTGTTGTTTTTTTTTTTTTTTTTTTTTTTTTTTTCATCGTACTCTCTCAACTCTTCCTCTTTCTTTTCCTCTGTTTTATTAAATGTTCTTCATTATGTTCCTTTTGCCACTTTTCCATTTCCTCCACCATCCTCTGGTCTTTCTCCTGAAGATGACTGCGCCTCCTGACAGAAGGTAACATGCTTATGAATGTTCAAAAAGATGCTGCGGTGATGATGCAATGTTGGATCAGGAACCTTAAGGACAAGTGTTTGTAAAATTATTGTCATTTTCATTGTTTGGCACCAAATTTTAATAGTCTTCCAATGAGGATACAGTCTACTGTTTATAGAAACATATATATATATATATATATATATATATTCATTCATTATCTTCCGCTTATCCTCTATTAGGGTCGCGGGGGGGTTCCCCATGCCCATCCAGGGAAGAACGTCTCGGGTGCTGGGCAGATAGACCCAGGACAGGGCGCCAATCCATCACTTGGCACACACTCACTCACACAGACACACTATATGGGGCAATTGGGAGAATTCAATTGACTTGATCCATGTTTTTGGACTGTGGGTGGAAAGCGGAGAACCCGGAGGAAACCCACGCGGACACGGGGAGAACATGGAAACTCCACCCAGATGGGGATTTGAACCGGGAATCCCTAGTGCTGAGAGGCGAACGTGTCAACCACTAAGCCCATATATATATTTATATATATACTTAATAGCTGTAACTGAAATATGTAAATCTAATCTTCCGAGCCCTGATGAGTTTGTTTTTATCGAGGGCGTTCGATGCTAATTGAGGTCATGTTTGCATTATTGTTCTCACAATTGCAATCTTGATTTGATCATTAAAACTTTGCTGAAGGTTTAATTAATTTCAGCACTCATCACGACAGTTAATGCCTCAGCTCCCAAAAAATGTTAGATTTTTTTTTTTTCCTAAACTTACATTTCCGTCTTGTTCCTGTTTTTTGTTTTTTTTCCCCCAATCTAAACCACCAAACTTTAAAAAATTGTTAGAATCCATATCCTTCAGATCTGCTTTCACTTCATAGCTGCTGCCTGTTCAACGGTGTCCAAAGTTAAACAATCCAGTCCATTATTTCCACATACGTCCATTTGCAGCTTTTTTTTAGGTTCCATGTAAAGGCACCAGACGCTAAAACCATCCAACAACAGCAAAGCAACCACACACGTTGCCGAGCCAACTTTTACCCTCACACAGTTTCTAGTAAAAGTTTTAACAAGCAGATACACTTTAGTAAGATTTTAAATATCTAAATATTTTAATAGTATAAAACATACATAAGTATTAATATCTGCAAAATTAGGCGGCACGGTGGCTTAGTGGTTTGGCACGTTCGCCTCTCAGCGCTAGGGATTCCCGGTTTGAATCCCCATCTGGGTGGAGTTTCAATGTTCTCCCCGTGTCTGCGTGGGTTTCCTCCGGGTTCTCCGGTTTCCTCCCACAGTCCAAAAACATGGATCAAGTTAATTGAAATCTCAAAATTGCCCCATATAGAGTGTGTCTGTGTGAGTGAGTGTGTGCCCAGCGATGGATTGGCGCCCTGTCCTGGGTCTATCTGCCCAGCGCCTGAGACGTTCTCCCCTGGATGGGCATGGGGAACCCCCCCGCGACCCTAATAGAGGATAAGCGGAAGATTAATTTGCAAAATTAAGCCTATTTTTTTGTCCGTTTGAACTGAATATAGTATTTAATTTTAAATTAAGTGTTTATTGTTTAATATAATTTATTTGTTATAATTTTTTTACCCAGTATGTCGTTTATAATGAACGGCATGTCGTTTAATTATGTCCATCCATCAGTTATCTTACGGTTCGTGTCGCGGGGACAGAAGCCCAAGCAGAGAGGCCCAAACCTTGTGTTTAATTGTGTATATTACTCAAAATAACTTATGGTTTATTAATAGAAACATTTTAATACACAGAGCTGTCACATTTAATTGTATTTGCTATGTTAATATAACATAATTAAAATGGCGTGGTATTAAAACTCTGTGTTTGTACATGTGACTCTTTCATGGGTCCGCTGGAATATCGAAACAAACACAAAAATATTTCTTATTCTTTCGATTCCAAAGCGAGCGACCTCCGTTCAGCCTCCGACCTTTGATCTATGAGGCTCATCCGTACACTTGGCGGTCGGTACATCAGGTTCTAGCTTGTCCGGCGTTGGGGTCAGGGAGGCCATGTGAGTGAGCAGTGTGAGTGTATGATTGGATCGGGGAGAACATTCTCTCAGCTGTCTCTCTCCCCGTCTCCAGTAAATAATTTGGGAAGACCGGGACACACACAGAGTGTCCTATCATGTCTTTTAATCTCTGGATTTTTAAAATAATAATAATATCAACAATATGAAAACGAGTAGCGTTGAATGTATTAACATTTTTATTTTCCCCTATAATAAAAAAGAGAAGTTTAAATGGTGACGAAACACCTAAACTGATTTAATTATCCATGTAAACAGTATTATTTTGGTTTCCTGACATTATCAGCTGTATATTTGTCAGTTTAGCTCGTTTTTTTTTTTATTGCAACGACCGGTTTTGCATTAAGGAATTGAGTATAAGACACCAAATCCAATAACAATAGATCTAAACAAAAAAACAACAGAAACATTATTTTTCTGCCGCTCCGTGTATAACCCCATGTACAAATTACCTCATTTCAATTCAGAACCATGTCTCACTCTGATCTTTGCCCCACATCCCTGATTTTTCTGCCTCTTTTTTTGGTGTTTACTCTTTGATTCATGTCAACTGTTTACTCTCCTGCTGTGTGCTTTTTCAACAGAATAAAGCAGGGAAATATATAATTGGCAGCTCCGAAAAAATAAAAAATCCGAAATAAAGCTTTCCTTGTGTGAGCTTTGTGTGTTGGCTCCAAATCACAACGCTCTGTTTTGTGAGATCACTGAGAAATGGTTTTGCGTCTGCGGTTGGTCAAAAGTATGAAAAATGCAAAGCGAGCGACACTGTTAGAATAACGAGCAGCATTTTAGCTATTGTCGTTGTATTGCTTAATATATTAATATGTGTATTATTAAAAATGATTCACAGTGGCGACCCCTGGCAGCCAACTAATAATAATAATAATAATAATAATAATAATAATAATAATAATTCTGAATAAATCACATAAAGAGGTGTTATTAGTCACGACACATAGCAGAGTACAGTTACACCTCATTCCCGTGATTTATTCACAATAATAAACAACCTCGCGTGCGTTATTGTTTTTATAAAACGCTTACAAAAAATATACAAAAAAATGTAGAAAATAGTTTTAAACAATCTGGTATTCTGCAATATGATCTAGTCCGTGAACAAATCAGTAAACACGGATTAATGAAAAAAAAAAAAAACGTAAACCTGTTACTCAGCGATCAAATACTGCAGTTTAATGGCCAACTTACAGAACACTATTTATAAACAAAAACGTCTGGAAAATAATGAAAATAATATTGTATATCACACATTGCTATGCATGTGAGGCGCTCAGAGGTGTGTCACGACTGGACCAACGGCTCAGCCAATCAGATTTAAGGACTGGAGCTACCTGTTTTATAAACATAATTAAGCCAGCTTAGCAAGTAGATTATTCAGATGTGTTACTAGTAAGGTTGTGGGGTAAAAAAAAAAAAAAAAAAACTTTGAAATGTGAGTTAGGTGAGTGACATTTGAGTTGCAGTCGAGGGTTTTAAGTGTATTTTAAGTGTATAGTTCGTCACAGTAGCAGTTCCACTGTGTGTGGGGCATTTATTGAATAAGAGGTGTTAAAGAGTTCCCCTGAGCCATCAGATCAGAACGGCTTCGTTTTTTTTGTGAATCATGATTTAATACACACACACACACACACACACACACACACACACACACTCCTACCGAGAAAAATCAATGCTTTACGCTTCACAAAGCCTGTCCTTGGTAAGCATGAAGGGTGAAGCTGTAGCATCAGAGAGCTGATCAGTATCTGTCCTTCTCTTAACCCCCCGTACACCCCCCCCCCCCCCCCCCCCCCCCCCC